>SJYX01008646.1:0-48804 GCA_006410675.1 Oreotragus oreotragus | reverse complement strand
CTGCTGCTAAGTCACTTCAGTCGTGTCCGACTCTGTGTGACCCCATAGACGGCAGCCCACCAGGCTCCCCCGTCCCTGGGATTCTCCAGGCAAGAATACTGGAGTGGGTTGCCATTTCCTTCTCCAATGCATGAAAGAGAAAAGTGAAAGTGAAGTCGCTCAGTCTGTCCGACTGTTAGTGACCCCATGGACTGCAGCCCACCAGGCTACTCCATCCATTGGATTTTCCAGGCAAGAGTACTGGGGTGGGGTGCCATTGCCTTCCCCGGATGATCCAGCAGGTGTTGGCAATTTTATCTCTGGTTCCCAAAGAAAAACCACAAAAGGACAGCTAAGGGGTCCAGAAAAATAAGCTAAATCAGCCAGCAGATTGGAGGAATGAGTCTGTTTTTAACCTCTTCTAGTTATCACACGCATTATCCTCGATTGTTTTGTAAAGGTTTTCACTTTTTGTTTTGTTGTTGTTATTTAGTATTACAGGCTGAGCTACTAGAAAAGAAGAATTCATGTGAACAAACCATGCAGGACAAACTCACTATTCTCTGAATACTCACTAAAGGGGGAGCCGCCAGCATTAGCAGCAGCTCTGCACAGTAACTATTACAGGCTGAGGAATCACCTTAGCACATGTTTTCTTAGAAAATGAAAGTCAGTACAATACTTCTAAATGTGGCTTTTTAAAACATGAGAGCTTGAAACTTTGTACTCCTCCCTTCTGGTCATAATTATCAGGTTTTTTCTCTTGAACGCCACACGGCTACAGAGAAGGACTGCATAGTCAGCTCTCGGTATCCATGGGCTCCATGTCTGCCAACTCGGAGGGCAGACTCTCCTACACCATTTTATATAAGGGACGTGAGTGTCAGCAAATTTTGGTATCCAGAGGGGATCCTAGAACCAATACCCCACAGATACCAAGAGATAACTGTACTTAGGACAGGACGTGCTGGTTGCCCACTTAATCCAGAAGTCACGCAAAGTTAAAGATGGGCAAAGCATTGGGAAATAATGATACCATTGGCCCAAATTGTTCCACAAGTCTAATGTCCTTGTGGCCAAAGCACTGGCCCCAGCTCTCTGGGATTATCTGAACAATTTGATATTCACCAGATTTTATTTTGCTAACAATAATTTGGCCAGAATTCTCTTTCCAATTATAGCTTTATAGATGTTTTGCAAGGTCCTTGAAATAGGAACAAATTTGATTTATGTAGTGGAACATAACATCAGCAATTGATTAAATTATGGGGCAGAAATGCATATGGAAATATTTAAAAGAAATTTCCATTGTCAATTAGTTTTTGAAAACAAAGAACACTGAAATTTTTAATTATAAAGAGATGCACAGTAAACTATGAAAGGATACTTTAGGCAGCAATATATAATTTATTTCCTTCATTTATTGGTACTCCCTCCCCCACCCCCTAAGAAATATTACTATTAAAATGTGTCCAAAATATTTTATTGTCTATTTATTTCCCAAATTGAATTATAACCTGATGGATTAGTTTCATTAAAAAGTTACAAAGAATTGAGAAAATAATTCAGTAATATTAGAAATAATAAATATACCAATGCAAATAAAATAATAAAGATAAGTGGAAAAGGAAGCAAAATACCCAGAATACCATAATCTGCTTGCTTCTTAATGTCTCTAGCCAAGTGATTTGTAACTAATTTCAAGAAGAGTATTTTATATTTAATTAATTCATTATCAATTAGCTTTTGGTTTCTTTTAGTTTCCTTAGAAGTTAAGGGTCAAAGGTTCAAGCATAGCAATTCCTGACTTCTGTCTTTGCAATTTAAGATAGCCATTGCTGCTGCTGCTGCTGCTAAGTCGCTTCAGTCATGTCCGACTCTGTGCGACCCCATAGATGGCAGCCCAACAAGCTCCCCCGTCCCTGGGATTCTCCAGGCAAGAACGCTGGAGTGGGTTGCCGTTTCCTTCTCCAATGCATGAAAGTGAAAAGTGAAAGTGAAGTAGCTCAGTTGTGTTCGACTCTTTGCGACCCCATGGACTGCAGCCTACCAGGCTCCTCTGTCCATGGGATATTCCAGGCAAGAGTACTGGAGTGGGTGCCATCGCCTTCTCCGAAGATAGTCATTACTTAGTACCGTTTTCCTTAAAGAACCCTTAAACACCTGATGGTACAGTTGTCTGCACTTCATTCATTTCCTAAGGAGAAAAGTATGTGTGTGTCTTAGTCACTCAGGCATGTTCGACTCTTTATGACCACGTGAACTGCAGCCAGCCCGGCTCCTTTGTCCATGAGTCTTCTCCAGGCAAGGATGCTGGAATGGGTTGCTTTACCCTCCTCCAGGGGATCTTCCCAACCCAGGGACTGAGCACAAGTCTCCCACGTTGCAGGCAGATTCTTTACTGCCTGAGCCACCAGGGAAGCCTGAAAGTATAATTCTAAATATACTGAGGTTTCTAAGCACTTTAAGGATTTCCAGTTATGCCTTGCATTCTCTGCCCATTCCCAATCCAACCTCCAGGCCATGAGAATTCTGGCAGAAATGGTTTTGGATGCCATTATTAATGTTTGTCAGGTCATGAAATCCATGCATTTTAGAGCTTGAAGGAAACTGATAGGTTTGAAGATCTATTTGGTATTCTGAGATCTCCAACCTGATTCTCTTTGATGTTTCTCTGGGTATCACTGAATGTTTAATCCTATTCATTACCTGGACCATATCATTTCATAAACATTACAAATGAATATTTTCTGATCTACCCAGTGTGCCATTTTACTTCACCTTTTGAAAGGTAGATTTATGAAAGAAAAATATACACTGTTTTAGAAAATTTGGTCTGAATTTCCCAGCACATTTTTAAGCACTCCAAGGTTATAGTCCAAATATGACCATATACCTCCCCCTACCCTACGAAACCCTAGAAGCATCCAAAACTCTATTGCTATACTAACAAACTACCTCCAGCATTCATCCAGGAGACCAAATCTAAATCATCATAATTCCTGGACTGACAGAAAATGACATTTAAGTCCCTATCTCTCTAAAGAACTTCTGCTCCCTTACTGTTTATGGACTTATTTTCAAAATACACTTGTAAGCGATAGCCTACTGTGAGCTCCCACTGAGCGCCTAGACATAACTTTCAGCAAATCTATTACTTAGACTGAAAGTCAACTTTGTTACAATAGTGCTATTCTAATTCAAAACACAAATACTTCTCTAAAATAAACTCCTCTCTCCTATGTCTTCAGGCAAAGAAAGTGCATTCTGTACAGGTTAAAACCCCATTGATTTCTAAGCATCTGACAACTCAATTCTCTTTCAAACCCCTACCAAAACCCTAGCCCCTCCACAAAAGATCCCATAATAATTTATCTTATTTTTGTTTCATGAGAATTTACCTTGATTCTGTAGCACATAACATATAAAGATACTGTATTTATTTTGTTTTTCTTTACACTGGGTTCTCGGGGAAGGCAATGGCACCCCACCCCAGTACTCTTGCCTGGAAAATCCAATGGACGGAGTAGCCTGGTGGGCTGCAGTCCATGGGGTCGCTAACAGTCGGACAGACTGAGCGACTTCACTTTCACTTTTCTCTTTCATGCATTGGAGAAGGAAATGGCAACCCACTCCAGTATTCTTGCCTGGAGAATCCCAGGGATGGGGGAGCCTGGTGGGCTGCCGTCTATGGGGTCACACAGAGTCGGACACGACTGAAGTGACTTAGCAGCAGCAGCAGCACACTGGGTTCTGTGTTCCTCACTAATTAGCCAACTTTTAAAGAACACTCAAAACATTACTTTACGAGGTTTCTCACATAGAAGGATATTTTCAAAGATTAACTTTAAATCTCCTCGTTCTTTAACTTGGGAAAATCAAAGCAAATTGATAAATAACCGCAAATAACTATTGCTTACTCACTAACAATCCTTGGCCCTCTCTATTTCTCTAAATGAACCGAATGTAACTGACAGGGAAGGGTCAGGGTTCTTATTTAGCAGGAGTGGACTGTTGCTTACAGATTATTTCAATAATCTGAGTCATCAAGAAATATAAGAATATGACATACATGCTCCATTGGAAGGATACAATTATTTTATTTGTCGAAGAATCTTGATGACTATGTCTCTAGTACCTGGGAAAGACTCAGGTTCTGGAGTCTAACTGCATGAGCTCAGATCTCAGCTCCACCACTTTTACGAAGACCTGGATTTTCTGACCGGTGAAATTGTTACCATCATCACAGTAACATACCTTGCCGGGCTATGGTTAGAATTAAATGAGAGAAGATGACAGTTTGGGCGGAGGAGGTGGGAGAGGAAGGTGAACAGGGAGCTCTCTCTATTTACTTCCTTTTTCACACTCTGACTTTGGAGTATCTCTCTGTTATTGTTTTCCTGCTCTCTCAATTCAGGGTCTAATTGCGCACATCACGGCGCAGAGAATTGCCCTGTTGTACCAGCATTTACTCCCTGTACAGTCAGTGGATGAGGCCTTCCAAGGCTCCTAGCCCAAGTCTATTGACAGTCATATTCATAACCACAACTTTACAGACAACTTATAATTCTAGCTACCATTACGAAGGGCCTTCTATGTGCCTGATACTCCATTTGTCACTTGCCTTACATAATACTATATGGACATTTGTTCTGCTTTTTTGTTTAACTTGCAGGGAACTGAGACTTGGGAACTTAAATAAATAACTTGCCCAAGACCACACAGCTAGGGACGGGCCAAGCTGGCACTCAAAGAAAGGTTGGAGTACAAACGGGGCAGAGAAGGCAGACAGATTCCAACTTACATGCCCAAGGCAATGCGCTGGTGTCGGGTCAGGGCTGTGTTAAGAAGCGTTTTGGGGCTGGGCCTAGGCTAAGGGGAGAGAGTGCTGTTAACAACAGATGATGCCTTCCAGGGGCTCCTGCAGGGAGAAAGGTAGAGGGTGGTAGATGCTATGCTGCCTCCTGAACACCTGGCAACCCTTAACCATCTAGTTTCTACACGCAGAGAAAAGGGGTGAATTTGCCTCCTTGGAATACTTTCTAGTGCTTTTCTGTCCCTTTTCGTCAAAGAAAAACATCTCATTTTTGAAACCTTTAACCCCCACAGAAGCCTTTCCAGAGCAGTTCCCTTTGTTGAGTGCAGATTTTTCATCTCCTGGGCTTCAGGGAGACCAGCAGTAGTTTGATTTCACAATCTCTTCTCAAGCAGGGTATCTTCCTTCCCCCTGACCATTTTGATGTCCAATTTTCTGACATTGGAGCCTACCTCCAGTTGCTTAATCTCTCTGCAATGTAATTTCCTTGCCTATATTTTTGTTTTCATATTTTTAAGTGTTATTGAATTTGTCATAATATTGCTTCTGTTTTTATGTTTTGGTTTTTCTGCCACAAGTCATGTGCGAACCTAGCTGCCCAGCCAGGGATCAAACCCACACCCCTTGCATTGGAAGACAAAATCCCAACCACTGGACTGCTACGGAAGTCCCTACCTATCATTTGAAAAAGTTTGTTGGGCGGGGCGGGGGAGGGGGAGGGTACAGAGGTGGACAGTGGTTCTCAGTACTCCCTGCTATCAGAGTCACCTAAGCAGCTTTATAAACATGCCCATGTCTGGGCCCCAGGCCAGATCAGTTGGATCATCTCTGGAGCTGGGGCCCAGAGATCAGCTTTATTAAAAAGCTCCCAAATAATTCTAATATACATCCATCCAGGGTAGAGAATCACTCAAGTACTACTAAATAATAACATGCATGATATCGATTGATATCAGCAGGTAAATAAACTTGCTAGGCTTCGATTCACTTTCATGTCTCTTGCAGAGGCTAACTAGTTCCTTTAAATACTTATCTGCAAGTGTTTTAAAACACAAATTTCAGACAACTTTTAAATACTTTGGCTTTCTTATGAAATTGTTAGGTAACTGTACTGTTGGATTTATTAGCCGTCCTCCTTTACAATGTGTAATGCTCTGATTTGGTTTATAACTTACTGTGTTTGCTAAATCAAGTGTTTGTCAAAGTGCAGTCTTTGGACCATCTGTATCAGAGCCACCTGAGGTGACACTTTTTAAGGCAAATGAAGATTCCCAGAGCTACTTGAGGCCTACTGGATCAGAGCCTCTGGAGGTGATGTGTCTGAGAGTCAGTGTTTTTAAGTAGCATCTACAGCAGTTTGTTAGCATGCTAAAATGTAAGGGAAGGACTCCCTTCTTCTTAGAGTGATTTGTACAACAGGTACCGTTGCACCATAGCACTAGACACACACGGGAGTTTAATAAACACTCTCTGATAACTGTCATGGTGAGGCATACAAAATACTGGTTGTAGCATTTGCACATAGGTCTTATATTGCTTTTTTTTAAGTGTACGCTTCCATTTTTACTTATGTCTAAGCAAACTACTCTTTAGTTGAAGATATTGTTAGGTTTGTGTTTTTATTTGGTTTTGAGCATTGCCTTCCTTTTTCATCAGTTCTGTTGAATTGATATAGATCTTAAAATTAGGAACAACAGTTGCTCTCTGCTGAGCTTCTCTGTAAACAGCTTTATCCTCAAGGACTTCTTCCCTGCTGCAGAAACCAATTACCTAGGAATTGGGTAGACAAGTCATGTGGCCCTGGACCCCAGGTTGAAAAAGAGAAGTCTCAATCTGATGTGCGACTCTCCACTGAGCTACTCAGAGCTTAGCCCTGATCCCTGGATTCCTCAGTCCTGTTTTTTTTCTTACAAAAAGCATCTAGTATTTGGTTCATAAAGCCCAGTCATCATTAATGAATCAATGGATATAAAATCTTTTTAATACCTGATGTAAAAGCCCCATTTCATGTACAAAACAACTCTTCTTATTGCATTAGTATTAGAGAGATTTGTGTTGGTAAGTCTAAAATTCAATTATGATATTTTATAACAGGTAGATTTCACCATAGAGGCTTTTGGAAATTGAAATTCATGTGCAGCTGAATAAGTGATGACCAGATATGGTTTTCATAAAGCATGTTTTCTTCAAGGAGGAAAGTTGTCCTCCTGGGGTTTTATGATCATTCTAAACGAGGGAGGATTTGTAATGATGTCAAAGCCTGGCTTTCTCTAGAAGATGAATAGCCACCCATAGCTGACTCTGTGAGGTCATATTTTCCTGTTCCTAATGATTCCCAGGATGATTTTGAGTCACTTTTGTAGGCTTGAACAAAATATAGTTTTCTGAATGACCATTTTTACTTTATATTATATAAAGCAAAGAGACTAGATCTTTAACATTATGATCTACATGTGCATCCAAACACACTGCCGTTAGCCACCAGATTCACCCATTCATAGGCCCTTGGTTTCAGTTCATGTACTCTTGAGACAAACAGAAGCTGGTTTAGGACAAAATGAGCTCATTCTCCTGGACAGGGGAAAAATTCAGTCACTCATGTACAACCATGAAAGCTTTATCTACTTTAGAATTCAAATGTCAACTCTGGAATGCTCTAGAGGTAATAATAATTTCACAGTCATCCTTCCTAGAAAATGCTGGTGAGACTGTCCGTCGTCTGTATGACAAACAACAGCAAATATTTTGCGGCATTGTGTACCAGGCATTTCGCAAGTGCTTTACATACATTATTTCATTCAGTCCCTCCAGCAAGTCCTAGAGGCAGTACTCTTTGTGATCCTATTTCATAGAGGAAATTAAAGCACACAGCTGTGCCACAGGTAGCCTCAGTTAGAGTGTAGTTCAAGCAGGTCTGTCTGACACCAGACTCTGTGCTCTCACCACCCTTGAATTATACTGCTTCTGTAAGAAAACAAGAACATTGTAACAACTAATATTAACTGAATGCTAGCTATGTGCCAGCTGAGTTAGATGTACTTTACCTGTCATTGGTCACTTTTTCAAGTAACTATTATTATCACTGCTTTGCAAAGGAGGAAACTGAAGCTGAGAGAGTAAATTGACCAAAGTCTCACAATCAGGAGGCAGAAGCAGGTTCATAGGGTGGGCCTGCATTGACTGGTCAGGGCCCATCTCCCAGTCTCCCATGCTGTTACAGCTAAGAAATGTCTCTGTGACCGTGGCACAGAGAAAGTCAAGTGGTCACCCATGTCCAGCCATCTCTCCTGTGCATACACGAGCAGGGCTCTGACCTGGGCGGGGAGGGCTCTAGCAGCTGAAACTGGACATGGCAGAGGAGCTAGGGTAAATGCCAAGTTGCAGTGCAGGGACCCGAGGAATGGGCAGAGTCGAATGCAGGGCTGGAGGCAACAAAGAAATGTGCAGAGGGGACGATGGACAGACTCGAAGTGGTTGGGCAGAGAGGAACCACTAGGTCCAAGGCAAAAGAACCCGAATGAGCAGCATTTACAGAACAGGCAGTGTAGGCAGACAGCCGGAGGAGAGACCCCGAGGTCTGGGAGAACAGCGGCAGAACCGCATTTGGAGGAAGGTGGTCCGAAAGTCAGTGGGTGAGGGGGAGGGATGAGATCCTGCCCGTGACCTCATCAGACTCCTGACAAACCGAGTTAACCCATCCCCATCTGCATAAAAAGCATGGTCATCTTGAACTTTATTTGTAATCTCTGCCCTACAGAGACAGATAAAGAAGTCTGTCCTTCTCCCTCCCAGAACTTGCTGACGTTCCCGTTTCCCATTTACCCAATTTACTTTGACTAGAACAGCCATCCACGGAATTCATTAAGGGTTTTTGTTGTGAAAGTGTCTTGACTCTGGTTAGTGTCTTCAATAAAACATGTCTCACTTTGTTCTCTCTCAGTCAATCTCCCTGGACACCCCACGTAATCATCCTTTTGTAAACAAAGCGGGCTTTGAAGCCACTAGGAGTCCTGCAAGGCAGAGAGAGATGACAATGAGCTACAGGCTCCCTGGTGGGAAACCGGAGACTGGAAATCTTTCATAACCTTCACTGTTTTTCCTGATTATGAAAGTAGCAAGTGTTCATTGTAGAAAACATATGAAAGCACCAAGAAAAAACTATTATCCAACAGAGATAAGCAAATATGACATCTGGTTTAGAGTATCTCGGTTTTAGAGCACTACATATATGTAAAACATTTTTAATGTTTAAGTATTGTTATGTGAAATTTTATTTCCTTGTTTTCTTTCGCTTGATGTAGATCAAATATATTTCCCCATGTCAAATTAATATTTAGCATATGAATTTATAATGACTACATATTAGACCATCCTGTTGGATTTCTGGTGTTTATATTTCAGGATTACTTTTTTGCCTTTTTATATCAGACTGTTATGATGAAGGACATATCAAACCTTGCCTTATTGTTTCTTCTTGTATGCTTTCTTTATTTTCTAATGTGTATAAGTTGATTTAATATATGTATACATTGTGAAATGATTGCCACAGTTAAGCTAATTAACACATTTATCATCTCACATAGTAACCACTTTTTTATCAACAAATGTCATTGTCTTTTTTTTTAGAGTGACGCAATGAAATTGACCTCTTTATGCTTTCAGACATTTATAACACTGGTTCTGAGACCCCCCCCAAAAAAAGCCCTGCTAAATAAGCACTAGAAAATAGAAATTCTGTTTTGTCTTGAGCTCTGCCATCAATTCCCTAAACAGCTGCAGCCAAATCCCTCTTCTCCGTGTGTCATATTCCACATCTGTCATGCACTGTCTAATTTAAACACACCACACGTTAGTAAATGAGAGGTTCTACCTGGCTGCCATGGCACTGAGCCACAGAAGAGCTGGCGTCTCCTACAGAGAAACGACTGCAGCAGCATGGGCCCTTTTTCACTTAATCTTCCCAACATCCCACTGAGGCTAAGAGCTATCATTACTCACATGCAGTAGAAGGGAAACTGAGGCTCAAGGAGGCTAGGTAACTTGGCGGGGACCTAGCAAGTAACAAGCTGGGGTTCAAGCCCAGCCTGAGCTCATAATCACTGGCAGCATCTATTGCTATTACTGGAGTAAAGCACTCCACCCCAAAGAGTCCAAGCTCTGCAACCACATCCTGTGAGGGAGCATAATGACCAGCTGCTTTTCAAAGATAACACATCTGCACATTTTAGAAGCCAATGGGAGACTGTCCATGAGGCAGATTTTCTTAAATGCCCAAATGAAGTAGGAAGTACTGAAAACAGATGTGTGACACAGGAAAGAAAAATGGCTCTTCAGACCCTGGAAAACTGAGACAACTCAAGGATCCAAATTTTAAAGAGAGTCCCCAGATCCTGACATTTCCGAGGGCCCTGGTCTTCATTATCTTTCCTGAGTATTTTAATCACAAAAACATGTCGCTCTTTAACATCTCCCTCATCCTGCCCCTCCCCTGCAGAAGGAAATGGTATTTTGAGTTTTTGAAAGCAGCCCACAGATACAGGTCTATTTTTGTGAATCCAGACACATCCCTCCAATATTCCCTCATCGTCCCATCCTCCACTGTGTTGGTCCCTCCCTTCCACCCTCTCACACACAAAGGCCCTCAAGGAGGCCTCGGAATAGGAAGGACCTCACCCACCGTGCCTGCCAGCCTCCCTGCCCCACGGTGACTCACACACATTTCACAGAGCCACCAAGACACAAGAGCACGGATCACACAGAACAGGCAAGTTGCCATCCTTCAGTCTGAGATTTCTGCAGCTAAGCCTCTGCCTGCTGGGCCTGGTACTATCTCTGTTCAGCAACCAAGTGACACATTATTCTGGAAGAGGAAGAAAATGGACAAGAGATGAAGGACAACGTTGGTCTGCTGGGACTAAAGCTGTGCTGGCCAATTCAGCCACTGGCCCCTTGTGACTAGATAGTACTTGAAATACGGCTAGTCCAAATTGAGACGTGCTGCAACTGTAAAATAGACACCAGATTTCAAAGATTTCATATGGAGAAAAGAATGCAGACTATCTCAGTAATAATTTTATGCTTATATATTTTTTCCTATTTTTTATCTAAATTTTTACAATGTTGTGTTGGTTTCTGCCATACAACAATGCAAATCAGTCACAATTACACATCCCCTTCTTCTGTAGCCTCCTTCCCCTCCCCACACTTTCTTAGAAATGTAGATCCCTAGGCCTTGCTAAGGGGAAGGCAATGGCACCCCACCCCAGTACTCTTGCCTGGAAAATCCAATGGACGGAGGAGCCNATTCCTTCCTCTCCATTTTCACTCTGACGTACAACCTGTAGTGATTCTGTATGACAACAACTGCTCTTTTCTTGGCCTGATAATCCGCCCTGGCCTGGTGCCTTCGGTAGCATGACTGAATTCGTGAGATGTGTATAAGAGACAGGTCCATGGGGTCGCTAACAGTCGGACAGACTGAGCGACTTCACTTTCACTTTTCTCTTTCATGCATTGGAGAAGGAAATGGCAACCCACTCCAGTATTCTTGCCTGGAGAATCCCAGGGATGGGGGAGCCTGGTGGGCTGCTGTCTATGGGGTCACACAGAGTTGGACATGACTGAAGTGACTTAGCAGCAGCAGCAGCAGCAGCAGGCCTTGCTGAAATTTTTCTGAATTACAATCTTCAAATATAAGCCCCAAAAACCAATGTCTAAGAAGATTCCCAGATGACTTGTATGCACATGAGAATCTGAATGATACTCCTAGACTTGAAATCTACCTTTTTGCCTAATCAGCATCTGCTTACTCCTATTCCAGTAACATCCCCTCATGTGCCTCAGAAAACCCCTTCTCGGGATATAGAGCAGAGCTAGGCTGTTTCTTTAATTCCAAAAAGTACATAAGACCTAGGCCCAGCCAACTAGAGCCTTAGGAGCACCTGGAATCTGCTGCAGGTGATCTCTGGGGTGGGGTGAGGGGGATATATTCCAGGTATCCCACCAGCACCTGCTTCAGCCTCCCTACTGTAAGACTCTGAATAGTTTCTTCTGCTTAAAACACACATGAAAAATCACAGCTCTCGATACTCTCTGAAGCCTCTTCCAGCCCTATGGCTCTGTGGTCCAGCCTCACGAGCTCCCTCATGGACACGCCTCTGAGGGAGCAGGCATAGGAGCTGCTGCTGTGTCCTTGGAAAGGAAGAGAGGGCATCACTGTCTGAGAGAATATGGCGTTCTCCTTAGACTTCTCTCTGTTTAGCTGGGGAAGCTTTCTGATACAGGCAGATTTATCTCAGCTCTAATTCCTTTAGGTGTGACACGGTGAACGGGCAGCTGAGGTAACTCCTTTGATGATTATTCTTCTGGAAGTCCAACCCTCGAAATACAGCTCCAAATAATACCAAAAGGTTAACTGATGCCCAGTTTCAGGGGCTCCCTTTATAAACGATGTGAATCCTAGGGTCTTTCATGTTACTGTTGACGCCTCAAGCATCTCACCAGTGCTGGGGCATGATGGGTAAGGGTGGGGATTCACTTCAAAGAAGACACTCAGGGATTGATGATAGGTGAGCAATCCAGGGAGTCTAGGCTGTATGTGAGAGATTCTATTCCCTGACCTGACCTCTCTCAGAACAAGTCAGACAGGTCCAGAAAGCCAATCAAGGAGAAAATAGAAGACAGATCCACAAAGAGAAAAGGTCACTTAGGCTGATAGGTTCAAAGTCTCAGAAGAGTCATATGACTTGGGGAACCAGCAGAGAGGAGGGCTTCCCTGGCTCAATGATAAAGAAGTATCTATCTGCCTGTAATGCAGGAGACAGAGGAGATGCAGGCTACAGTCCACGGGGTCAGGAAGATCCTCTGGAAGAGAAAATGACAACCCACTCTAGTATTCTTGCCTGGGAAATCTCAAGGGCAGAGGAGCTTGGCAGGCTACAGTCCACGGGGTCTCAAAGAGTCAGATACAATTGAGCATGCATGAGAGGACATTTGCTCAGCTCAAGAGACTAACTAAATGGAGCCTAAGAATATGAATTCTCTCTGTAAAGAGGATGTTTTTCAAGAGCTTAATTACTTGCAGAGGTTTTCGGAAGAATCATCTCTTAAACTGACCAAAGTGAAATTTTCCATGTCCTGCATGCACCTGTTACTTCCTGCCCACGTGGTGCAGGTCCTCATGACAGGCTGACTTCTGACTGAAGCTTGTGTTTATCATGCTGGAGACAGCTAGCCTGAGACTGTCTGTCCTCCGAACTTCAGAGAAGGCCCTGCAGGGCACAGGAAAGAAACTTCCAAGTTACGCAGCTAGATCTGCTCTTTTTTAATGCTGTGGCCTAAGGCAAGTCATTTCACATGTCTAACTTGATTAAAACTTCTATAAAATGACTGGTTTCAGCCAGATGATCTCTAGGGCCCCTTTCAGCTCTAACAGAGAATCTAAGTACAGACCCTGAGGAGGGGCTATCCTGGGCAGCCATGGGCGTCCTCATTATCCCAAGTCAAAGATGCACCTGAGGTGCACAGCCTCTGGGTGCACACCTCTGGAACAGGCCTGTTTCACTTGGCCCATAGAAGAATGCCAACCAGAAACTCCCTGAGTGCAGAGTGGGAACAAAGAGCACCAAGGCCTCCCTGTGGGCTCTCTACACAAAAATATTGCACCCTGAGCTGGCTTCCACTGCCTTCTGCTTCACCCCCATCTTCCTGGAGCCAGTCACAGCCTGGCACTTGCAGTTTGGAGCCTTTGAAGGGACAGCCTCTGCCAGAGAGATGAGGCATGCTCACCTTGTGCTGAGGGCTATCCTTCTTCCCGCAGGACCAGGTCCCTTTAAGGCACATGGAAACATCCTACAGCCCTTCACCCTCTCCCAGAAGAGGGAGGGGCATACAGTCTCAAATAAAGGCCATCTGCCATGCAGCTATCCCTAAACAGCAAGGCCAGAGCACACCACACTTCCATGCAGCTTGCCCTGCGAGCTCAGACAGTGTGCAATCGGGCTCTGGTGATAGGCTGAGCCTTTCTTTCCACAGCTAAGGAGACAGGGAAATCCCTTTCAAGATTCTTGACTCTTGTCTGGGGTCTTTGGAGCAGAGCTAAAAGTAGCTGGTTGTTATGACTTGGATCTAGGATTTCCCATCCAGATTCAAGCCTTTATGAGAACAAATTCCAAATGCTGCCCAGTTGAATGCAGGACCTAAAGCAAGGACCCAAGAGTGGTGCCAAAGTCCGTGAGGGAATTAGATATGGTGGTTCCAGTTTCAAGGATTGCCTGCTGCCCAACCTTTGCAGCTTAGAAATTGCCTTTGGAACTGCTTAGTATGGCTAAGATTCCTTTCCTCCCTTGGCTGGGCTGTCACACTGCCTTTAGGGCTTTTTCAGAAGCCATCTGTGAAGTTTTACTTTTGTGTGTGTAGTTTTTTTCTTTCTTTCCCCTAGACTGTGGCCACTGGACATAACATACAATGGCCCTTACACCCAAAAGAATTGAAACCAGGATCTCAGAGATATTTGCTTACCCATATTCATAGCCATATTATTCACAGTAACCAAGAGTTAGAAGAAACCCAAGTGATCTTGAACAGATAAACAGATAAACAAAATGTGGTGAGTACATATACTGGAATACTGCTGCTGCTGAGCCGCTTCAGGCGTGTCCGACTCTGTGCGCCCCCATAGACGGCAGCCCACCAGGCTCCCCCGTCCCGGGGATTCTCCAGGCAAGAACACTGGAGTGGGCTGCCATTTCCTTCTCCAGTGCATGAAAGAGAAAAGTGAAAGTGAAGTCGCTCAGTCATGTCCGACCCTTAAGGGAAGGAGATTAGGAGACATGCTACGACACTTGAGGACATTACGCTAAGTGAAATAAGCTGGTCAGAAAGACAAATATTGTATGATTCCATTTATCGGAGGTATCTATAAAAATCAAATTCATAGAGACAGAAAATAGAATGGTGGTTGCCAGGGAGCTGGGGGAATAGAGAATGAGGAATTATTAAATAGATACAGAGTTCCAGTTTTGCAAAATGAAGCAAGTTCTGGAGATTGGTTACACAACAATGTGACTGTACCTAACACTACTATCAGTTCAGTTCAGTCGCTCAGTCATGTCCGACTCTGTGAGCCCATGAATCACAGCATGCCAGGCCTCCCTGTCCATCACCAACTCAACTCAAATTCATGTCCATCGAGTCGGTAATGCTATCTAGCCATCTCATCCTCTGTCGACCCCTTCTCCTCCTGCCCACAGTCCCTCCCAGCATCAGGGTCTTTTCCAATGAGTCAACTCTTCGCATAAGCTCCCATGAATCACAGCATGCCAGGCCTCCCTGTCCATCACCAACTCAACTCAAATTCATGTCCATCGAGTCGGTAATGCTATCTAGCCATCTCATCCTCTGTCGACCCCTTCTCCTCCTGCCCACAGTCCCTCCCAGCATCAGGGTCTTTTCCAATGAGTCAACTCTTCGCATAAGCTGGCCAAAGTACTGGAGTTTCAGCTTTAGCATCAGTCCTTCCAGTGAACACCCAAGACTGATCTCCTTTAGAATAGACTGGTTGGATCTCCTTGCAATCCAAGGGACTCTTAAGAGTATTCTCCAATACCACAGTTCAAAAGCATCAATTTTTCAATGCTCAGCTTTCTTCACAGTCCAACTTTCACATCATACGTGACCATTAGAAAAACCATAGCCTTGACTAGACGGACCTTAGTCGGCAAAGTAATATCTCTGTTTTTGAATATGTTATCTAGGTTGGTCATAACTTTCCTTCCAAGGAGTGTCTTTTAATTTCATTGCTGCAGTCACCATCTGCAGTGATTTTGGAGCTCCCAAAAATAAATTCTGACACTGTTTCCACTGTTCCTCCATCTATTTGCCATGAAGTGCTGGGACCAGATGCCATGATCTTAGTTTTCTGAATGTTGAGCTTTAAGCCAACTTTTTCACTCTCCTCTTTCACTTTCATCAAGAAGCTTTTTAGCTCTTCACTTTCTGCCATAAGGATGGTGTCATCTGCATATCTGAGGTTATTGATATTTCTCCCAGCAATATTGATACCAGCTTGTGCTTCTTCCAGCCCAGCGTTTCTCATGATGTACTATACTCCAGTCCTAAAACAGCTAAGGTAATTAATTTATGTTATACATACTTTACAGCAATTAAAATTTTTTTAAAGAAAGAAGCAACAGTGGCAGTAGATGAGGTACAGGGAAAAGCAAGGCCTGTGTGGATTCCATTTTCACGTGCCTCAGTGAATCTGGGGGCAAGGCCATGATGCTGCAGGAGTACTTGACACTTGGTGTGTCTCAAGGAGAGTCCTTGTAAAGACAGGGCCCAGCTCTGTTCCATAGCCCAGCACTGCACTCAGTGTCAATCAGAATTTCACCTACTTCCCTGTAAGGTTTTGCCTGGGTCACCGAAGCCTTCTCTGCACGAGATGCCTGAGCCCACGCCTGCAGAACTCACGTCCAGCACTCAGATGTGAATGCCTGAGTGTTACACGCTGAATTAAAAGAACACAGATAGCTACTGCTTCCACTCTGTCTCAGACTTACAGTCTGAAACACACCACAAGGAAACAGTGGATGGAATCTCATCCTGACACCCAGGGCCAAGATCATTGCAGAAAACATTTTTTTCTAACTTTCCTCCATAGTGCTGCCCCCCAAAAGAGCATACCAGTAGTGAGTGAGTGAGTGAAGTTGCTCAGTCGTGTCCAACTCTTTGTGACCCGTGGACTGTAGAACAGTTCGTATGTCTGCTTAGGGGACAGCAGATTGCCTGAATCTGACTTTGGCTCTGCTTCTTATTCATTGTTTGATATAAGCAAATTTTTTAACCTTTCTTAAATTCATCTTTAAAATAGGAATAACGATGCAGCGCTTAGTGAGTTAGTGGGTTTAGTTGATGTTAGTCACTCAGTTGTGTCCGATCTCTGCAATTCCATGAACTATAGCCCGCCGGACTCCTCTGTCCATGGGATTCTCCAGGCAAGAATACTGAGTGGGTAGCCTCTCCCTCCTCCAAGGAATCTTCCTGATCCAGGCATCAAACCTGGGTCCCCTGCATTGCAGGCAGATTCTTTACCCTCTGAGCCACAGGGAAGCCCCTGTTTGGGTTTGGGGAGGATTCAGTGAATTCTGCTTGGGAGCTCTTACTCCAGAATCTGCACACAGGAAGTACTTGGTAAGAGAGGACTTGTTACTATTCTCTCCACCCAGCCAAATCCTATCCATGTTCCAAGAACAAGTTCAAGCCCCTTCTCTTCATAAAGTTCTCCAACAGCTTACCATGAACCAAAAGCCCACCATGAACTCTCCCATAACAATGATTATTTGCACCTTCCATCCTTGTGGCAACTCACCAGTGACCGAAGCTCATCAGGCTCCTCCACAAGTCAGGATGGAAGGGGTTGAGAACTGTCATTCTTAGAACTCCCATATGTACAGGAATCACAAGCAAAAGCTCACGGGTTGCACGTAATAGGACTGATTCTGTCCCATTTCCACACTGATTCAGTAAACATTTCTTGAACAGCCACCATGTGGCAGGCACTGCCCCTGCAAGGATAACTGCTGGGAAAGCCCTCTTTAAGATTCTGAAAAGGGAATTCTCTAGTCTTTCCAATGCTGCTTTGGCAGTCAGTGTATTGAATATCTCTGCCTGGTGATATGCAAAACATAAAGCCATTCAATGGAGAAACTTTAGTTCATGGGCGGTGATTTAATTCTTTCTTATCCTGAGTACCTCATATATTTCCCGGCTTGTATAGGCTAGTAAGGACATATGGATGGATGGGTGGCTGGTAGGTGGGTGGGTGGATGGGTGGCTGGGTAGGTGGGTGGGTGGATGAGCAGGTGAAAGGATGGATGGATAGGTGGGTGGATGGATATTATAGATAACGGGAGCCTTACTCTGAGTTCCCTAGCAAACCCCAAGACAAAGATTTGAAGGCAAGTCATTTACTTGGGCGGTGATTCAAGGAAGCTAATAAGGAAGGAGGGGAGTGAGACAGGTAAGAGAAGGAAGTCAATAAGTGGGGTGTTATCAAACAAGTTACCACCTGACAAGCATCTAGTTACTTACTATGCACTGAATACTGAACGTCTTCCCTGCCACCCTACCCTACCTAACTTAAAGGTTATGGAATTCAGATGTTCTAAATGAGGATGTAAATACACAAATATTGTAAGTGTTGTTACCTGCTTTCAAATAAAGGAGTATCTTTCCCTGGTGGCTCAGATGGTAAAGCGTCTGTCTACAATGCAGGAGACCCGGGCTCGATCCCTGGGTTGGGAAGATCCCCTGGAGAAGGAAATGGCAATCCACTCCAGGACTATTGCCTGGAAAATCCCACGGACAGAAGAGCCTAGTAGGCTACAGTCCATGGGGTCGCAAAGAGTCAGACACGACTGAGCGACTTCACTTCACTTCACTTAACACCAGAGGCTTCCTAGAGATTGCACAAGAATTTGGGTAAATTCAATATCTCTTTGAGAAAATTTAAGTACAGTTTCTAGAAAAAAATATTTCTCTTTTGATATGTAAAGAAATAGCTTTGTTCAAAGTCACTTATGTATTTCAGCATAGGATACTTTAAAGACTAGCTGAGTTCATATCCCATCATCACTTCTTAGGTGTGTGACCCTGGGCAGGCTACTTAGATGCCCTTTGTCTCAGTTTCCCCATCTGCAAAATGGCACTAAAAAAAGCATCTATTTTGTAGGAATGTTGAGGTGATTGAATGAGACTGTTTGGCAAAGAGTAAGTATTCAGTATATACAAGGTATTTTTATTATTGCTTGAAATGAGTAAAAATGTGTACTAGATGAATTTACAAATTCTAATTCCACTAACATTATTTAAAATACAACCATAATGGGGGGCTGTATGCAGATAGGTTAAAAATATAGATTTCTGATTTAAAAATTGAGCATTTATGAACACTCTACTAATAAAAAAGATGAATTGGACTAATCATCTAATACCAAAAAAGATGAAATAAAACAGTTTTATGAACTTAATTCTTTGAGGTCAAATCTTAGAGGGAGATTTAAGGGTACAAGTATCCACCACTTTTGCAGAATTTACTTTATGCCAATTTGCTTTTACAAAAGAACTACATTAGTACCTGCATTCACTAACTGAAAGAAATCAGAAGAGGGTTTTAGCTTCTATGAAGAAAGGTTGAAAGTGAAAGTAGTGTTCAGAGTTTGTTTTGCAGGCATCATGGAGACAGTGTGGATGTCAAGCAGAGCAGTGAGAATGAGGCCACCAAGCTCCTTCCCCAGGATCTATACTCAGCACCTCAGCATCAAGCCACTACAGCTCTGAACTGCATCTGTGAGCATCCGTGGTTTATTTTGATTTATTTTGTGCATCTGTTAGCAAGATGTGTCCTCATCTTGCTTCTTCAATGTATGCCATTTCAACTTAGGAAAGCTTTCCCTACTTTCAGATTGCAGGAAGGGGAAAGTCGCTCAGTCTGTCCAACTCTTTTGTGACCCCTTGAACTGCAGCCCACCAGGCTCCTCTGTCCATGGAATTTCCCTGACAAGAAAACTGGAGTGGGTTGCCATTCCCTTTTCCAGGGTATCCTCCTGACCCGGGGATCAAACCCGGGTCTCCTGCATTGCAGACAGACTCTTTACTGTCTGAGCCACCAGGGAAGCTCAGATTGTGGGGGAAACTGTATATCAAATATCACTCCTGTGGAGGACAATAAAGCTATGGTTTTTCCAGTGGTCATGTATGGATGTGAGAGTTGGACTGTGAAGAAAGCTGAGTGCCGAAGAATTGATGCTTTTGAACTGTGGTGTTGGAGAAGACTCTTGCGAGTCCCTTGGACTGCAAGGAGGTCCAACCAGTCCATTCTGAAGGAAAGCCTCCCAAGCCCTGGGATTTCTTTGGAAGGAATGATGCTAAAGCCGAAACTCCAGTACTTTGGCCACCTCATGAGAAAAGTTGACTCATTGGAAAAGACTCTGATTCTGGGAGGGATTGGGGGCAGGAGGAGAAGGGGATGAAAGAGGATGAGGTGGTTGGATGGCATCACTGACGCGATAGACATAAGTTTGAGCAGGCTCTGGGAGTTGGTGATGGACGGAAACCTGGTGTACTGCAGTCCATGGGGTCACAATGAATCAGACATGACTGAGCGACTGAACTGATGGAAGACACAGGAGGAAAAGGCAGGCTTAGTTGCCCCACCTGTTATATACTAGGAAAGTTTGACTGTCTTGTGCTTTAATATTAGGTTCTTATTTGTTAGATTTCTTGTGCTTTAATATTAAGCTTTTATTTGTTAGATTTTTATGACCTTCACTTCTTGACATTTAGGGGAAAAAAATAGATCTGATTCTGCACTGTGAACCACTTCTATCAAATAGATCAACTAGAAATCATGTCCGGGGAAGGCAATGGCATCCCACCCCAGTACTCTTGCCTGGAAAATCCAATGGACGGAGTAGCCTGGTGGTCTGCAGTCCATGGAGTCGCTAACAGTCGGACAGACTGAGCGACTTCACTTTCACTTTTCTCTTTCATGCATTGGAGAAGGAAATGGCAACCCACTCCAGTATTCTTGCCTGGAGAATCCCAGGGATGGGGGAGCCTGGTGGGCTGCCGTCTATGGGGTCACACAGAGTCGGACACGACTGAAGTGACTTAGCAGCAGCAGCAGCAGAAATCATGTCTGGCTGCTAGTAACTGAAACTTAAAATGTTGATTTAAATCCAGCAGAGATTTCTTTTTCTCTTATAAAATAAGAATTCTAGACTCTGGTGACTCCTTGCCGCTCTAGGTTCCACCATCTGTAGAGGGTGGCTCTTGTCTTCATGCTGTCAGAGAGTGATTTCATGTAAGAGCAAGTGAAGGCACTAAGCCCACTGAGGGCCTCCAGCGAAGGGGAAAAGACCCAGTTTTCACCAGGGAGTAGAGCCGCCACAGCAAGGGCAGGGCGGCCAGGCAGCATCCCGCCCTCCTCACCTCTCAGCCAGCACCTTCTGCCCGTGACTGAAGGCCCCAGCCGGCAAGGCCAGTGCCACTGCCCTGCTGGGCACAAGGCAATGATCTTCATGGATGATGTAATTTTCTTCCTATTTTACAGATAAAGACCATGTATTCCCACAGAAGTTTAGAGTCTTGTCCAAGGTCACATAGCTCAAAGAAAGGAAAGTGGAGATTAGAATTGGATGTGTCAGAGTCCAGTCTGATGCTAAATAGGACCCCAAGTTCCCACCAGCACCAGCCTTTCAAGAAATCAGCCAAGAAGCATGACTAAGACATAAGCTGCTCAAGATACCCCTTCCTACCACCCAGGCCAATACAATCTGCTTCCTTGATGCCCAGGCTAGCTGGGGGTGCATGGTTGGGGTGCAAGTTGCAGATTCAGTAGCACTGAGGGGACAGGAGACATTCATATCAAGTGGGGGGCAGGGGAAAGGCATTCCCGGAAGTGCACACCTCTCCACGCAGTAGCTCTAGGAACAAACAGCTTGGCTCTGGCCCCATGAACGGGAGATGTGAGCATTGGTAGGTGGGCCACCATCCTAGTTTACCATGGACTTTCCTGATCTGGCAAGGAAAGTCCTGCAGCCTGAGAAATCACGCAAACTCTGGCAAAGAAGGGCACTGGGCACCACAATGCCATTCTCTGGTCTCTGAGGGGCTGTATGCTTAAAGACTTTCAGTGGAAACTGAGAGAAGTGGGGAACAGGTGAGAATGAAAGGCGGCTGGTCCAGCACATTGGACCTAACCCCGCTGAGCCGTTTGTTGAGTGCCACATTGACGGGTGGCTCTGTACCCAACCCTGCCTGGACACGGGTGATCGTGGCTGATGTTTCCTGGGCACTCATCAGTGCCACACAGAAGAGTTTCTTGTAGATGAAAGCAGTAATCCTCACCACACCTCTTGGAGGATCCTATGGCTCTTCCACTCACAGAGAGGAATCTGAGGCACAGGAAGGTTAAGGAATGTGCCCGAAGTTAAACAGTAGGAAGGTGGCAGAGCAGGGTCAGACTGTCAGAGGGACCCCAGAGTCCATGTACTCCCTTTTTCATTGCACTGCCTCACAGAGGGGAGGTGGAGGCTCCTCTTTGCTCAATAAACTGATTGCCTGGGATGCAGGACAAGTTTGTTGTTCAGTCGCTAAGTCATCTTGGACTCTGCAACCCCAGCCTCTGCTCAGCCTCCACATAAAATGTCTAATTAAAATCCTCATTACCTAGAGTTAGTATTACTAATCTCCACTTTACAGAGGATCAGACTGTGGCTTAGAGAGGTCAAGAATCTTACCCAGACTCTCTTGTGAAATGGGGGATGGAGATGCAATGCAGAAATCTCATCCCAAGACAGGGGAGAGCTGTGCAGTGGTTAGGAACTCGGGTGGTTGCCCATGAGCAGGCTCAGTAAGAGCCAGGTGATACTGCAAACCAAGTGCCCTGGACATTAGCCATCCCTGGGTCTTCAGCTCTTTGTGCTGAGCGGAAGACTCCAGTCTTGTGCCCTGGTCTGTGTTCAGATCGCCATGCCAGAGCTGGTGGTGGCTGCCTTTGTCCTGTAAAGGCCAGCCTAGAGCATCATGGCGTGACACAAAACTTTCAGTCCAGCCACCATGGCCTTTTCTTTCAGGATAGATGGCACAGCATGGCACTATTCTGGGAAACGGCTTTCCACCCCCACCCCCATGCTGCCCCTCCACTGTAGCTGTTTGCTTCCACTCCAGAGAAGTGGAGTTACCTACCTACACACAACAGTGGTAGGGAGGAGGCCTTGGCAGGCTCTCCTGCCAGGCTCGGGCTATTATCACGGCATAACCAAAAGGCGTTATTAGTATGGATGTATTCCAGAAGAGACTTGTTTAAAAATCTTCAAGGGGACAAATGCCTGAAAGCCCTGCTGCTGCTGTGCCCACAGAGCCCTCCTCAGGAGCAGTGAGTCCTGGGCGCTTGACCTCCCACTGGAGAAACACAGGCGGGCCTGCAGGCCACAGGAAAGCCTCTTGAGAGAATCCCTACTTCCTTCCCAGCTGTGCTGAGCGAGAGCGGGGTGGAAGCTCCCAGGCAGCAGAGTTGCCTGCAAAGGGGCCACAACATCCTGCTGTCAAAACGGGACTAGACTGGGGCTCATGAGCTGGCTCTTTAGAAAACTGCTGCTTCTCCCATGGTCAAAAAGGAAAGAGGGCTTCAAGACAGAGGGGCCCATGCTATTTCTCCACAAAGAAATACAGCACTGTCTTAGTACTAAGCTCATGAAGGATCCTAACCTAGTGTGTATTGGAACTGGAGAGTCTGGTGGAAAATCAGCAATAACTGCCTTAATCAGGCTGAGGAACTTGAGGTTCATGCGGTAATGATGATAATGATTAAAAACAAAAGCCATCATGATTTACCACGTGCCAGCACTGATCTAACCACTTTACGCATGCACTCAGTATCTGTGGCCACTCTATGCTGTCTGCTCTGTGTGTGCTCAGCCGTGTCTGACTCTTTGAGACCTTTTGGACTGTAGCCCACCAGGCTGCTCTGCCCATAGGATTTTTCAGGCAAGAATATTGGAGTGGGTTGCCATTTCCTCCTCCAAGGCAACTCTATGAGATAAGTATTACTATCGTTTCTATCTACAGATGTGGAAAGCAAGGCACAGATAGTTTAGGATGCTTACCCCAGATCACACAGCTAGAAAATGACAGAGCTAGCATTTGAATGCAGGAGGTCCAGGGAAACCTATGGGAGCATGTGTGTGGGATAGTATTGCTGCTGCTGCTGCTAAGTCGCTTCAGTCGTGTCCAACTCTGTTTGACACCATAGATGGCAGCCTACCAGGCTCCCCCGTCCCTGGGATTCTCCAAGCAAGAACACTGGAGTGGGTTGCCATTTCCTTCTCCAATGCATGAAAGTGAAAAGTGAAAGTAAAGTCACCCAATCATGTCCGATTCTTAGCGACCCCATGGACTGCAGCCCACCAGGCTCCTCCATCCATGGGATTTTCCAGGCAGGAGTACTGGAGTAGGGTGCCATTGCTTTCTCCAGTGGGATAGTATTAGAGGTGACTATTTCGAAGCTGGGCAGTGTTGTGGGGCTCTGGGTGACTACTTGCCTGTTACAGAATATGGATATTGATTTTCCTTTCTTGTAACAAAGCTGCCTTCCAGGCCCTGTACCTGGGTGCCCACAGGCCCAAGGGAAGCTCAGTGGAGAGAACTCCACAGGTTTCTAGCCAGGAGCTGGAGCAAGAAAAGCGTGTCATCTCTGATGTAAAAGTGTCTGACACCAGGCTACCTGTAAAAGTACTATGTCACCCTGCTCCATGAACTGGATCAACTCTCGTTCGTGTCTCCAAACCCAAGGTTTTCTTCAGCTCTGAGAAGGCGGTGAAAGAGCAGGAGTCGCCTGCCCAGGCTGAATTCAAAGAGTCCTATAGGCCTGGAAAGAATCAGGTTTTCCCTATTTGTTTCTCCTGAGCCTTCTCTTCACTGGCTACTGCCCAGATCAAGTCCAGAGTTCCCAGGGCCCCTCTTCAGGGACTGGCTAGTTTTCTCCTGGGTGGTCAATCTGAGTTACACCCACTGCTGAGTAAAAGATCCATTTGGCTGAAGAAAGAACCTCCAATCAGAAGCAATGTTCATCATAGATTGTTGCATTTAAAAACCAATTTACAAAAGAATAATTTGGTGATGATGGTATTTTGGGAGAAAAGAATAGCAATAGTAATTAATTTTGTTGAATGCTCACTGTGTGCCATGCACTGTGCTACCTATTTCATTAATCCTCAGAGCAATACAATGGTGCATGTGTGCTATAGCGTAGGTAGGAGCACCCTGAGACTGAAAAGATTAAAGAAATCAGCCCAAGGTACAAGTGGTGGAGTCAGGAATTCAACTCAAGCTGACTGACCACACACCCTGTTCACACCACCATCCACTTTCTGGCCTCTGTATACACTAAGATGTTAGCTGAGGAAAACTCGGGATCAAATCTTTTTAACCTCCTGTATGTCCCAAATTTGACCTACTGAAACATTATTGTTTTTGCATTTCGGGGGTAAATGTTAGGCCTGTCCCCTGCACCCTCTACCCCGCACTGAGATCATCACAGTAGCCAGAAGCCTCTCCTCCTGCCCTTCTTGGCCCACACGCCTCACTCCTCATGACCCCCATGACCTTCTGCAACTCCACAGCCCCTCGGGGAGCAGTCTCTCCCATCAGACTGGAGAAGCAAGCCCATCCCTGCCCGCTTCGAACAAGATCCCAGCTGAGTCCTCCAGGACACGGGTGTCTATATTAACGGAACCAGTGCGAACTGCTTTTCCAGGTGGTCACCTCTTGGAAAGGGTTTGTCTGGACTTTGGGCCAGAACACTAGGAAGCCACTGGAAAGTGTCCTGAAAATCCTAGCACCTCACAGTCCTCAGCCCTGAGGAGACCTAGTAAAGCTGTCTTCCAAACTCTAAAGAAAAAGCAACCCTTCAGTTCCTACACGGTCCTGAGCATTGTCAGTCAACTCTGCGCTCTTCTGTAAGAGGTATATGGACTCATACAGGGAGTTTGCAGGCCAGTTGAAGAGGCAAGAGAGGCATCAGGTAGGTAGCAAGGAGCACACCTCTTTCAGCACAGCCCGTTTGTCGCACATAGATTATATTAATTCACTCTGGTGCTGAATAGTGTGTTAGCGTGTGATTCTCTCACTGATGGCCAGTCCATGCAGTGAGCAGCGTGCTATCGCATGTTCTCAGCGCTGGAGACAAATCTCTGTGGGTCTCTTGAGTTCCTGCATGTCTTACAAATCAGGCACTGACTGGCCTTTGTTCCTGACCATCTTTTCACGAATGTTTGTATAATGAAACACCTTGGAATACCGAGCTAGTGTCTCCTTCTAGAGCAAAGGGTAGCCTTGCTGACTGCCCATTGTAAAAGACCTGGGTTCTTAATGGCTCTCTTGTAATGCAGCTCTCTACCTGTGCAGGCAGCATTTAGCCCTAGTAGTTGCACACTGTGAGAACTGGGGCTCAAGGAACCCACTCAATATTGCTAATACTCTATCTAGCTGCTGCTACTGCTCTGAGTAATAAACTATTCTTTGACCCTAACCTAGGAGTCCCACATCTTCTATCAGCACCCATGAAACTGTAGCAGGCTAACTTGCTGCTTTGCGAGGAGGGTAGAATTTCAGACCCTTCACAGTTTGTGACACATAGTTAGTGGGTTCTATTTATAACATGACATAATTTAATTTTCTTAATCTGAGGGCCACCATCCACTTCTTTCACTCAGATGATATCAGTCCTCAGCCATTATTTTGTTTTCTATGGATAGTTTTGATGATTAATGACTGAAGAAAGGGCATACAAGTAGCCATGCTTTGTCTGCTGAAAATAAACAAAGGGATAATCCCACTAGCCATAAAAGATAATAAAGGTAGCTCAAGTCTCCTTCCTGAAAATGGTTTGAAAATCAAGGGTCTATATCAACAAGAAATAAGGGATACATCAAAAGAGCATTAACACGCCACTGTAGTTTGGGAGGGTTGATCAATAGTTGCAGAAAGAACTGGAGAATGGAGGAACAATGTCTACATATGCCACTGAGAAGGCATCATCTCAGGGATATACCAGAAAGACCAAATATCGCTGATTTTCTTTCTATCCCCAGAAAAACATTTTCTAAATAGGATATGCCTTAATTCCATCAAACAGCACAGAGAAGTACCATAGAAGTTTGTAAGTGAAGTGAAGTCACTCAGTCGTGTCCGACTCTTTGTGAGCCCATGGACTGTAGCCCACCAGGCTTCTCCATCCATGGGATTTTCCAGGCAAGAATACTGGAGTGGGTTACCATTTCCTTCTCCAGGGGATCTTCCCGACCCAGGGATCGAACCTGGGTCTCCCGCGTTGGAGGCAGGCGCTTTAACCTCTGAGCCGTCAGGGAAGCCCAGAAGTTTGTAAACCAAGTCCATTTCTGATCCTAGCTCTGCCATAGGATGTGTGCATGTGTGCTAAGTCACTTCAGTCATGTCCAACTCTGCGACCCATGAACTGTAGCCCACCAGGCTCCTCTGTCTGTGGGATTCTCCAGGCAAGGATCCTGGAGTGGGTTGCCATGTCCTCCTCCAGAGGATCTTCCTGACCCAGGGATCGAATCTGTGTCTCTTACACCCCCTGCACTGGGTGGCGGGTTCTTTCCACTGGAAAAGTGCCCTCTTTCCCATCTCTCAGTGCCACCTGGGAAGCTGCATGTATAAATGTGACCATATTGAGACTTTTTTTTTGGTCTGGAAACACAACTGGAGAAAAAAGTTAATTATTAGGTTTAGTCGAAAACATTTCACACAAATGTTCCCTTTAATTTTGTTTTCTGCTATGGGAACTCATGACCATGTTACAAATAATAAACTCTGAAAATAGAGCATTCAAGGAAAGAATTTAGTAATCAAAATGCACGATAAAATCAATCTGACTCAAGTTTTCCAGTACAAACAATCATTGTGCTACCTGGTAACCAGGCATAAACAAATCATGTAAATGAATATAATTAGTATTACTTTGATACAAAAACCAAGCTTCTGAAAGTCTTTCCTTTTTTCTTTTTGTCAGGATCTTTTAACTTCGTGCATCAAGGACACTGAAGGACACACTGTGGAGCATTCAAATTACAGGACCAAGCTTTTAATGGATGGATAGCTCAGTTCAGTCATTCAGTCGTGTCTGACCCTTTGCAGTCCCATGGACTGCAGCACGCCAGGGCTCCCTGTCCATCACCAACTCCTGGAGTTTACTCAAACTCATGTCCATTGAGTTGGTGATGCNACCAAGCTTTTAATGGATGGATAGCTCAGTTCAGTCATTCAGTCGTGTCTGACCCTTTGCAGTCCCATGGACTGCAGCACGCCAGGGCTCCCTGTCCATCACCAACTCCTGGAGTTTACTCAAACTCATGTCCATTGAGTTGGTGATGCCAATAGCAGGATAAATTAAGTTCCTTCTCTTAGCTTCTTCCCTTTGGATTGGAGAGTGGGAGTGTGCTTCTGAAGCACTCCTTTTGCCCTCAAGGAGTAAGAATGTTAGAAGTAGCACAGTCCTGTGAGAAGAAATGAGGCTCACACATGTTCAGCTCAACTTAGCAAAGTAGAGGAACAGGAGCCAAAACTGGGAATAAAGGGTCTGCACGACAATTGTCCTTGATGTTCATAGTGGAATTCCCAGCAGAGATAGATACTTGAAAGATAAAAATCCAGGGTAGGAGAGGTGGAAACTCTTAGTGCTGCTTTGATCAGTGCTAATGGTCTCCCCACTTACCATTTTAATGCAAATTATCTATTTTTCTGCTTTCCTCTCCCTCTTCCTCCTCTTCCTCTTCTGTCTACTCCCCTCCCCAGTACACATTCGGACTTTCCTTCTTATTAAAGCACATAGCCCTGAACCTATCTCTGGCCCCAATCTCCATACACATGCATCTTGCTGACTGTCAATATCTGCTTCGGAAGGTCAGTAAACACTTCTCAAGGGGACTACCTGTTTCACACAGTCCACTCTAAGTTCCCTGAGAACTTAGAAGATTTGCCTCACTAGATTGAAACACTCGTGTAAGGGATTTCCTGACAATCCAGTGGTTAGGACCCATGGTTCTCACTGCTGGGCCTCAGGTTCAATCCTTGATAGGGGAACTAAGATCCCTCAAGGGGATCAAAACAGACAAACAACAAAAACACATGTATTCACACAACGACTTTCTAAGAACGTACTGTCAAACCTCCATTCCTCCAATTTTAGGAGGGCCCACCTAGCCACCTCATTTTTTGTGTGTGTGCGTGAGGCTTGTAAATTCACATACCAAACAATTCACCCATTAAATGTACAATTAAATGGTTTATAGTATATTTAAGAATTGTGAAACCATCACTGCCATCCATTTTAACAACCCTAAAAAGGAACCTGAAGCAGTCACTCCCAATTTTCCTCTAAATCGCCACCCTCGCACTCCCATCCCAGTCCTTGGCACTCATTAATCTACTATCTATGTCTATGAATTTGCCTATTCTGTACATTTGCATGAATGAAATCATACAACATGTGATGTTTTATAAACCAGCTTCGTTCACTTAGCACAGTGTTTTCAGGATCCACCCACTCTGTTGCATATTTCAATGCTTCGTTCCTTTTGTTGCTATATCACATTCTACTTATCTGCTCATCAGTTGACGGACATTTGGGTTGTTTCCGCTCTTTGGCTATTATGAACAATGCTGCCATGAATACTTATGTATAAGTTTTTGTGAGGATGTATGTTTTTGTTTTTCTTGGTTATTACCTAGGAGTGAAACTACTGAATCATATGGTAAGTCTATGTTTAACCTTTTAAGAAACTGCCAGGTTGTTCTTTCGAGTAGCCATACTATTTTACATTCTCTGCAGCAATCGTCTGAGGGCTCTAGTCTCTTTGTATCCTTGTCAATATATGTTACTTTTTAAAATTATAGCTATTCTAATGGATGTGAAGTGGTATCTCAATGTGATTTTTATTTGCATTTTCCTGACAGCTAATGATGGTGAACATCCTGTTATGTACTCATTCACCATTTTTGTGTCTTCTTTGAAAATATATCTATTAAAATATTTGCCCACTTTTAATAAGATTGCTTTTTTATTAAGTTGTAAAAGCCCTTTATATACTCTATATACAAATCTTTTATCAATATTTATGAGTTGTCTTTTTGCTTTCTTGATGATGTGATATTTGAAGCAAAAAAAAAAAACTTACCAATTTTGATGAAATCCAATGTAACTATTTTTTTCTGTTGTGACTTGTACTTTTAGTATTATGTTGAAAAAAATACATTGTTTAGTCTAAAGCCACAAAGATTTATATCTGTCTTCTAAGAGTTTTATAGTTTTAGCTCTTACTTTTATGTCCTTGATCCATTTGAAATTAATTTTTGTACACTCTGTGAGGCAGGGATTTAACTTCATTCTTTGCATGTGGATATCTTTAGCTGTCCCAGCATTACTTGTTGAATGATTTTTGCTTTTTAATAAACTTCCCCCGAGAGATCCCTATGAATTTCTAGTGCTGCATCTCTGTCTCCAAACTCTGTTTTTGGGAGGCTTCTTCTGGTCACAGAGGTGGTGTCATGTTTTAATGTATGGCAGTTGAGAGGAGCTTGTCAGTGATCCCCCAACACCCCAGATTATTCCCCATTGCATCCCGAATCTTCCTAACTGGGTTTCTTCAGCTCGGCCCAAGTGGCATTATTGAAATCAAGTCCGTTGTAAAGAATGGGAATACTTGTTCTCCTGGATTTTCAGGTAACCAAAGTTACTTTATGAAATTGAAACCTTTTTAACTTCGGCTCCCCGTGTGGCTCAGCTGGTAAAGAATCCACCTGCAATGTGGGAGACCTGGGTTTGATCCCAGGGCTGGGAAGATCCCCTGGAGAAGGGAAAGGCTACCCAATCCAGTATTCTGGCCTAGAGAATTTCATGAACTGTATAGTCCATGGGGGTCACAAAGAGTCGGACACAGCTGATCAACTTTCACTTTCTCTAATTTGGGAAGAGAGGTTATGAGGATGGAATGTAGGAGCCTTATGAGTCTAGCACTTCTCTTTAAAAAGATTACAGTAGATATCAGTGGGCTGGGCCTAAGATTAACTATTTTTCTGCTGGGGATCTGCCACCCCCTGAGCTCTGGCTTGGCTATCAGCAGCATGCAAAGCTGATGTTCAAGGAAGCCAGGACCAAGCCAGGAAAGCAGCTATCCAGCAAACTGGGAAACTCTTGACTTCAAAATTCCAGAAAGAGCCTTTATTTTTCCTGGTATCATTTTAAAGTTAGATGATGAGGATAGTCCATTGGACAAAGAAGTTGCTGTTACCCAGAAGGGTTTCCTGGGTTCCTTTACTTACCCTAGGATAAGCAGTTAGGACTGTTCTGAATTATTTCCATCACCGATGCCTCTATTTTAATCTTTGCTTAGGATCAGAATCATCTGGGGTGCTTATTAAAAATCTATCAAGGGACTTCCCTGGTGGTCCAGTGGTTGGGACTCTGTGCTTCCAATGCAGGGGTTATGGGGAAACGAAGATCCTACATGCTGTGTGGCCAAAACATTATAAAAACTTAAAAAAAATTTTTTTAATCTATCAGGATTGTCCTGGGGGTACAGTGGCTAAGACTCCCTGCTTCCAGTGCAGGGGTCCAGGTTTGATTCCTGGTGAGGGAACGAAATTCCACATATCGCAACTAAGAGTTCACATGCCATGACTGAAGGTCCCACGTGCCCCATCTAAGGCCCAGTGCAGCCAAATAAATATTTCCTTTAAAAAAAAAAAATCTATCTTCCTTGGTCTCACCTCAGAATAGAAATTGCATTTTTAACGAGTAGCCTAGGTGATTCCGGTGTAGACCATTCCTGGACCCACTGTGGCAACACTGCACTAAAGCTGACCTAATGACTTGGAGTTATACTTAACCCTGCCCCTTAGTGTGGCTTTCTCATACTAGGGTCTCACCCAAGACCAGGGAGAGGGCGTGAGGACGCTAGAGGCTGGGGAAGGGGAGAGCAGACTGTTAGCACATGCATCATCAGGAGAAAACGTCTGGCAAGGAACAGCCGGAGGTCTTCTGAGGATGTTTAGACATTTAAGACAGAAGGTGGAGAAAATCTGTCTTATATACAGTATATCACCTGTATTATTATTATTTAACCAATATATTTTTATCTATATCAATGCCTCTAATATTGCCACCTCCTTCAGACTTGTCTTGAGAAACAATACACAAATGAATTTTGTTCGAATACATATTACAAAAAGTGTATAATTATTGACATTTTAAAAATGCCTGTGTACTACTTAAAGCCTTTACAGCACTACCAGCAACCAAAATACCATCCTTGGGAAGACTTCCCTTTACTATGTAAGCTTCTAGAGGGAAATGTGTTCCCTCCCTTGGCAATTCTTTGTGATGCTCTAGGACCAAGAAAGTTTCAAAAGAAAAGTCTGTTTTCCAGAGAGAAGATTAACCTCTTGTCAAAGCATCCACCTGGAATGCGGGAGACCCGGGGTTCGATCCCTGAGTCGGGAAGATCCCCTGGAGAAGGAAAATGGCNTTGTACACTCTGTGAGGCAGGGATTTAACTTCATTCTTTGCATGTGGATATCTTTAGCTGTCCCAGCATTACTTGTTGAATGATTTTTGCTTTTTAATAAACTTCCCCCGAGAGATCCCTATGAATTTCTAGTGCTGCATCTCTGTCTCCAAACTCTGTTTTTGGGAGGCTTCTTCTGGTCACAGAGGTGGTGTCATGTTTTAATGTATGGCAGTTGAGAGGAGCTTGTCAGTGATCCCCCAACACCCCAGATTATTCCCCATTGCATCCCGAATCTTCCTAACTGGGTTTCTTCAGCTCGGCCCAAGTGGCATTATTGAAATCAAGTCCGTTGTAAAGAATGGGAATACTTGTTCTCCTGGATTTTCAGGTAACCAAAGTTACTTTATGAAATTGAAACCTTTTTAACTTCGGCTCCCCGTGTGGCTCAGCTGGTAAAGAATCCACCTGCAATGTGGGAGACCTGGGTTTGATCCCAGGGCTGGGAAGATCCCCTGGAGAAGGGAAAGGCTACCCAATCCAGTATTCTGGCCTAGAGAATTTCATGAACTGTATAGTCCATGGGGGTCACAAAGAGTCGGACACAGCTGATCAACTTTCACTTTCTCTAATTTGGGAAGAGAGGTTATGAGGATGGAATGTAGGAGCCTTATGAGTCTAGCACTTCTCTTTAAAAAGATTACAGTAGATATCAGTGGGCTGGGCCTAAGATTAACTATTTTTCTGCTGGGGATCTGCCACCCCCTGAGCTCTGGCTTGGCTATCAGCAGCATGCAAAGCTGATGTTCAAGGAAGCCAGGACCAAGCCAGGAAAGCAGCTATCCAGCAAACTGGGAAACTCTTGACTTCAAAATTCCAGAAAGAGCCTTTATTTTTCCTGGTATCATTTTAAAGTTAGATGATGAGGATAGTCCATTGGACAAAGAAGTTGCTGTTACCCAGAAGGGTTTCCTGGGTTCCTTTACTTACCCTAGGATAAGCAGTTAGGACTGTTCTGAATTATTTCCATCACCGATGCCTCTATTTTAATCTTTGCTTAGGATCAGAATCATCTGGGGTGCTTATTAAAAATCTATCAAGGGACTTCCCTGGTGGTCCAGTGGTTGGGACTCTGTGCTTCCAATGCAGGGGTTATGGGGAAACGAAGATCCTACATGCTGTGTGGCCAAAACATTATAAAAACTTAAAAAAAATTTTTTTAATCTATCAGGATTGTCCTGGGGGTACAGTGGCTAAGACTCCCTGCTTCCAGTGCAGGGGTCCAGGTTTGATTCCTGGTGAGGGAACGAAATTCCACATATCGCAACTAAGAGTTCACATGCCATGACTGAAGGTCCCACGTGCCCCATCTAAGGCCCAGTGCAGCCAAATAAATATTTCCTTTAAAAAAAAAAAATCTATCTTCCTTGGTCTCACCTCAGAATAGAAATTGCATTTTTAACGAGTAGCCTAGGTGATTCCGGTGTAGACCATTCCTGGACCCACTGTGGCAACACTGCACTAAAGCTGACCTAATGACTTGGAGTTATACTTAACCCTGCCCCTTAGTGTGGCTTTCTCATACTAGGGTCTCACCCAAGACCAGGGAGAGGGCGTGAGGACGCTAGAGGCTGGGGAAGGGGAGAGCAGACTGTTAGCACATGCATCATCAGGAGAAAACGTCTGGCAAGGAACAGCCGGAGGTCTTCTGAGGATGTTTAGACATTTAAGACAGAAGGTGGAGAAAATCTGTCTTATATACAGTATATCACCTGTATTATTATTATTTAACCAATATATTTTTATCTATATCAATGCCTCTAATATTGCCACCTCCTTCAGACTTGTCTTGAGAAACAATACACAAATGAATTTTGTTCGAATACATATTACAAAAAGTGTATAATTATTGACATTTTAAAAATGCCTGTGTACTACTTAAAGCCTTTACAGCACTACCAGCAACCAAAATACCATCCTTGGGAAGACTTCCCTTTACTATGTAAGCTTCTAGAGGGAAATGTGTTCCCTCCCTTGGCAATTCTTTGTGATGCTCTAGGACCAAGAAAGTTTCAAAAGAAAAGTCTGTTTTCCAGAGAGAAGATTAACCTCTTGTCAAAGCATCCACCTGGAATGCGGGAGACCCGGGGTTCGATCCCTGAGTCGGGAAGATCCCCTGGAGAAGGAAAATGGCAACTCACTCCAGTACTCTTGACTGGAGAATCCCATGGAGGGAGGAGCCTGGTAGGCTACAGTCCATGGGGTTGCAGAGAGTCGGGCACGACTGAATGACTTCACTTTCACTTTCACTTTTCCACATTCTAAATAGGTCATAACTTATCAGAGGTTGAGGGTTTTGAACAGTTTAATCTCCAGATTATGTATAGACATAATTGCCACTGTAATGTACAAAAGCCGGCAAATTTAAAGTGAATATAGGGTTTCAGAATTACTATGACTACAATACTCTTTATTTCTTTCCTTTAAGAGTTCAGTCTTTTTAGGAAAGGATTTGGAAGGTTATATAAACTAGTTACATAAACTAAAAAATTAAGAGTTTTTTTGAAATGGTAAAAAGAGGCAAAAGTAATTTTTTTCCCAAGTTTAAGTTCTATTAAATACATACAAAAGAATGTGTTCAGATGAATCTCAAATATGACTTTGCTGCTAAGTCGCTTCAGTCGTGTCTGACTCTGTGCGACCCCGTGGACTGTAGCCTACCAGGCTCCTCTGTCCGTGGGATTTTCCAGGCAAGAGTACTGGAAATATGGCTTTATCAGGGGCTATTTCTCCTCCAACACTCCTGAATAAAGGAGGCTTTAAAGAAGCTGTCTGTATATGCAATAGTAAGTTCATATGCCAGTCTGCTAGGATATAATGCAATCATAGTTTGCAAATGTAAATTCAGGGTAGACATCAGACTTACTGAATAGAGATTTATGAGATTGTCTCATTAATATTTCTTGGAAACCAGGTATTGCACAAAAAGGGTAAAATGAAATTCTGTATGGCATTTCAAGCATTCTATTCATAATGAGATATGTAAATGTTGCAAATTGGGGAGAATATAATAATGTTTTACATACTAATAGGAAAATTTAGTCCCGCTTATTATATATTTGGTTCAATTTGGTACATAAGTGCTGTATTTATGCTAGTCACCACTTTGAAAGACATAAAATGGAAGCATAAATGTGTTCTTTTTCTGGTTTAATGTCTTCATCATGCCGACTGAGTAAACATCTGCAGGGAAGATGCATATGCTCCAGGCAGAGCAGAAATCCTGTATTTCCATCAAAGCTCTAGACTCCTTTTGTTTGTGTAGCGAAAAGAAAAAAGTATCTCTGCTAAAAATACACTGGAGTGAAAAACCCAGAAAAGCATGCTTTCCTTTCTTTAAAAGGCTTTATTATGCTTTGCAATACATATGTATCTCCCACTTTGAGTGAATTCTGCAGGCTTGGACTGGGATTATTGTACGGCCAGTTAATGGGATAAAGAATGGAAGCCTTTTCCCAAATTTCCTCGATGTCTTAAATCCCCAGATTTCACTATCCTCTAGATTTTGCAAGGCCAATGGAAGGGACACAGGCTATGCCCAAATTACATATGTATTCCTTGACTCAAATAACTATTTGTCCAAACTAAAATAAACTTGACTTTTTTTAAAAAGTGATGTGACATTTCTTGTGCCCAAGTGTTATGACACAAATTCATATCTGCTTAATATCTATGTCTTTCATGAGACTGTAAGATTCTTAAAGTTTGGGCTTCCCAGGTGGCTCAGTGGTAAAGAATCCACCAGCAATGCAGGAGATGTGGGTTCGATCCCTGGGTTGGGAAGATACCCTGAAGAAGGAAATGGCACCCCACTCCGTATCTTTGCCTGGGAAATCCCGTGGACAGAGGAGCCTAGTGAGCTACAGTCCATGGGGTCACAGAGAGTCGGACACGACTGAGAGACTGAACAGCGAGAATACTACAAGCTTCTTTTGTTCTAATATCTGTCTTTGACTCCATTCCTAACACAGGGCTCCTAAACGACTATAGGCTCCTAAACGATGAGAGCGCTAGCGGCATCTTTCATTCTAATGAGGTGACTCTGGGTGATCAAGCCGTGATTAGAAGCTTGGCATTTTCCGCTTCACCCTTTATCCTACAGAGAGGGGAGGGGTGCTTGAAATGGAGTTAGAAACTAATCATCCCTACATGAAGAAACCGCCATAAAATCCCAGGAGTAGAGAGTCCAGAGAGCTTCCGGATTGGTGCACACATCTTCCCTACCAGGAGGGTGGCACACCCCAGCTCCACAGGGACAGAAGCTCCTGTTCTAGGGGCTCTCCCAGACTTTCCTACGTGCCTCTTCATCCGGCTGTTATCTGTATCCCCTATCACATACTTCACTACACTGGTAAAAGCAAGCATGTGTATCTCTAAGTGTGTGAACTGCTCTCACAACTTCATCAGATCTGAAGAGGAGGTCATTGGAACCTCCAAATACAGCCTGTTGATCAGAAGTACAGGTGATGACCTAAGCTTATGACTGGCTTTTGAAGGTGGGGTGTGGGAAGAGGATGGGGTGCAGGGGTGCACAGACTTATGGGACCGAGCTCTAACCTCTGAGATCTGACATTATCCCAGGTAGACAGTGTCAGAATTGAGTTCAATCACAGGACATCCAGCTGGTATAGGAGACTTGCTTGTGGTGAAAATCCACCACACATTTGATCAGAAGCATCAAAATGAAGTGTCTTGCATGAGTAATACATTCACAGGAGAGAAATGGTAGCAAAGAACTTGGATTTTCCCAACATAAAACAGGAAGCTGAGTTTTTCCTTCATAGGCAGGAAAGAAGGTAAAGTGTTAAAACAGCAGCTTGAAAACCAAGCCCTCCTTGTCTAGTACACCTCCCTATCCAACCCCCAGGGCTCCACACTGTCTTTCTCCAGTATGTCACAGACTCAGAACAGGCTTAGTAAGGCTAGGCAAGGCACTAAGACAGGCCTACACAAGAGTCCTGTCTAGTCAAGCAAAAATAAATTTCTGTGTTTAAAAATACTCGGAAGGACAAATAGTGTGCTAAACTATAAATCAAGAGCCGACAGCCACAGGGGCCAGGCTCATGAAGGAATTCATGGTCTGTATCAAATGCTGAGGCTAGAAGGAGGCTGTGAGATCTCTGGAACAATACTCTGTGTTCTTTCTAGATCAGAACATCAGAGGTACAGGGAGGTTAATGAGTCTCAACTGGCACAGCCAGGACAGCAATTGATGACTTTCGACACATAATATCATCACTTTGAACTAGTCTTCACTCTTTTCACTATAAGAAGTTTGTGATGGATTTCTACAGAAAACTAGGAGAAAGAAAAAGGCTAAGCTAAAAGATTCTAAGCATGGTAAATATAACTATGAAAACTGACTGAAGGGCATGGGACAGAATGGTGATACTGAAACCTCAATTAAATGTAAATAAAGCATAGATGGATGGCATATAGACAGATAAATATGTTTGATTGAATATCTGAGGCTACAAGAAGGTGAGAGTATTCTGCCAAAGCTGAGAACATGAGTCTAGGAAAGTAAGCAAGCTTGGAAGCCACTGGCTAACTCTGTCTATAGCGTTACTTGTAGGCAGTGTGAGATCCAGAAACGGATACCCTCTCAGGGAAAGAGAGAAATAAGAAAGAAAAAGAAGACCCACAGAAAACGCAAGAAAAACAAAGAACATCTGTCTCTATCCTGGCTCTAGAAGTCAGGAATAAAAAAGTTTCCTGGTAACTTGTACCTTCTGATTAGTCCTTAGTGAATTTAAGGCCCAAATCTGCATGACTTCTATGTGGTCCTTAAAAAACTATAATGTAAGAAGTGTAGTTAATGACCCCAAGTCTGTGGTACCTCCTAACCACTGAATAAAGCAGACACACATCTTCCTTGGAAAAGCATTCTGACAACCCAGGGCTATAAGAATTTCAAGCAAAATTTTCATCACGAAGACACACACACACACACACACAATTACAAAGCCCAAAAGCCACTATGTACACAAAGCACACAAGAACAGTACATAACAGAACCAGATCTGAACACACGTGAGATATTTTAATGTTTCATATATTAAAATGACCCAGAGAAGGCGATGGCACCCACTCCAGTACCCTTGCCTGGAAAATCCCATGGGCGGAGGAGCCTGGAAGGCTGCAGTCCATGGGGTTGCGAAGAGTCGGACACGACTGAGTGACTTCAATTTCACTTTCACTTTTCACTTTCACGCATTGGAGAAGGAAATGGCAACTCACTCCAGCGTTCTTGCCTGGAGAATCCCAGGGACAGGGGAGCCTGGTGGGCTGCCGTCTATGGGGTCGCACAGAGTCGGACATGACTGATGGACTTAGCAGCAGCACAATATTAAAATGATCAGACACAAAATTTGAGATAAGTATTATAATTTGATTAAAGAGATAAAAGGAAAAATGTAAAACAATAAATAAGGAGCAGCAAACTATCAAGATTTCAAGTAAAACCAAGAGAACGTTTAGAAATAAAAGTAAAACAACAGAATTTAAAACCCAATGAAACAGATTTAGGAAGAGGGAGAGATGAATAGGTGGAACACAGAGAGATTGTAGAGCAGTGAAACTACCCTGTACGCTACTAGAAAGGTGGATACATGTCATTATACGTTCGTCAAAACTCACAGAAATGCAATACAAAAAGTGAACCCTAATGTATAGACTTTGGTTAATGACAATGTGTCAGTGTCGGCTTATTGATGACGGTAGAGGCTCCGGGTGTGTGGTAAGCAGATATATGTACACTTTTCTCTCAATTTTGCTGTAAAACTAAGACTTCTCTAAAAAGTAAGGGCTGTTAATTTTTTTAAAAAGAGAAACCATGAAAAGAAATCTGATGGATGTATTAAACAACAGATTAAACATAGATGAAGAGAGACTTAATAAACCATAAAGAAATTATATACAATGCAGCATACAAAGAACCAACACACACACACGAGCTTCATATATATGAAAATAAAGTTCAGAAAGTAAAAGTGAAAGTCACTCAGTCGTGTTGACTCTTTGTGATCCCATGGACTGTACAGTCCATGGAATTCCCCAGGCCAGAATACTGGAGTGGGTAGCCTTTCCTTTCTCCAGGGAATCTTCCTAACCCAGGGATCAAACCCAGGTTCAGAAGTACAGAGGATATAATGAAAAAGACCAACATATGTCTAGTTGGAATTTCAGAAGGAACAGAGGGGATTATAGAAATAATAAAGGAAAGGCAGCATTTGGAGAGATGTGAGAAAAATATTTCATGCATTTTCAAATCAAGAATCACAATGAATCCCAAACAGGATAAATAAATGTAAGGGCACACCCAAAACATTATAGTAAAGTAGAATACAACCCAAGATAGAGAGACTATTTTAAGAGTAGCTAGAGACACTACATGGAGAAGGCAATGGCACCCCACTCCAGGACTCTTGCCTGGAAAATCCCATGGATGGAGGAGCTTGGCGGGCTGCAGTCCGTGGGGTCACTGAGAGTGGAAATGACTGAGCGACTTCACTTTTCATTTTCCACTTTCATGCATTGGAGAAGGAAATGGCATCCCACTCCAATGTTCTTGCCTGGAGAATCCCAGGGATGGGTGAGCCTAGTTGGCTGCCTTCTATGGGGTCGCACAGAGTCGGACACGACTGAAGCGACTTAGCAGCAGCAGCAGAGACACTACAAATTATCTACAAAGGAGAGGCAAGTAGACTCATAGCTGACTTTTCAACAACAATGGCAGCCACTGTGGAATAGTTTCTTCAATATGCTGAGTAAAATAAGTAAAAGTGAACTGAGAATTTTAAGATCAGAAAAAGAAAAAAACCCTGCCATTCAATAATTAACAAACATGAAATAAAAATATTTTCAGAAGACTAAATCTGAGATTCTCAACAATGAATTTCTAAATCATGTACTCAAAAAAAAAAAAAAAAAAAAGGAAAATTTTCCAGAAGTCTGAGATACTAAAAGAAATGACCAAAATTAAAAACATGATAATGATATCAGTCAGTCAGTCAGTTCAGTTGCTCAGTCATGTCCGACTCTTTGCGACCCCATGAATCGCAGCACTCCAGGCCTCCCTGTCCATCACCAACTCCCGGAGTCTACTCAAACTCATGTCCATTGAGTTGGTGATGCCATCCAGCCTCTCATCCTCTGTCGATCCCTTCTCCTCCTGCCCCCAACCCCGCCCAGCATCAGGGTCTTTTCCAATGAGTCAACTCTTCGCATGAGGTGGCCAAAGTATTGGAGTTTCAGCTTTAGCATCAGTCCTTCCAATGATGTCCTTTAGGATGGACTGTTTGGACCTCCTGGCAGTCCAAGGGACCCTCAAGAGTCTTCTCCAACACCACAGTTCAAAAGCATCAATTCTTCAGCACTCAGCTTTCTTCACAGTCCATAGAGACAACTCTAAGTTAACAATGATGAATTAAAACAATTATCAAACTGGCGCAATTGGTACAATGAAGTAAACATTTTCTGTGTACGATGTTTGCTTAATAAATCAACTTGGTATTTTTGGTTAATATCTAATTATTTAAAAAAAACACATCATATTCTATTCCATCATGGTATTTAAAATAATGAGCACTATAAACAAAATCATTTGCGTTCTTTTGCATTTTAAAATATGGCAATAAATGCATAATTTTGAAACAGGAAGCGTTTATAGCAACAACAGCCAACTGTTACTGAATGTGTGCTGTGTGGAAACCCTTATTATTAACTCATTTAATTATCCAAACAACTCATTAAAGTAAGTACAAAACTGAAAAAGAGAATGTGTTAATCTCTCAGTTGTGTCTGACTCTCTGTGACCCCATGGACCATGGCCCACCAGTCTCTGCTCTCCATGGAAATCTCCAGGCAGGAATACTGCAGTGGATGGCCATTCTGGCCATTCCCTTCTCCAGGGGATCTTCCCGACCCAGGGATCAAACCCTGGTCCCCTGCATGGCAGGCAGATTTTTTACTGCTGAGCCACCAGGTACTATCATCATTTTACAGATGAAGTATAAGGAGAAATTAAGTTATTTGCTTAAGGTCACAAATTTAGTAAGAAAAAGAGGCAGAATTTGAAAAAAAAAAAACACAACAATNGACCCAGGGATCAAACCCTGGTCCCCTGCATGGCAGGCAGATTTTTTACTGCTGAGCCACCAGGTACTATCATCATTTTACAGATGAAGTATAAGGAGAAATTAAGTTATTTGCTTAAGGTCACAAATTTAGTAAGAAAAAGAGGCAGAATTTAAAAAAAAAAAAACACAACAATCTGTTTCCAAAACCTTATGTTCATCAGATGGCTCTACATAGTCTCCCAAGGAGATTGCTTATCAGTTTATTCTGACTAAAGTTTCTCACTCAGAAAATAGAGTAAACACAATAGTTTGAGGCCCCATTTTAAATGTCCATAAAATTGAAACATAGATTCCAAAATGTAATATTTTGAATGAATTCTCTAGTTGTGAATTTTGGCTGATTTGCCACTTATATGAAAACTATATGACTTACAGTATTTGGTATCTATTTTCAAATAAATGACATATACATTTGGAAACAAAAAAAAAACACAATAATTTGTAATTTGTGGACTAAAAATAATGGAGCAAAAATACCAATGAAAGAAAAAAAATGCTTCAATTCAGAAAGGAAGAATGAGTGTGGCTCTCTACTTTGTAAGGTCCTTTTATTGTTCTGGAAGAGGAAAAACATATTTACTAACATATAGGTTATTTTATTAAAATTTCAAGGATAAATACTAAAATTTGTAGAAGCTCATGAGAGCCAGAGTTGCCTCAGGCAAGAAATTATTGAAAAATTAAAAAAATATTAAGAATAAACTATAGATTTAAAAAAAGATTTAAAAGACAGCAAAAATAATAACATGCATAATTTTGAAAATATGGACAAAATGAAAAACTCTCAGAAAAAAACCTCACCAAAATAGGATCATCACCCTGTTTACTTAATTTATATGTAGAGTACATCGTGTGAAATGCCTGGCTGGATGAAATCACAAGCTGGAATCAAAATTGCCAGGAGAAGTATCAACAACCTCAGATATGCAGATGACACCACTCTAATGGCAGAAAGTGAAAAGGAGCTAAAGAGTCTCTTGATGAAGGTTAAAGAGGAAAGTGAAAAAACTGGCTTAAAACTCAACATTCAAAAAAACTAAGATCATAGAATCCGGCCCCATCACTTCATGGTAAATAAAAGGGGAAAAAGTGGGAGCAGTGATGGACTTTATTTTCTTGGGCTCCCAAATCTCTGCAGATGGTGACTGCAGCCATGAAATGAAAAGATGCTTGCTCCTTGGAAGGAAAGCTATGACAAACCTAGACAGCATATTAAAAAGCAAAAACATTACTTTGCCGACAAAGGTCTGTATAGTCAAAGGTATGGTTTCTCCAGTAGTCATATATGGATGTGAGAGTTGGACGTAAAAAAGTCTGAGTGCTGAAGAATTGATACTTTCGAATTGTGGTGCTGGAGAAGATTCTTGAGAGTTCCTTGGACAGCAAGGAGATCAAACCAGTCAATATCAACCATGAATATTCATTGACACTGAAGCTGAAGCTCCAATACTTTGGCCACCTGATGTGAAGAGCCAACTCGTTGGAAAAACCCTGATGCTGGGAAAGATTGAAGGCAAATGGAGAAGACGGAGGCAGAGGATGAAATTACTAGATAGCATCATCAACTCGATGGACATGAATTTGAGCAAACTCCAGGAGACAGTAAAGGACAGGGAAGCCTGGCCTGCTGCAGTCCATGAAATCACAGAGTCGGACACGACGTAGCAACTGAACAACAGTAACAACCAGTCTTCTAACAGTAAAGAAGTCAAATTCCTTTAACAGAGGCACCTTCCTAACAATCAAGAAGAAGAAAGAATAGAAGCACTCTTTTTGTAATCAGAAATAAGAAATATATGTCTGCTATTTCACCACTTTTATTCAATATTATGCTTGACCTCTGCAATAAGACAAACCTATATATATATAAAGTATAAAGAACTGAAAAGGGAGAAACAAAACGGTCATTATTTGTCAAGGTTTTGATCTTCTACATAGGAAAAACTACACTAATTTTTAGAATCTATAGAAGAGTCTTGCAAGAAAGTTACATAAAAATTCAAAAAAATCATATTTCTATATATTAAGGGAAAGCACCTAGTAAATATAAAATTTTAAAGTTATTGTTTGTTGTACTATATATTTTAAATTTTAAAAAATAAAAAGGAAGTATAGGACAAATTATCAAAATAAAACAGAGATACAACATTTACTAGTGGTCACACCAAAAAATAAGATACCTAGGAATAAATACAACAAAAGCAGAAAATAACCTTAATGAAGGAAATTGTAAAACTTTACTTTGAAAACTCATTAAGGAATACTAAGATAAAACAGAAATCCATGCTCATGGTTATAAGACTCAATATCATAAAGATGCCAGTTATTCACCAATTGGTCTAATTCAATAGTGATCAGAATCACCTGTTTCAATAACCTAAGCCCAGATACAGCAATGTAATGAAGGTCAGTTCCTTACACAGAAGGCAAGAGACCACATCTGTGACCCTCTCTATTCTCCAGGGAAATTTTATCATATCTCTCTGTGTGCTGTCATTACACATGCTTCTATTATGCTGGTGGTAACCATTCTTTCTAAACCTGAAAGCCCAGATGTAACACTGAGTGCAGAGTTTCTCAGCCCTGGCACTATTGACATTTTGGACCAGATAATTCTTTGTTGTAGGTGGCTTTCCTGTGCATGGTAGGATGTTTAGCATCTACTTAACATCTCTGACCTCTACTCACTAGATTCTGGAAGCACCTGCATACACACACCAGTTGTAACCACCATAACTGTCTCCAAACATTGCCAAATATCCCCTGCAGGGTATAATCATCCCCTACAGGCTGCTGCTAGGTGTACAATATGACAATGAAGTACAGTTCCTGTGGACTTTTCTCCCTCATTCATCTGTTTTTCCACTGGACTTTTCACCAATCAATAATTATATGAGACAACCTAGATGCAAAGAATTAGAAATCATAATTGTATCAGACTACCATTCTAAAGGAGATCAGTCCTGGGTGTTCTTTGGAAGGAACGATGCTAAAGCTGAAACTCCAGTACTTTGGCCACCTCATGCGAAGAGTTGACTCATTGGAAAAGACCCTGATGCTGGGAGGGATTGGGGGCAGGAGGAAAAAGGGACAACAGAGGATGAGATGGCTGGATGGCATCACCGACTCGATGGACTTGAGTTTGAGTGAACTCCGAGAGTTGGTGATGGACAGGGAGGCCTGGCGTGCTGCAATTCATGGGGTCGCAAAGAGTCAGACATGACTGAGCGACTGAACTGAACTGATTCAATAGTAACTCAGGAAGCCAAAGTAACAAAGCCAAGTCACAAAACAAGAATGCCTTTAAAATTATAAGGGGAAGTGTTTTCCAAGCTGCCTTTTCACTTAAGCAGTCCATGTAACTGAGTTTTAACCAATGCAGCATGCGTGAAAATGAAACCAATTTCAAGGGCAGACCTCTAAAATCTTCCACAGGATCCTTTATGGACTCTTCCCCTGTCATCTGAAGGGATGCGGAAGACCTACTGAGGATTCCAAGACCCTGGTAAAGCCTCCAGGTGGATGAAACCTGAGTCCTTAAAAAACACCATGTAGAAATCTACCTACCAAACAACTGCAGTTAAAATGAAGTGAGCAAAACTTTTTTTGTGTTAAGACCCTGAGATATGAGTACTGTTTGGTACAACAGTTAGACTATTCTGACTAATGCAGCAGTGTCAAATTCTGTACCCATACAAACCACCCATTAAATGGCCAAATAGGCAAAAAAAAAAAAGTCCAGATTTCAAAAGTGTGCTTCCTCTGTATCTTTTCTTGAAAAAGCAAGTAGAGAATGCACTCTATCAAAATAAGGGGGTAAAATAAAGAAAGAAGTTGTTAAACCCAGTCAGATGAAGAGAATTCTCAGAACAATACTGAAAAATCTCAGGAGAATGGCTAGGCAGCAGGCTTAAAAAATCAACCAAAAAAGGTCAGAGCAGAGGTCAGGAGCTTTAGAAAGGCATTCAAGAAGAAAAGTGGAATTAATAGATTAGCTGAAGTCTTTGGTTATACTGAACAGCTTTATACAGCTTTACCAGCTAGTCTGGGTTATATTAGTGATGAAACACAAAAACTGAGGCAATTAACTGCAATGGGGGGAAAACAAGTTGAACAAGAAATGATAATACACTGTTACAGTATATATGCAGTTGTAACAATGTACATCCTGAATACTGACTTACCCCCAAATTATTATATCAATACATCTGTATCAGGAGAATAATAGAAGGAAAAGCAGTGGGGAGGTATGAGGAGATAAGAACTGGAAATACATAAAACAAGAAGTTCTTATCTTCCATAGGAGGAAGTCCATGGATAATATCTGAAGTTTACAAATCAAGTAATAGCAGTGTAAGCATATTATTTAGAAACATTGAGACAAATTTCTCCTTCCCCCCAAAAGAATGACAGCTGAAAGAAATGGCAATGGTTTTATTGGGAGAGGACTCGGGGATAGAAAAGTTAGAGAAGGGTAGCTATTCTTTGTTTTTAGCCATTTTATTATCTGAATTTTAAATAGTATACATCAAAATTAAATTTTAGGAAAGGAAAGAAGGAAGGTAAAAGGAAAGAAAGAAGAAGGGAGAAGGGAAAAGGGAAGGAAGAAATGCAGGAAAAAGAAAATGGGCAACTCATAAAGAAAACTCAGTAACAGTATGAAAAATCAAAAAACTAGAGAACGAAATAATTGATCTTAACCCATAAAACTAGAAAAGTCTTAAAACAAAAAAAGATTGATAATATTCAACACTGGGTGTGGGAAAAACACCACTCCTGCCATATAAACTTGGATAACTTCTCAGGAGATCAATTTGGCTCATGCATTCTAATTCTCTGCCAAACCCAGCATGCACTGCAGATATTCCTTATAAATCATAACTCTCTTTCCAGCTGAAATTAGAATAGAGCTTCAGAATCGTTCTCAATACAACCCTCAAGATAGCCACAACCCATACACTGGTTTGAACTGGGTTTGATAAAATGTGATCTCATTTTTGCACAACTTTAAAAAGTCTATGTATAATATAGGGCATCAGAATTAATGTGTAAGATTATACAGACCTATTTGCATCCTGGGATAAAAATTCAAAAATAATACTGGCCTTACCAAAATTCTCTCATCGAACATGAGGCTAAAGCTTACGTAATGCTGTATTGGAGCTGCAATCTTAGCGATGCATTAGGGAAGGGAAAAGGGAAGTGGTCAGGGAAAGAAGGAGAGCAAACACATTGTGGTATTTGCTGAGGAGTAGGGCTGATGGCCGGGGAAGGCAATGGCACCCCACCCCAGTACTCTTGCCTGAAAAATCCAATGGACGGAGTAGCCTGGTGGGCTGCAGTCCATGGGGTCGCTAACAGTCGACAGACTGAGCGACTTCACTTTCACTTTTCTCTTTCATGCATTGGAGAAGGAAATGGCAACCCACTCCAGTATTCTTGCCTGGAGAATCCCAGGGATGGGGGAGCCTGGTGGGCTGCCATCTATGGGGTCACACAGAGTCGGACACGACTGAAGTGACTTAGCAGCAGCAGCAGCAGCAGGGCTGATGGCTGAAACAAAACACCCCTGGAGAGGTGACATGGAACACTGTTCCTTAGAACAATCCATTGAGTGAAGAAAGGATGAACAATTTCTCTGCTGGTCCCTTCCTACCTTCCTGTCACTAGTCAAAGTCAAGGGCATTAGCCCTTTCCTCCTTGGCCTCTCCAGCGGGCCAATGGGAGTGACACAGCCTCTGCAGTTCCAATCCAGCCAAAGGATAGGCACAGTGTCCCTTCTTTTAGGTGGCAAGGACAACAGTAGCAGGTGAAACTTGCCAAGACAGTCTCATTAGGGAAGCAAGGCAAAGCAGGGCCAAAGAGCTCCAGGTTGTACATAGCTTGCGTTTGATACAAGTATGATCCCATTTTTGCTCAGCTTTTTAGTATATACATTTATATGTGTGTGCTGCTGCTATAATATGTATTATATTTGCATATATGTATTTTCAGTCCCTTGGACTGCAAGTAGATAAAACAAATCAATCCTAAAGGGAATCCACCCTGAATATTCACTGGAAGGACAGATACTGAAGCTGAAGCTCCAATACTTTGGCCACCTGATGAGAAGAACTGGCTCACTGGAAAAGACCCTGATGCTGGATTGAAGGCAGGAAGAGAAGGGAACGACAGAGGATAGGATGGTTAGAATGCATCACCGACTCGGTAGACATGAATTTGAGCAAGCTCCAGGAGATGGTGAAGGACAGGGAACCCTGGCGTGCTGCAGTCCATGGGGTCACAAAGAGTCAGACATGACTAAGTGATTAAACAACAAATATATATTTGGATAGGAACGTTTGGAGGAAAAGACACATAAATATTTTCTGAGGTTACATCTAGTGATTTTTCTTTCTTTTTTGCTTATCAAAATATATTTTTAGGTTTGCTTTAATAAACTTTTATTTCCTGCATGAAATAAAAAAGGAGAGATAAATGCTGGTAATTAAAAATCATTTTTAAGGTAAAATAGTTTCTAACAAATAAATCACAACAAAATTAAAAAGATAATTCTCTTGAACAGAATTTAAAAGTAAAAGCGACCTTTAAAATATTTTATGTTGCTATTGTTCAGTCACTAAGTTGTGTCCGACTCTTTGTGATCCCATGGACTACAGCCCACCCCACCAGGCTCCTCTGTGCACAGGGTTTTCCAGGCAAGAATATTGGAGTGAGTTGCCATTTCCTTCCCTAGGGATCTTCCCAGACCAGGGATCAAACTCATGTCTCCTACATTGGCAAGCAGATTCTTTACCTCTGAGCCACCTAGGAAGTCCAACATTTTTTTCACAACATACGACAAAAAAGTATATCTGCCCATGTACATACTGAATAATGAATGTGCTTAGTTGCTTTAGTTGTGTCTGACTCTTTGTGACCCTATGAACTGAGGCCTGCCAGGCTCCTCTGTCCACGGGATTCTCCAGGCAAGAATACTAGAGTGGATTGACATTCCCTTCTTCAGAGGATCTTCCCAAGCCAGGGAATGAACTCACATCTCTTACACCTCCTGCATTGGCAGGCAGGGGTTTTTGTTTTGTTTTGTTTTGTTTTTACCACTAGTGCCACCTGGGAAGCCCACTGAATAATGAATGCCAAATTTAAAAATGGAATAAATCAGAAATCCATAAAACAAAAATATATGCACATGTGAAAAACTATTACAATTAGAACCACGAAAGACCATTTTTTAGCACATCAAACTGACAAATATTTTTAAATGGTAATACAGAAGAACTGTACAAAAATGATCTTCACAACCAAGATAATCAAAATGGTGTGATCACTCACCTAGAGCCAGACATCTTGGAACGTGAAGTCAAGTGGGCCTTAGAAAGCATCACTACAAACAAAGCTAGTGGAGGTGATGAAATTCCAGTTGAGCTGTTTCAAATCCTGAAAGATGATGCTGTGAAAGTGCTGCACTCAGTATGCCAGCAAATTTGGAGAACTCAGCAGTGGCCCCAGGACTGGAAAAGGTCAGTTTTCATTCCAATTCCAAAGAAAGGCAATGCCAAAGAATGCTCAAACTACCGCACAAATTGCCCTCATCTCACATGCTAGTAAAGTAATGCTCAAAATTCTCCAAGCCAGGCTTCAGCAATACCTGAACCGTGAACTTCCTGATGTTCAATCTGGTTTTAGAAAAGGCAGAGGAACCAGAGATCAAATTGCCAACATC
>SJYX01008645.1:0-14023 GCA_006410675.1 Oreotragus oreotragus | reverse complement strand
AAAAAAAAAAAAAAAAACCAAGCCTGCACTCAAAAATCCTATCCTCAGCTCCTCCAAGACTTGAATTTCAAAACCAGATGGAGTCTGTACCGACCAAAGCCCGCTGCAAGTCGAGGAGACAGAGAGGCGCTTCCCCACACCTGGCTCCCACTGGCCCCCCGTAGGGAGCGGCTTAGGAGACGAATGAATAAATCACGCCTTCCAGAAAGAAGAGACATGCCAAGATGCTTGCAGGAGGGGAGTCTGGACCTCACATTGGGGTCAGCGGCTCGGCAGCTGCCTGGGTCCCCGGAGCCCCCAGCCCGCCCCGCGCTCCCGGGACTCACCTGTCCGGCTCCCGGCCGCCCAGCAGGACAGGCGCTCGGCACCCTGGAACCGCAGCCTCTCCTCCTGTCCATCACCTGCCACGGAGGCTGGCTCTGGGTGCTGCTGGCCAGCTCCAAGCCTCCAGTCCCCCCGACTCTTTTTCCCCCCTGCTAAAGTGAGCCGAAAGGGCTAGCAGAAACCGCCTCAATGTTTATTTCGACTTCCCGGGGCTGCACTGGAGCGAAGGCCCGGCTGCCCGCGCCTTTCTGCGCTGGAGTGGTTTATTTAATTTGTCAGGATAATGGGAGCGGCTGAATGAGAGAGAGAGAATGCCGTGTGGCATAAAAGAAACAAAGGCTAAAAGCACCACTATTTTGATTCCCTTTTAAAATTACTTCCAAAGTGTGGTATCTATTGTGAAGAATAATGCTGAACCAAGCACAGTGTCTTGGCAATATTCACAGGGCTTATTCGCGCACAGCCAGCTCTGCCTGTACACGCAGAGGCAGAGCACTCTTATAAATGATGTATTGGAAGGACGGCGGCTCCCATTGCGTCCGCAGTGTAAACAAAAAGGCAGACAGGAGCCGAGTGGCCTCTGGGCGGCCGGGCCGCAGGGCGATCCCAGCCCCCTGGTTCCGGCAGGGAAAACCCAGATCAGCAAAACCCACGGGAGTCCACGGGGTCCCCTCGGGTGCACGGGGGCTCCGGCAGGTTTGCTTAGGAAGCACCAGCCTGGGCATGCGCCCGCCACCCACTCTCCTCGGTGACCCCTCTGGCCACCTCCAGAGCCTTCCACTTGGAGGACACCAGTCTCCCCCAGTGAGAACAGGCTCCATAAGGCCCAGCACAGACTCGGACATGGCCTCCCCGTGCTCTGCGCGGGGTCAAGAGCACGAGGCCTGACTCCACGTTCCGAGTGTTGGTGGCCACAGCAACAGCTGTTGTGTCTCGGCTTCAGGTTCAGCAGCTGAGCATTGCTTTAGTAACATGCCTGGACTGCAGTTGTGAGAAAAGGGCCTGCTGGTTACAGCCTGTAAACTTCCTCTTGCCCTGCCAGCTGGAGGAAACACCAGTTTTGAATTTTAGTTTTCTGCCAGTAAGACGTTTTGCCCCACTCATGCCGACAGGGAAAGACAGGTCACGGCTGTAACTGTGGTTCTCAGCTGGTGCTTCAAAGCCTTTCCCGTGACTGGCATTTACTGGCCCTGTTTTCACCCCAGGTCTTTCCAGGGGTGCGCTGCCCTGGAGCCCCGCCGCCAGCCCTCTGATCCCAACCCCGGGCTGGCTCCAGCTGTGCCCCTCCCGAGACGTCCCCTTCCAGGGGGAGCCACGTGCCTGCTCAGAACTGCGCTGTGCGGGCAAAGGAGGCTGCGACTTCGGCTCTCCAAGTTTTGCTCTTCTGTGCAGAGTGGCCCCTGTGGTCCCGGCCGGGAAGCACCGCCTGTGTGATCTGCTTGTGCCACACACACGAGAGGGGATGGTGGTCATGGTGAGCTGGGACGCGTGACCAGCCACGGTGACCTGGAGGTGCCCCCTCCTTGGGCTGCACAAGCGCAGAGGCCCTGGCCTGCGGGGGTCAGAGGCTCCCCAGGCCACACGAGCCGAGAACACGGAGGCCGCTCCCAGACTCTCAGCGCCGAGTCCCTGCAGTTTCTGGGTGTCCGGCTCCAGGCCTTGCTCTCTCACTGCGGTTTAGTGACCGGCTGTGTCCAGCCTCAGGCTGAGACAGACGCCTCACTCCTCTAGCTGGTTCTCAGTCTTTCCTAAGACAGACGTTTCTGTTTTCACAGTTAAAGTGGAGGTCTGTGCCTTTGGCCACCTTCACCATGCCAGCGGCTGTCTCTTATACACATCTAGATCTGTATAAGAGACAGGCCCAGCCCCCTTCCGCCCTCCTCTCGCTCCACCCCTCCTCCAATCCCACCTCTTGGGGGCGCCCGCGCGCCCTCCGGCTATAAAGCATCGAGGTTCTGCAGCCTGTGGACCAGCGAGAATCCCCGAGCGGCTCCTGCGCTTGCTTCCAGACCCCTTGAGACACCATGGCCGAGGGCCCGTTCAACGCGGACACACCCTTGCATCCGGACCACCTGAGGATGTGGGAAAAGGCTGTGTATGTGGACGAGAACCAGCGCACCTGGCTGCCCATAACCATCGAGGTACAGCCGCTGTGGGGCCAGGCGTGCAGGGCAGCATGGGCGGCCCACCCATGGCCCAGGGTCTGGACCCGGACGCCCCAGGTCGTGGAGGCCCTAGAGGACACCCTCAGATGCCACAGGGCGAGGGCGGCGGCGGGGAGACTCAGAAGAGCAGGTCCACTCAGGGCGGCCGGGACACAGATGAAACCACTCCGAGCTGGGCTCAAGGATGAGAGGTTCTCCAGGCCAGGAAAGGAGGGTAGGAGAGCCAACGGATGGGGACCCAGTGTGTCTGGAGTGTATGAATATGATCTCGGCTAAAATGGGGTTTCTCTGGATCTCAAGGACCTAATCCATAAAATGGGAATAATCTTTTGTCCGAAGTGATTTGGGTTTCCCTGGTGGCTCAGGCGGTAAAGAATCTGCCTGCAGTGTGGGCGACCCAGGTTGGATTACCGGATTGGGAAGATCCCCTGGAAAAGGAGATGGCAACCCGCTCCAGTACTCTTGCCTGGGAAATCCCATGACCAGAGGAGCCTGGCAGTCTACAGTCAGTGGGTTAGGAAGAGTCGGACATGACTGAACAACAGGAGAAAGTGATTACCGCCCTTGGTGGATTATCAGAATCCCCATAGGTGAACCCAGAAATCTGTATTTTGAAAGGACCCTCCACAAATTAAGATCAGCCAAGTTTGGGAACCACTGCAGTAGAGTTTGGGATATTTCCTACCTCCTCTAGTCTTTGAAAGAAACAAATTTCACATGGCATAAAGCAGTACCGAATAGACACTGACTTTGTTTTATGTGTAATGCCTTAAGACCTTAAGATGGATCTTTAGTTAATATTAACTTTTTTTTTTAAGAAGTACAGCTCTCTTACGAGCACTTTCCATCAGAGCATGGGTTTCCTCAAAGAAACTTAGGTGAAAACAGTTGAAACTTTCCATATATAAACCAAAGAAAGAATATATAAAAGTATAATTAAAATGTCATTAGAACATTTATGGAATAGTAAAATTGCAAAAAGTTACTGAGAATGGTTGTTTTCCCATTTTATAGGTGAGGAAATAGAGGCATAAAAATGTACATTTGTTCAAAGTAGTGCTGCTTGTAGGTAATGGGGTTGGGATTCCAGCGCAACATCATCTAAAATGTAACCACCATCTACAATTTGCATCTTGATTGTCCTTTAAGATTTTGAAATATATATACTTTTAAAAATTGAGTTAAATATTCACTTTAAGCCAAGTATTTGAGGAAAATGTAAGTGAATATCTTTTTTTAATCTCTGGTTGGGACATATCTTCTTAAACATGATACTGAAACTGCGAAACAGAGTTTTTCACATAATCATTATAAATTCTGGACAAAACCATTTAGCAAACCATGGGATAGAATTTTCTCCACATAATTTTAAAGAACTAGTATTCTTCATCTGAAAACATTTATGTAAGTCAGCAACAAAAAGATGAATAAGCAAATTTCAAATGGTTCAAGGATATGGAAAGCCATATCCTAACATGGCAAGAATGGTGATTTCCACCCTTGCACTTTGCAAGATATTCTGAATTGTTTTTTAATGGTGAATTCTAACTTACTTCATAGATAAAATTTGAAAAGCTGTTTTCACTTTGGAAAAATAATCGTTGAACAAAGATAAGTGTCCGGTTGATATGCCAAAAATTCTAGGTTGTGGGGATTTGCAGTTGGTGCGATTAAATCCCACTGCTTGTGAAGCTGATATTCTACTCAGGGAGAGGGACAGCACAGTAGGTGAGGCGGGTGGGAAGTTGTGTAGGATAACTCCAGTGGGATGGCAGGCAGGAACCAGTGGCGTGGGGTTTTCATGCAGGTCCTCTCCAGAGTCTTCATTTGCATGTACCTGCAAATTGCCCATCATTTTCTCTGAAACCTTTTTGGACATCGGTTTAGGCACGCCCCTTATGGATATCATAGAGTTGGATTCTTCTAGCATTTGTTTTTATAGATATACATTCATTCGAGCCAAGACCTGCCTTTAAAAAGGATGTGAGTCCTGCATGGGTTTAGGGGAGAATGTTCCAGGCAGAGGACAGCAAGTAGGAGGGATTTCTATTTGGAGGGAGTGTGTGTGTCCCAGACACGGTGAGGAGGTCAGTGTGGCTGGAGTGGATGGAGGAACCGGGATGGAACAGCAGGAGGTGAGAGAGGAGGTGAGAGAGGCAGGGACCTGGCTCAGCAGCCCTGTGGGCCACGGTGAAGATTCCAGTTCATCTACCTGCGATTGGAAGCTGTCGAAGGGCATCCAGCAGGGGAGAGACAAGATTTTTAGACACGCACCCTGGCTGCTGGGCTGAGACTTGGCTGTGGGTCACAGGACCAACTAGGTGGTAGGCTGGGCAGGTGTCTCTGTAGTCTAGTGAGAGGCAATGAAATAAGGACTGTGGTGGAGATGGCGAAACATGCTCTGTTACCTGATTCCAGGGTCTGGGGAGATCTTGTTTCAAAGGGGATGCATGATAATGAATAATCGAAGAACATCCCACATCAGCTGAAACAGACCCCAGACGCCATGGTTACAGAAGCCCCAGGGCCCCGTGGCATTCCCTAGCAACGAGGCACTGGTCACAAGATGGACCTTCTGAGGTCCCGTCTGGGTATCTAGACCCATTCGAGTGCTGCTCGTCCCGGCCCAGCCCGAGCCCCCTGAGAGGAGCGTGTCCGGCTTAGGGACTGGATCTTCAGGGAGCAGTGACCACCAGCATCTCAGCTGCAGGCTGGGCGGGTGGCCGGATGGTCCGTGGGTATTTGTGCAGGATAACCTGTGGGTATTGTGTCCTGAGGGTGTACCCCGGCCTTCTCTTCTCTTCAGATAGGAAGTAGCCTCCAAGTCCTCTTTCGTCAGCAAGACGTGCCCCTGGGGGAGCCTGTGTCCCCCAGCCAGCTGGGCCCGTACCTGCTGCCTGTCATGTGGCAGCTCTACCCCGGGAAGAGGTACCGAGCCTCAGACTCCAGTTTCTGGAGCATAGTGTACCATGTCAAGGCAAGTGTGGGCTTCTCCGGGGACCCGTCAGGTGGTCGTGGCCGGCCCTGCTCCCCCACCCCCATGGCTAGCCCCTGCAGTCTATCTGTTCCCTCCACTTCTGAAAAAAAAAAAAGGGGGGGGTACTTTACAATGGCAGATATTTTTAGGACTGAATTGGTGAGACATTAAAAGGGAATGACCAGCCACCCTCAGGGGTCTCCAACAGAAGCTCCCTTGGTGGCAGGCGCCTCTCTGGTGGGCAGTCCAGGGCTGCAGGCTGGGGCGACGAGGGGCCCCTGGGGTCCCCACCTCAGGTTCCCAGCTGCCACCCCAATCCCAGGGCCCGGAGTGGGAGGGGACAGAAGATCCCCCGCTCTGGCCTCCACTTCCCTCTCTCATAGATCGGTGATGCCGAGGACATGCTCCTGGAGCAGCTGCCAGACCCAGTGGACCAGTGATGAGGTGAGCAACCCCAGGGGCAGGTCAGGAAGAGGGGACGCCCCTCCTCCCCGCCGTGGAGGCTGTGCTGACCCCTGTTCCCAACTACGCTGACCTCCAATCATCTGTGGGGCTGGGACCCAGGCTTGCTCTCCTTTAACAACTCAGGAGCCAATCAAGTCCTTATTATCAGGGGCGCATAGCTGCACGGCGCCTCATAGGCGTGGGCACAGTCCTTCGACCTTCACATCACCAGACCTGGATAGTATTTAACTTTATAGGTCGTAAAACGGGGCGGGGGGGTGAGACATACGATGATTGGTGGAGATCTGAGAGCCAGGTTTTGAATCTAGGTCTTCTCACGCCAAGCCGCTGACTTGGGTATAAGGCCTGGGCTTTAGGGACCAGCACTGACCCCCTAGCTCCCCTATCCAGACGCCAGCCGCTCCACACCTCCCCCCCACCCCACCCCACCCTGCATTCCGCCCCTTCCTTCCCTTTGCCCCTGACCTTGTTCTCTCTCGTCCCAAGTCCCGCAGCTCCGCTCTCCTCCCAAGCCCTGAGCCTGCCAGGGGGATGTTAGTGCTTCCGTTCACCTTCCTGTACCTACCAACCCTGTGTGATCTGCTCCACCACACCCGGGTCGGACAGACGGACAGAGGATGAGTTCCCCCGACCGGACCTGCCTGCAAGAGAGGCCATGTGGGCACAGCTTCGGGGTCCACGTACCCCGGCCTCTACCTGTGCCTCTGGTCTTCTCAGCTGCCTGATGGTCTCAGCCTCTCTCCCTGTTCCGTCCCTCACAGCAAACAGTGCCACGTCCTGCACACCCTGGGCTGCTTCCCGCTCTGTCCCCTCAGCTCTGTATCCTTCTGGCCGCAGGGCTTGGGGCCGGTTTGCCTGCACTTGGTCTCTGAGCCCCTGAAGCAGCTGTCTCCCGTGGTCCTTGCCTGCACGCGACCACGCCTCCGAGAGCCCCACCCCCTGACCGAGCGTCCTAGGTGCGGTTCACAGGACGGCCTGGCAAGGGCTTGGGTCAGTGCTCAGGACTGCGAAGCTTGTGGTTCAGAGGCGCTCAGCCCAGGACAGGCAGGAGGCCCGGCAGGCCAGCATGGTGGACCGGCTCTCTGATGGCCCACCTGTGGAAAGAAAGGTTGGAGGTCCCCCTATTTTACAGATGCCCTCAGACCCGGATGTTATGAAGTTGTATATGGCTAAACACTTTGTAATGTTGACTGATTAAATGGAAGACAATTCATCTAACTTTGTGCTGGACCAGCTTCTATCCCTGACCTTGATTCTAGTGGAGAGAAGCAGGAACAGACAGACAGTCACCAAGTAAGAATATTTGAAAGGGAAAGAATACTCATGAATTTATATATATAGTTTTTACTTTGGAGATAAGACTGGAATTTATTTTCATATAATCCAAGTGCTCAAAAGCCCAGTGTTCTTAGAGGTATAGTTTTGAGAACCACTGGAGTAAGTGACCTCAAAAAGTCACAGTCAGCATCTCCTGGTATTCAGGACACACACACACACACACACACACACACACACACACCCCATTCTTCTCCCTTCCTGGCCCAGCCAGCTCTGTCTCCTGTCCTTCCCTGGGTAGTTCCAATCCCAGCCTGAGCCCCCTCCTGCCTGACACTGTCCCCAGCCAGCAGCCAGAGTCCTTCCCTTCCTCCCAAGCCCCAGGTCACAGCCCATCCCGCAGAAGCCTCCTGATTCCTTTTCAAGATTCGCTGCCCCTCCTTTACCTTCTGAGCAGGTAAACAGGACCTCAGGCATCACAACGGAATGCCTTCCAGTCAAAGGAATACTGCTCCTCTCCACTTGGTGTAACCCTAGTCCCTAGCTCTTCATTACAGAGCCATGTCAGGGTCAGGACACAAACATCAATAGGTGGTTAAGTATCTGAGAATTACATTAAAAAAAAAAAAAAAATACTGCTTCCCTGGTGCCTCAGATGGTAAAGAATCTGCTTGCAACACAGGAAACCCAGGTTCAATCCCTGGGTCAGAAGATCCCCTGGAGAAGGAACGTGACAACCCACTCCAGTATTCTTGCTTGGAGAATCCCATGGACAGAGGAGCCTGGAGGGCTGCAGTCCATGGGGGTCAAAACATTCAGACATGAGTGACTAACACACTCAAGTAATCTGAGAATTGTAGAAGAAAAATATCACTTTTCCTGGAGGGCTGCAGTCCATGGGGGTCACAAAAAATCAGACATGAGTGATTAACACACTCATACAAGTATCTAATATGAGAATTGTAGAAGAAAAATACCACTTTTCCTGTTTTGTATTCTCCAATCCCCATCTTACCAAGCATTAGACAGGTGAACATCTGGTTCCACACCTGCCTGGGCCTGTGTCTCTTATTTTAACTCTGTCGTTTTGCATGGTACTTGACAGTGTAGGAGTCTGGTCTGTTGGAGCGTCAGAACCTCCGAGAAGAAAGAGTATCCGTGGTCAGCCAGTGGCCTGTATTAGGAACAGGCACAAGAAGAGGAAAGTTCTCAACTGGGGCTGAATGTTTGTGTCCAGCACTCGACACACCCCCTCCACCCCACCCCCACCCCCGTATTCTTATGTTGATGCCCTAACTGCTGGGTGTGTGTATTTGGAGGTGGGACCTTCGGGAGATGATTAGAGTGAGAAGACGGCCTGAGGATGGGGCTTCCATGATGGAACTAGTGCCTTTTTAAAAAGAGGAATAAAAATCTCTCTCCACGCGCCTGCACCAGGGAAAGGCCATGTGAGGACCCAGCAGGAAGACAGCAGTCAGCAAGCCAGGACCACACACTGGACATGGAGCGGGCTGGCCAGCACTTTGATTGGACTTCTGACTCACATTGAACTGGGAGAAATAAGTAGATACCTGTGGTTTACACACCCAGGTCTGTGATGTTTTGTTACAGCAACTCAAGCAAACCGAGGCAGTGTTCATGAAAATTTTGGCCACCCCTGTGAACTCTGCTGAGGGCTGCAGATATAGCAATGAACAAAACCGAGGGCCTGCTCTCAGGCAGCTGTCCCTCTGGATAAAGAAGAAAAAGAATCTCAGAACGTGCCAAATGCTATGGAGAAAATAGAACACAGTAACCAGGTAGCAAGTTAGGTCAGGTGATGAAAGAATTCCCACCCTTGCAGGTGGCCTTTAAGATCAGACCTTGAAAATGAGAGGGAGATAGATTCTTAAGTTAGGGAGGAGAGCCCCAGGATGAGGAGGTTCAAGGCTGTGCGAGTTTAATTTGCTGTGGAAATTGAAAAAGTGCAAGATTCTCTTTACTAAGAGAATGCGTGCATGCATGCTCAGTCTCTCAGTTATATCTGACTCTTTGTGACGCCACAAACTGTAGCCCACCAGGCTCCTCTGTCCATGGGGTTCTCCAGGCAAGAATATTGGAGTGGGTTGCCATTGTCTTCTGGGGATCTTTCTGACCCAGGGATCGAACCTGCGTCTCCTGCGTTGCAGGCAGATTCTTTACTAAGCCACCAGAGGAGCCCTTTATGAGAATAAGTCATCCTGTGATACAGAATTTCAGTTTTCTTCAACAAGAGTGACTTTTAGGTTGTGGTTGAGACCCCCAGGATGGAGAGTGGTATTGTTGAGGTGGGCTCAGCAGGACAGAAATGTCCAGACTTTTATTAACATGAGGTTTCAGTTGCTTGTGACATTCCAGTTAGAGTCAATAGGCCGTTGTTTGAACATGGATCTAGAACTCCCGTCAGGACTAAAGATATCAGTGTAGGATTAAAATGTCAATGGCAGTGAAAGCCAGGGACCTGGCTGAGGCCCCTCATGGAAAGATGGTGGCATGTTTAAAACCCTAAAAAGAAGTATTTAGAGGGCAACAATGCGAGGCTGGGGGGCACACTGGCGAGAGGCTGAACAGAGAAAAGTGGGCGTCAGATTTGGCCATGTGGAGGTTGGTGGTGACATCGTCAGGAGAAGTTTGCTGTGATGGGGGTGTGGTCTGGTCACGGTGGGCATAAGAGAGAAGGGGAGTGAGGAGGAACAGCGCTTGCTAGGAGCTTTGCTGTGGAGAAGTGTGGTCACAAGGGGGCTTCGGTCAGGGGTGATGGACACTCCTGTGTGCAGCCAAAGGGAAGGAGGGACAGCAGAGAGGCCATTGTCAAAGGGAGCAGTCTTTTTTAAATATTTATTTTATTAATTTTTAAATTTATTTGTCTGCTCCAGGATCCCTGATCTTCGTTGTGGCATACAGGCTTTTTTAATTGCAGCATGTGAACTGTTGCAGCTTGTGGGATCTGTTTCCCTGACCGGGGATTGAATCCATGCCGCCCACATTGAGAGTGCAGAGTCTTAGCCACTGGACCATCAGGGAAGTCCCAGGACCAGCATTCTTGAGGAAGCCAAGCAGGATGGACTGGGTCACAAATGTATGTTGGCATCTGAGAAAGAGCTTCAGCATTTACCAGTTTCATACCAGTCTTATTTCGTTCTCCTCCCTACAAAGTTGGGATTTGTTTTTTGACTGAGGTATTTTACAGGCTGTATAATTTCACCCACAAGTAATTTATTATGTACTTTCACAGAGAAGACATTTTCTTCCTGATAACCACAGTATCATTGTCACCCCTAACAAAATTAACTGTAATTCCTCAAGATCTAACCCAGTCTGTTTTCAGATTTCCCTAGATGTCTCCGATGTCTTTCTGCAGCTGGTTTAAATCAAGACTCAGAATGCATGTGGTTGATGCGTCTGAAGTCTCTTGCGATCTATAACCCATCTTCTTTCTTAACAGCAAACCAGGTAAACTTTTTAACTCTTAATGGTTGTCGTTCCATTTTCTTGTCTAATATCTCCAAAGCTATGATAAGTAATAGAAGTAATAGACATGAAAAAAAATTTTCTTAGCCGTATTGGAAGGGCCTCTGGGGTTTCCCCATTAAGTATGATCCTGTCTGTTAGGTAAGTAGCATAGGGATAAGGAGTCCAAATTGGCAGTGGCTAAAAGACAAAGAAGGGAAAAGCCCTCGAAAATAGAACAAAGGAAGGTCCGAGGACAGGAGTGAGGACCTCAGGTAGAACAACAACACTCCTGGCTGGCCCAGTTTACACAGGACAGGCCCAGGGAGAGAGAAACATATAAAAAAAGGAACCAAAGCTAGCTCTCCCTGCCGCCCCCCCACCCCGCCCCTCTTTGGATCGGCGTGCCCTCACGCCTCGAAGATGGATTTTCCTGCTATCTTCTAAAGAAACTTGAGCTGTAACACTGAGCTGTACCACTGATTTGTCTAAGAGCTATAACATGGTCCTTTCGAGACCTGAGAGCTATAACACGGTCTATCCAAGACCTGAGAGCTATGACACACTGAGGGGACTTTAATGTCCATCACTCCACACCTTTGCTGTGACCAACCAAAGAACCAAGGAACATACACTCGCGTGACACTGTCTGGGGCTTAAGTATTTATATTTTATCAAGTCTAAAAGTTTTGAATTCCTATTTCAGAATTTTAAACTTGAACAGATACTGAATTTTATTACCTGCCTTTTGATATGTAAGGAGAGGATCGTGTGCTGTGTGTTCGGTCGTGTCTGACTCTTTGCAGCCCCATAGACTATAGCTTGCCAGCGTCCTCTGTCCTTGGAATTCTTCAGGCAAGAATACCAGAATGGGTTGATTAGATGGTACCTTTATTAAACTCTAATAATATACTGAAATTAGGGTATTGACTCTTTCTTGCATTCCTGGAATGAACCACATTTAATTATGATGAATAATACATTAGTATGTTGGTGGATCTCTTTGCTAATGTTTTATTTTAAAATTTTGCACTCTAGTTAAAAAGGTCTGAAATTTTTCTCCCCCCATCTTTGCTTTTGACGTCAAAGTTATAGCCACTTCATAAAAATAATTTAGAGGCTTTTCTTTTGCTCTACTCTGTAATACTGTAAAATACATTGGGATTATCTTTTTTTTAGCTTGAAAGAATCCGATTCAAGGCTGGTGTTTTTCTCAAGGAACTCTGCTTCTCCAGCTTCTTAATTTCTTCTGTAGAAATTGGTCTGTTTAAGCTTTTCATTTCTACTGGAGTCAACTTTGATTAAATAACTTATTTCTAGAAAGGTGTCCATTTCATCTGGACTTTATGTTTTGTTTTCATAGTTATTCAAAATAGTCTCAGGAATTTTAATGTCCTTTCTGGATTATTATTGCACTATGTTGTTTCTTTTTTATCATTAAAAATTCAGCTTTATTGAAGTATAATTGATAAATAAAATTTCAAGGTATATAAATTATATGTCATGATTTGATATATATATATATATACACTGTGAAAGTATTCTTCCTTTTAGTTAATTCACCTAGCCTTCACTACACATATTTATTTTTAATTTTTTTGAGAGTATTTCAGTTCTTCTCCCTTAGCAAATTTCAGTTATACAATCCAGTGTTATCAACTATATGGTCACCATATTTGACTTTAGATCCTCAAGCAATGGCACCCCACCCCAGTACTCTTGCCTGGAAAGTCCAATGGACGGAGTAGCCTGGTGGGCTGCAGTCCATGGGGTCGCTAACAGTCGGACAGACTGAGCGATTTCACTTTCACTTTTCTCTTTCATGCATTGGAGAAGGAAATGGCAACCCACTCCAGTGTTCTTGCCTGGAGAATCCCAGGGATGGGGGAGCCTGGTGGGCTGCCATCTATGGGGTCACACAGAGTCGGACACGACTGAAGTGACTTAGCAGCAGCAGCAGCAAATTTCAGTTATACAATCCAGTGTTATCAACTATATGGTCACCATATTTGACATTAGATCCTCAGGCTTTACTCATCTTATAGCTGAAACTCTATCCTTTACCAACCCCTCTCCAGTTGCCCCACCCCCATCTCCTGGTAGCCACATTTCTACTTGTTGTCCCATGTTATTTCTTTTATCTTTTTTATTATTAAAAATTTTACTAAATCTAACTTAACCATTTAGTAAAATTAGGCTTGTCTATTTTATTTCCCAAAGAACCAACTTTTAGACTCATCTGTTAATTCTGTTGTTTTGCTTGTTTTCTGTATCACTGATGTCTGTTTTTATCTTTAATTCTAAAGTTATATATTCTTTTGGTTTCTGTTGTTCCTTTTCTAGCTCTTTTAATTGGGTGTTTGTTATTTTTAATTTTTATATGGTTATTTTATGTAACAGCTTTATTAAAATATAATTGACATACCATACAATGCACTCTTAAAATGTACAATCAGATGTTTTTTGTATATTCCCAGAGTTGTACAACCATCATCACGGTTGCCTGTTCTGTATATTTCATATAAATGGCATCATACTGTATGTAACCTTCTGTGATGATACTTTGGCATAATATTTTCAAGGTTTCACATGTATTATGGCATATAATAAAATTTCATTCATTGTTATGACTGACTAATATTCCATTACATGAATATGCCCCACTTTATATATTAAGGATATGTCCATATCCTTATATGGATATTAAGGTTATTTATACTTTTTCCTTTTATAAATAATGCTGCTGCAAACAGTCACACATAGAGTTTTTGTGTGGACACGTGCTTTCATTTCTCTTGGTTGTATACATGGGAGTAGAATTACTGAGTCATACAGTAACTTTTTTAACTTTTTAAGGTACTGCCAGACTGTTTTCCAAAGTGGTTGCACATTCCCACCAATATTGTTTGAGTTTCATTCTTCACATCCCTGTCAGTTATTATCTGGCTTTTTTTTAATTCTAGCCACATAGAAGGTATAAAGAAGCTTTGTATTTTTGATTTGCATTTCCCTGGTGGCTAATTATGTTTGTACATTTTCATGTGCTTATTGGCCATTTGTATATCTTCTTTAGAGAAATGACTACTAAGATGCTTTGCCCATTTTTTAAATTGAGGTATATTTGGCATGTAATGTATCAGGCATACGCAATCATCATACATAGATTTTTTCTTGTGATGATAATTTTTAAGATATACTCTTTTATTTTATAAATTTCAAATATATAATACAGTATTGTTCACTATACTCAACATGAAAGTGAAAGTGTTAGTCACTCAGTCATGTCCGACTCTTTGCCACTTCATGGACTATACAGCCCGCCAGGCTCCTCTGTCCCTGGGATTCTCCA
>SJYX01008642.1:194787-225374 GCA_006410675.1 Oreotragus oreotragus | reverse complement strand
TCCTCACTGCTGGAAGAGCCCTCTGAACTTGAGCAGCTCAGCGGCTCTGGCAGAGGGGGGACCCACCCCTTAGGAGGTAGGCCCACAGTATAGAGCCACTGCACTGGCTGGACCTGAGTGTCACCACATCAGGCTTATCCGCCTGGTTGATCAATGACTGAGTCACTCCCGCCGGGATTGAGGGCAGAGAAGAGACGTGTTTCCAGGCAGACTGTCCCCTGTCTCAGGAGGGACACTCTGGCCCTTCTCTCTCTCAGGAGCCACCCTCTCAGGTGAGTTTCTGGAGGCTGGAGTCACAGGGGCCTTCTTTTCTTGGCTGTGTCTGCGGCTCCCCACGCGGGCTCCTCGGCTTATTTGGCTGTGCTGGGTTTTTGCTGTTGTGCAGGCTTTTCTCTAGTCGTGGCGAGCAGGGCCGACTCTCTAGTTGCGGTGCAGGCTTTTCTCTGGTCGTGGCGAGCAGGGCCCCATGTTCCTCCCAGAGGGTGAGGAGCCGGCTAATACATGTTTTTTAAATGAATTTATAATCACTATCTTGTTACCTGGGCTTTAATTATATACTGCTGTTTTGTCTAATTTTACCAATAAAAAATGAAAGTTTCATGATTATAGGTCACTCACACCAAACTAAATCCTCTGCCACTGTTGTTCACTAAATGCAATGTCCATGTTGCCCTCTGGCTGTGCCAAGAGAGAGGAGAGCAGAGGGACTGCCTCCCTCTGATTTAGAAGTCAAATGGCTCTTTCTCACCAGCAGGAAGGCTGCAGGAATTATGTTGAGATACATTTTCTATACATAATTTGGTAACAGTTTTTATCAGGAACAAATGTTGAATTTTATCAAATGCTTTTTCTGTGTTTATAAGAAGATATATGATTTTTTTCTTTCATCTATTAATATGATATATTATATTTACTGGCTTGTGATTGTTTAACCATCCTTGCATCCTAGAAATAAAAATAAATTGCACTTTTTTGGCTTTGATATCAGGGAAATCCTGGCCTCATAAAATGTTTAGGAGTGTTCCCCCTTTTTGAAAGGGTTTGGGGAAAAATGGAAATGGTTCTTCTTAAGATGCTTAATAAAATTAGCCAGAGAAGACAAATGGTCATAGGCTCTTCTTTACTGGAAGACTTTTGATTATTGATTCAATCTCCTTACTAATATTGCTCTGTTCATATTTTCTATTTCTTCACGATTCAGTCTTGGTAAGTAATATACGTCTCAGAATTTTTCCGTTTCTTCTATGTTGTTCAGTTTGTTAGCATACAATTGTTCATAGCAGCCTCTTGTTCAGTCGCCAAGTCATTTCTGACTCTTTGCGATCCCAAGGACTGCAGCATGCCAGGCCTCCCTGTCCCTCATGATCTCCTGGAGTTTGCGCAGACTCATGTCCATTGAGCCCGTGATACCATCCAACCATCTCATCCTCTATTGCCCCCTTCTCCTCCTGCCCTCAATCTTTCCCAGCATCAAGGTCTTTGCCAGTAAGTCAGCTCTTCACAACAGGTGGCCAAAGTATCGGAGCTTCAGCTTCAGCATCAGTCCTTCCAATGAGTATTCGGGGCTGATTTCCTTTAGGATTGACTGGTTTGATCCCCTTGCCGTGCAAGGGACTCTCAAGAATCTTCTCCGGCCCCACAGTTCAAAAACATCAATTCTTCAGTGCTCTGCCTTCTTTATGGTCCAACTCTCACATCCCTACATAACTACTGGAAAGACCATAGCTTTGACTATACGGATGTTTGTCAGTAAAGTGATGTCTTTGCTTTTTAACACACTGTCCAGGTTTGTCATAGCTTTCCTGTAAAGAAGTTAGCATCTTCTAATTCATGACTGCAGTCACATCTGTTGTGATTTTAGAGCCGAAGAAGAGGAAATCTATCATGAGCTCCACCCTTTCCCCTTCTATTTGCCATGAAGTAATGGGACTGGATGCCATGGTCTTAGTTTTTTAACATTGAGTTTTAAGCTGGCTTTTCACTCTTCTCCTCCATCCTCATCAAGAGGCTCTTTAGTTCCTCTTTGAGCCGCTTAAGATCCTTTTTTTAATATATAAATTTATTTATTTTAATTGGAGGCTAATTACAGTATTGTAGTGGTTTTGCCATACATTGACATGAATTCGCCACGAGTGTACATGTATTCCCCATCTTGAACCCCCCTCCCACCCCTCCCTCCCCATTCCATCCCTCTGGGTCATCCCAGTGCACCAGCTCCGAGAATCCTGTCTCATGCATCGAACCTGGACTGGAGATTTGTTTCACATATGATGATATACATGTTTCAGTGCCATTCTCCCAAATAATCCCACCCCTTGCCCTCTCCCACAGAGTCCAAAAGACTGTTCTATACATCTGTGTCTCTTTTGCTGTCTCACATATAGGGTTATTGTTACCATCTTTCTAAATTCCATATATATGCCTTAGTATACTGTACTGGTGTTTTTCTTTCTGACTTACTTCACTCCGTATAATAGGCTCCAGTTTCATTCACCTCATTAGAATTGATTCGAATGTATTCTTTTTATGGACTGAGTAATACTCCATTGTGTATCTGTACCACAGCTTTCCTATCCATTCGTCTGCTGATGGACATCTAGGTTGCTTCCCTGTCCTGGCTATTATAAACAGTGCTGTGATGAACACTGGGGTACACGTGTCTCTTTCAGTTCTGGTTTCCTCGATGTGTATGCCCAGCAGTGCAATTGCTGGGTCATATGGCAGTTCTATTTCCAGTTTTCTAAGGAAGCTCCACACTGTTCTCCATAGTGGCTGTACTAGTTTGCATTCCCACCAACAGTGTAAAAGGGTTCCCTTTTCTCCACACCCTCTCCAGCATTTATTGCTTGTAGACTTTTGGATAGCAACCATTCTGACTGGTGTGAGATGGTACCTCATTGTGGTTTTGATTTGCATTTCTCTGATAGTGATGTTGAGCATCTTTTCATGTGTTTGTTAGCCATCTGTATGTCTTCTTTGGAGAAATGTTTGTTTAGTTCTTCGGCCCATTTTTTGATTGGGTCATTTACTTTTCTGGAACTGAGCTGCAGGAGTTGCTTGTATATTTTTGAGATTAATTTTTTGTCAGTTGCTTCATTTGCTATTTTCTCCCATTCTGAAGGCTGTCTTTTCGCCTTGTTTATAGTTTCCTTTGTTGTGCAAAAGCTTTTAAGTTTGATTAGGTCCCATTTATTCATTTTTGCTTTTATTTCCAATACTTTGGGAGGTGGGTCATAGAGGATTTAGGATCCTTTTTATTTCTGTAATATCTGTTGTAACATCAAAGAAATATTTTTAGAGATATTCTGCACTTCTAAAAGATTATATTTTTCATTCATTTCCTTACAGAAATGATAATATACTATTAATTCTCTTTTGCATCTTGATTTTGTTTAACTTAACAAATAAACTTGAAGGCCATTCAATATCCGTACACAAACAGCATCTTCATTTTTTTCAGATCTTGATAGTTTTCCATTACATGAATATATCATAATTATTTACTCAATCTCCTTTTGTTGTATAGTTAGGTTGTTTGCTGTATTTCTCTACTACAGCAAAGTTGTAGTGACTAGCTTTGTGCATGAATCATCCCATATATGAATACTTACTTATTTTTGCCCATTGCCCAGGCATGATATTTACAGGGTCCAGAATTTGCTCTTGGACCTTCAGAATTACTGTTAAATGATTCTCTCAGGTGCCCATTTTCTTGCCATTCCATTTTTTCTCTTGTTTACTTTCACCTCCATCGTAACAAATGCCTTTTTAACTAGCACTGTCAACATTCTTTTTATTTGATATTAAAGAAATATGATGAGGTTAATAATGTTCATGTATGACCTCAAAGTGTTAGTCGCTCAGTCATGTCTGTCTCTTTGTGACTCCATGGACTGTCATGCTCCTCTATCCATGGAATTCTCCAGGCAAGAATACTGGAGTGGGTAGCCATTCCCTTCTCCAGGGGATCTTCCCAACCCAGGGACTGACCTGCATCTCCTGCATTGCAGATTCTTTACCATCTGAACCACCAAGGAAGCCTATAGGACCTCAAAGCTAGATGCAAACAGGGCAAACATATTGAAGACAGTTAAGTAATGTAGTGAGCACACACAATCACAGAAATAACAAAGACTATGTATTCTTTTTTTATGACATCACCATTTAATAAATATCATGAAGGAAAAAGTATTGGGAGTTATGGAATATTTAACATGAGGGAAGACTATGTATTCTTCATGATAGAGTCTTTAAATTCTCAGAGCCTGTCTCTACTTGGTGTATAGGCAATTCTAATGAATAAAGTCCTCTGGGTTCTCTCCCCAGAAGATTAAGAGTAGCACATAATAAAGCTAGACATAGACACTAATAACAGCCAGAGTGATATTTCACAGTGAAGGTGAGGCATCTAAAGCTATAAAAACATAAAAGAACACTCTAAGATAATTTAACGCATAAGAAATAGCCCTATATAAGCAAACTGCTCCTGAGGGCACCACTTACCACATAACAATACAAAAAGCTGATGAACCAGAGTTACTAAAATACTAAATTGTGTTTAATCTGCTCTTTTTGAGAAAACAGAATAAAAGGGGAGGGGAGATGTGTAATTTTCTTTCTTTTTTTTTTTTTAAATTTTCTACCTATAAAAAGATAGGGATACTTTGAGAAGGATTTTCATATCACATTATCTCATTTGACCACCAATTGCTTTGAGGTAGACATTATCATTTTCATGTTAAAGATGAGATTCAGAGAGCATAAGTAATTTGCCCAGGGTTACCCAACTACTCAAATTCAGGTCTGATTCCAAAGTCCTTACTTTTTACATTGCATCACACACTGTGTCTCTCTTGCTGTGCTCACTGCTACATTGAGTACTAAAGTGGTGTGAGCTAAAGCAGGAATCTAATACCTGTTCACAGCATCATTTCTCTGGAAATGGATTTTAAAAACTCAGCTTATTCATTCCTTCAGTTTTTCCTGTAGTACACTTGTTACCCCTTAAAGTACTCCTTAGGGCAATTCAGGAAAGAGAAAAGGCTTCATATATATTTGTTGGATTTTTAGATAGTTTAGTTTTTAGATAGTTTCTCATGTCTTCATATTATCTATTTAGACTTCTATTTTAGGTATATCCTTGTAATTTTATAATATTGGGGAAATATATTTCATGGAAATAAGTCATCTTTGTCGATTATGAATTATACAGTGGATGAAACCATTTCCTTCATCAGATCTATTGGCAGGAAGTTCTCTGTTAGAATAATGCCATACACACAGTAGGTTTTTTTTTTAATTGCCAGTGAATGAATGCATAAATTCTTCATAAATGAATGAAGAGTAGGCTTACAAAAGGCAACTCAACTTTGGCAAGCAGGTTTGCCTGGGGAATTGAAATCTGGAAGTAAATCAACTCATTGAAAATCAATTCATTGAATGAGCTATTTGCCAGTGTTACAGCAAAACTGAAACAAATTGGTGAACTGATTTTCTTATGAATTCATCATTTGGCAAATTGATGTTGGCAAACTAGTTAATAGCTAAATTGGTCACTTGAAAAAGCAGTCTTGAGTAACAACTGAACCTTGCATTTTAAAAGCAGGAATATAGCCTGGACTGTTTCTGCAGCACTGTCCATCTGATCAAATATATGTCAAAGCCCATCTAAACACGTTTTCCTCTCCCTTACCTAGGCGGCACTTTCTTTCCTTGTTTTTGCATGTGTGCCCTCTACTCCTCAACCTGCTGCCTCTTGCCACAGTAAACCTCCCTTTCTCTTACCTTTGGTACACGTTTCCATCACTCCTGTCAGGTCTACGGCTCTGGGCACAAACTGTTGAATCTTTGTGTCCTTTCTGCTCTCACTCCTCATCCTAGCTCTACAATAAGCCTTCATCCACATTGTGGTCTATTTGAGGCAAACATTTGGTGAGGGGGAAAAAACTGTCGTTCAGTAGAAAACTATGCCTTGTCTAGAGGGTACCTCTCCAGGTAATGTGCTTGTGGTCTTTCACTGCTGAGCACTGTCTACATACAGCACACTCTGCCAAGTCATCTGATTTGAGCCCTTTTATTGTCTTTATTTTTTAATTCTATGAATTGAAATATATTTCTATTTATAGTAAATAAATGTTTTATATGTTTTTGAATTCCCTTTTGAACTGATTATAACATCTGTCTAGTTCCCATTTTGAATGGGTTAAACAATAAATCTTTAATATTTGTTCATTTTTATACCTTGCTTTTATCATGTTTTGGAAAATTATCTTTTAAAATGTTGTTTTCCTCTGCGTCTGCTGCTGCTAAGTCGCTTCAGTCGTGTCCAACTCTGTGCGACCCCACAGATGGCAGCCTACCAGGCTCCCCTGTCCCTGGGATTCTCCAGGCAAGAACACTGGAGCGGGTTGCCATTTCCTTCTCCAATGCATAAAAGTGAAAAGTGAAAGTGAAGTTGCTCAGTCGTGTCCGACTCTTCGCGACCCTATGGACTGCAGCCCACCAGGCTCCTCCATCTATGGGGTTTTCCAGGCAAGAGTACTGGAGTGGGGTGCCATCGCCTTCTCCATTGTTTCCCTCTAGTTTACCTATATTTGCACAATTTTAGAGTGTCACATGGAAACGGGAGTCGAGTGCACAACCTGTGTGTTGCTGTCTGTGGTCTTGAATAGCCATTACGAGTCAGAGTACTTTGGTTCACTGCTAACCTTTGGCCATTTACGCTAGTGCTCATGGTGTCCTCTTTGCCTTTAGTTTCTGTCATAGTGAAAATATTTGCAAAGAGTTGAACCATGAGTTACTTTCAACAGTGTTACTGATAGACCATCAAGTTCACCCATTTAAGTATATAGTTCAATGAAGTTTATCACATTCACAGAGCTGTACAATCATCATTATGACAAACTTAGGAATGTTTTTATCACTCAAAAAGAAACTCATATGGATTACGATTATCAGTCACTTCCCATTTACCGACAACTCCCCAGACCCTTGGCAACCACTAATATACTTTCTGTCTCCTTAATTTGTCTATTCTAGGTATTTCATATAAATAGAATCATGGAATATGTGACTGTTTGTAACTGGCTTCTTTTACTTTGGACTGCAGCCCACCAGGCTCCTCCATCTATGGGGTTTTCCAGGCAAGAGTACTGGAGTGGGGTGCCATCGCCTTCTCCATTGTTTCCCTCTAGTTTACCTATATTTGCACAATTTTAGAGTGTCACATGGAAACGGGAGTAGAGTGCACAACCTGTGTGTTGCTGTCTGTGGTCTTGAATAGCCATTACGAGTCAGAGTACTTTGGTTCACTGCTAACCTTTGGCCATTTACGCTAGTGCTCATGGTGTCCTCTTTGCCTTTAGTTTCTGTCATAGTGAAAATATTTGCAAAGAGTTGAACCATGAGTTACTTTCAACAGTGTTACTGATAGACCATCAAGTTCACCCATTTAAGTATATAGTTCAATGAAGTTTATCACATTCACAGAGCTGTACAATCATCATTATGACAAACTTAGGAATGTTTTTATCACTCAAAAAGAAACTCATATGGATTACGATTATCAGTCACTTCCCATTTACCGACAACTCCCCAGACCCTTGGCAACCACTAATATACTTTCTGTCTCCTTAATTTGTCTATTCTAGGTATTTCATATAAATAGAATCATGGAATATGTGACTGTTTGTAACTGGCTTCTTTTACTTAGCATAATGTTTTCAAGGTTAGTCATATGGTAGCATGTATCAGTACTTGAATTATTTTTATAAACAAATTACCAAATTATATTCCATTATATAATATAAATATAACATTTTACTTATCCACTCGTTCAGTTCAGTTCAGTTGCTCAGCTGTGTCTGACTCTTTGTGATCCCATGAATCGTAGCACACCAGGCCTCCTTGTCCATCACCAACTCCCGGAGTTCACTCAGACTCACGTCCATCGAGTCCGTTTTTACTAGCATGTGAGATGAGTGCAATTGTGCGGTAGTTTGAGCATTCTTTGGCATTGCCTTTCTTAGTTGATGAAAATTTGGGTTGTTCTACTCTTAAGCTATCATGAAAAATGTTGATATAAACTTTGTGTACAATTTGTTTTGTGTAGATGTACATCTTTATTTCTCTTGGGTAACCTGAGCTGGATCATATTGTAACTCTTTGTTGAAACTTTTTTGGAACCCCCAGACTTTTTTCCAAGGTGGCTGCACCATTTTACATTCCTTCCAGCAATACATGAGGGCTCCCATTTCTCCACATCTCTGCCAACAGTTATTGTTGTCTGTTTTTTACACTGTAACCAGCCTGGTAGGTGTGCCACAGCTTATTTTTCACAATTTGCATAATTGATTTCATTTTCTTGTGACCATTATTTTAATTATGACTACAATTTTTAAGTCCCCTCTGGAGAGTGTTTTGGGGATGGGAGTGACATGGTATTAGCTCATGACTACTCATCCTACTACCTTTTTATCCCCTTCCTGGCTATCTATGAAGATATTGCCATTCTCCATTACCATATATGCAGAGACCCCATGCTATCCAACAATGCAAGAGGGTGAGAGAAGGAAGCAGGTCTCATGCCCAGTCTTAACACCATTTTGGCACTATGAAATTATCACATATACTGATCCCTTTGTATAGAAGTCATTCTTATGTATCATCTTCATCAAATCACTGCTGCTACTGCTTACCACCATGTGGAAAATACTGTTATCTTCCTATGCTCATTCCTTCCTATTTCTCTCATTAGTACAATACTCAGTTTCAGCTGGACACATCATCACTACCAGGTAAAGAACACAGTCTCAGTCTCCCTTGCAGCTGGTATGGCCATACATCGAGAGGTTATGTGGACAGTTTCTAAAACATCCTCTTAAAAGAAAAGGATACACCTTTTCTTTTCTTTTATCCCTCTTGCTCAGAGATGGACATAGGGGTTCTAAGCCATCTTTGAATATGCATACAAACACACTTAACCTAGAGCTGGCTAAGCAGTGAGAGGAGTGTTTGAGACACAACTGAACTGCCATGCCAGCCCCAAACTACTATCAGACTGCTTTGTGAAAGAGAACAAATTTGTACTGTAAGAGAAACACACAGCAAAGTTTCTAGGGATAAAGGGGCCAAAATACATACAAGTTAATCTCAAATGGTTAAAAAAAAAAAAAAGGTGTATTTATAATAGCACACAGTGAAAGCGCTTATGAGTGTGCATGTGACAAAACAGAAAGGGAAAACTGTGGATAGCTAGGTGACTAAGTAACGGATGAGATTAGAGAAGCCCATTAATGTGGCTCACTTCCATTGCACAGAGCAAGAAGTGGAGAGTATATCTGAAGGGATAAAAAGAAGACATTTAGCATGCTGTTGCTGCTGCCGCTAAGTCACTTCAGTCTAAAAAAAAAAAAAAGGTGTATTTATAATAGCACACAGTGAAAGCGCTTATGAGTGTGCATGTGACAAAACAGAAAGGGAAAACTGTGGATAGCTAGGTGACTAAGTAACGGATGAGATTAGAGAAGCCCATTAATGTGGCTCACTTCCATTGCACAGAGCAAGAAGTGGAGAGTATATCTGAAGGGATAAAAAGAAGACATTTAGCATGCTGTTGCTGCTGCCGCTAAGTCACTTCAGTCGTGTCCGACTCTGTGTGACCCCATAGACGGAAGCCCACCAGGCTCCCCCGTCCCTGGGATTCTCTAGGCAAGAACACTGGAGTGGGTTGCCATTTCCATCTCCAGTGCATGAAAGTGAAAAGTGAAGGTGAAGTCGCTCAGTTGTGTCCGACACTTAGCGACCCCATGGACTGCAGCCCACCAGGCTCCTCCATCCATGGGATTTTCCAGGCAAGAGTACTGGAGTGGGGTTACATTTAGCATAGTAGACTACAACTCTCTAGCCCCACCTATGGAATAATAGTAAAATTATTATTTTATTTTTTTTATTGTAAAATGTTGTAAAATATTGTATTGTATTGTAAAATTTTGGCATACATTGACATGAATCCACCACAGGTGTACATGAATTCCCAAACATGAATCCCCCTCCCACCTCCCACCCTACATCATCCCTCCAGATCATCCCCATGCACCAGCCCCAAGCATCCTGCATCCTGCATCGAACATAGTAAAATTATTTTTAAATAATTACTTTGAAGTACATCAAAAACAAAATGGATTAGAGGAATAGATGGGTAAAGCAAGTGTGGTAACAAGTCAGCTACAGAATTTAGAGTTAGGTATGTCAGTCTTTGCTGCAAAATTCAACTTTATTGTGTGGTTGAATTTTTCATAATTACATATTGGGGGTAAAAAAGGTAAAGTGTTAAAAAGAAGCAGTGAAACTTCTTGCTACATATCTACATTTTTCCTCTAATATGCTTTACATTTTAAGTGTAGCTTCATATTTCAGTTTGTCATAACCAGGTTACTGAAACCTTATGACTAAAGTAATTTTCAAAGAGTCAGAAAATAAAATGTTTCACATGTGTGTCAGAACTGAGTTCAATTATAGGTTATTAGCTAGTGTCAGAGAATTGGTGGGTGGGTGGTAAAAAATCCATCAGAATTAGAGTCAGAATCATACATATTAATGGTATAAATTGGCCTAAAATCCAATTCATGTTAACCCAAGTCCAGTATTAATTCAGATATACATATTTAAAATATTTATTGCCTACTATGAAATTTTTGGTTTAGAATTAAACATAAGCTCTATTATTTAACTTTTTTGAATAATACTGATAAATTATTTTAAATATAACAGAGTAAACATTCATACCACAGAAAATTTAGAAACTTAGGTAAAAGAAAAAAATCTCACTATTAAAATCACTATCCTAACATATCCTTATCACTTCCCTTTAACACTGTATCACAATGCTGAGACTTCTTGCATACATTTGGAGAAAATGCTTGTGTCAATACATTTAGTACAAGTGTGTTAGTTTCTCAGTCATGTCCGACTCTTTTGCAACCCCATGAACTATATAGCCCACCAGGATCCTCTGTCCATGGAATTCTCCAGGCAAGAACACTGGAGCAGATTGCCATTCAGTTCTCCATTGGTTCAAGAGTCAGTAGGAAACTCATCTTTACTCCTAGATCAGTTCCTATGTTCTGATTTCTGATCCTACCTCACTCTCTCCACTTATGAGTTCTAGATCTTTGTATCTTCTTTTTGACAAATTAGATCTGGTTATTGAAATCTCTAATTTCTGATCCTTGATTTTTACCTAGAAACTGAATTTCTTAAATCTATAACCTGAGATGGCAAATGTCCCTGGGCTCATGGGAAAGAATGCCATGATTTACTAAAGATTTGTCATGGAGCAGTAGGGTAGTATTACAGTTTTTTGTTAATCTTGTCCTGGACCTTTATCTTTAAGTCACTTCTAATTTGGGTAAGTTTAATAATTAACTTAAAAGTTCAGAATATGGACTTCTATTCTACCTTCCCAGTTCAGTCCTCCTAACTTAACCCTGTTTTCTCCTCCTACTTTCCAGAGTGAACTAAACAAACAATATTCATGACCTGAGATAAAGAATGGGGCTTCCCTCGTGGCTCAGATGGTAAAGAATCTACCTGCAATGTGGGAGACAGGGTTCGATCCCTGGGTCAGGAGGATCCCCTGGAGGAGAAATTGGCAACCCACCCCAGTACTTTTGCTTGGAAAAATCCCATGGACGGAGGAGCCTGGTGGGCTACAGTCCATGGGGTCGCAAAGAGTTGGACATGACTGAGCGACTTCACTAAGATAAAGAAACTTTAAAGCCATTTGTATAAATTAGTTTGTGAAGACTTTATAATAATATATAATTATTTTAACTAGAAAATAATTATATACACAGTATTCTAATAGATTTTTTTCAAACATAATATTTTATTTCCAGGAAGCTGATGACTTCAGAATATTTCCAAAAACATTCTTTAACTAACTCAGATAATAGAATTGCTGGTTGGTTGTTGGATGGTATCTTGCCTACATTCCCTAGTCACGTAGAGTTCAGAACAAAGATTTGACCAACTCTTTACTCAAAGGCATTATACCAGGGAACCCTGACACCATGTTCTCATTTCAGCATGCCACTTAAGAAAAATAGTATCAGAAATACCACTGATGAGAACAGTAACAAGGTATCAACTTGCCAGCTGAAAGCAAGACAGTCAGCTAAGATATATATCATAATATAAAATTTTTAAAAGCTATGCAAGGAGAAATACTACACAGAAAATGCTAAAATGTAAAAAATTACTTTTTAAGTGATTGAAATATGGTACTTTTTATTTTAAAATTTCTGGCTTTTCCAATGTGTATATACATGTGATAGTAAAAAATAAACAGTATGAAATACTGCAACTTTTGAGAAGTGACAAAATATTGTAAAAAATTAATATCATACATTTCTTAATTTTTAAAAAGCAATTTATTGTTGTTGTTCAGTCAGTCAGTCATGTCCAACTCTGTGTGACCCCCAGGGACTGCAGCAAGCCAGGCTTCACTGTGCTTCACCATCTCCCCAAGCCTACCCAAACTCATATTCACTGGGTCAGTGATGCCTTCAGTCTTTCCCAGAATCAAGCTGTTTCCAATGACCTGGCTCTTCGCATCAGGTGGCCAAAGTACTGGAGCTTCAGCTTCAGCATCAGTCCTTCCAATGAATATTTAGAATTGATTTCCTTTAGGGTTGACTGGTTGGATCTCCTTGCAGTCCAAGGGACTCTCAAGAGTCTTCTCCAACACCACAATTCAAAATCACTAATTCTTCAGCACTCAGCTTTCTTTATAGTCCAACTCACACGTCCATACATGACTACTGGAAAAACCATAGCCTTGACTAAATGGACCTTTGTTGGCAAAGTAATGTCTCTGCTTTTTAATATGCTGTCTAGGTTGGCCATAACTTTTCTTCCAAGGAGCAAGCGTCTTTTAATTTCATGGCTGCAGTTACTATCTGCAGTGATTTTGGAGCCCAAGAAAATAAAATCTGTTACTGTTTCCATTGTTTCCCTATTTGGCATGAAGTGATGGGACCAGATACCAATATCATTGTTTTCTGAATTTTTAGTTTTAAGCTACATTTTTCACTCTCTTCTTTCACTTTCACCAAGAGGCTCTTCATTTCCTCTTCACTTTCTGCCATAAGGGTTGTGTCTTATGCATACATGAAGGTGAAGGTGAAGGTGAAGTCGCTCAGTTGTGTCCGACTCTTTGCGACCCCGTGGACTGTAACCTAGTAGGCTTCTCCGTCCATGGGATTCTCCAGGCAAGAATACTGGAGTGGATTGCCATTTCCTTCTCCAGGGGATCTTCCCGACCCAGGGATCGAACCCGGGTCTCCCACATTGGAGGCAGACGCTTTAACCTCTGAGCCACCAGGGATGAGGTTATTGATATTTCTCCTGGCAATCTTGATTCCAGCTTGTGCTTCATCCAGCCCAGCAATTCATGTAATTTACTCTGCATATGAGTTAAATAAGCAGGGTGATGATATGCAGCCTTGATGTATTCTTTTCCCAATTTGGAACCAGTCCATTGTTCCATGTCCAGTTCTCCCTGTTGCTTCCTGACCTGCATACAGGTTTCACAGGAGGCAGGTAACATGGTCTGGTATTCCCATCTCTTTAAAAATTTTCCAGTTTGTTGTGATCCACCCCAAAGGCTTTGGGGTAGTCAATAAAGCAGATGTTTTTCTAAAATTCTCTTGCTTCTTCTATGATCCAGTGGATGTTGGCAATTTGATCTCTGGTTCCTCTGCCTTTTCTAAATACAATATGAACATCTGGAAATTCTTAGTTCATGTACTATTCAAGCTTAGTTTGAAGAATTTTAAGCATTACTTTGCTAGCATGTGAAATGAGTGAAATTGTGTGGTAGTTTGAGCATTCTTTGACATTGCCTTTCTTTGGGATTGAAATGAAAACTGACATTTTCCAGTCCTATGGTCACTGCTGAGTTTTCCAAATTTGCTGGTATATTGGGTGCAGCACTGTAACAGCATCATTAAGATTAAGTTCACGGTTCACATACTGTTGAAGCTTAGCTTGGAGAATTCTGAGCATTACTTTGCAGGCATGTGAGATGAGTGCAATTGTGCGGTAGTTTCCACATTCTTTGGCATTGCTTTTCTTTGGGACTGGGACAAAAACTGACTTTTCCAAACCTGTGGCCCCTGCTGAGTTTTCCAAATTTGCTGGCATATTGAGTGCAGCACTTTAACAACATCATCTTTTTGCATTTGATATAGCTCAACTGGAATTCCATCACCTCCACTAACTTTGTTTGTAGTGATGATTCCTAAGGCCCACTTGACTTTGTACTCTAGGATGTTCAGTTCTAGGTGGGTGACCACACCATCGTGGGCATCTGGGTCATTAAGATCTTTCTTGTATAGTTCTCCTGTGTATTCTTGCACCTCTTAATAGCTTCTGCTTCTGTTAGGTCCAGACCATTTCTGTCCTTTATTGTGCCCATTTTTGCATGAAATATTCTCTTCGTATCTCTAGTTTTCTTGAAGAGATCTCTAGTCTTTCCCATTCTGTTGTTTTCCTCTATTTCTTTGCATTTATTGCTGAGGAAGATTTCCTTATCTCTCCTTGCTATTCTTTGGAACTCTGCATTCAAATGGATATATCTTTCCTTTTCTCCTTTGCCTTTCACTATTCTTTTCTCAGCTGTTTGTAAGGCCTCCTCAGACAACCATTTTGCCTTTTTGCATTTCTTTTTCTTGGGGATGTCTTTGATCACAAAGCCTCCTATACAATGTTACAAACCTCCATCCATAGTTCTTCAGGCAATCTATCAGATCTAATCCCTTGACTCCATTCATCACTTCCACTGTGTAATCTTAAGGGATTTGATTTAGGTCATATCTGAATGGCCTACTGGTTTTCTCTAGTTTCTTCAATTGAAGTTTGAATTTGGTAATAAGGAGTTCATGATCTGAGCTATAGTCAGCTCCCAGTCTTGTTTTTGCTGACTGTATAGAACTTCTCCATCTTTGGTTGCAAAGAATATAATCAATCTGATGTCGGTATTCACCACCTGGTGATGTCCATTTATAATGTCATCTCTTGTGTTGTTGGAAGAGGGTGTTTGCTATGACCAGTGTGTTTTCTTGGCAAAACTCTGTTGTCTTTTGTTCTGATTCATTTTGCACTCCAAGGGCAAACTTGCCTGTTACTCCAGGTATCTCTTGACTGCTTACTTTTGCATTCCAGTCCTGTATGATGAAAAGTACATCTTTTATTTTGGTGTTAGTTCTAGAAGGTCTTGTAGGTCTTCATAGAACCATTCAGCCTTCAGCATTAGTGGATTACTCTGATATTGAATGGTTTGCCTTGGAAACAAACAAATCTTTCTATCATTTTTGAGACTGCACCCAAGTACTGCATTTCACACTCTTTTGTTGACTATGAGGACTATTCCATTTTGTTCCAGGGATTCTTGCCCACAGTAGTAGATATAATGGTCATCTGAATTAAATTCACCCATTTTGGTCCATTTTAATTCACTGATTCCTAAAATGTCAATGTTCACTCTTGTCAACTCCTGTTTGACCACTTCCAATTTGCCTTGATTCATGGACCTAACATTCCAGATTCCTTTGCAATACTGTTCTTTACAGCATCGAACTTTACTTTCACTATCAGACACATCCACAGCTGGGTATTGCTCACACTTTGGCTCAGCGTCTTCACTCCTTCTGGAGCTATTTCTCTGCTCTTTTCCAGTAGTATATTAGAACCTGGAGGGTTCATCTTTCAGTGTCATATCTTTCTGCTTTTTCATACTGTTCATGGAGTTCTCGAGGCAAGAATGCTAAATTGGTTTGCCATTTCCTTCTTCAGTGGACCGCATTTTGTTCAGACTCTCCACCATGACCCATCTGTCTTGGGTGGCCCTACACAGCATGGCTCATAGTTTCATTGAGTTAGAAGAGGCTGAGATCCATGTGATCTGTTTGGTTATTTTTTTGTGATTGTGGTTTTCATTCTGTCTGCCCTCTGATGGATGAGAATAAGAGGCTTGTGTAGGCTTCCTGGTGGGAAGGACTGGCTGTGGGGAAAACTGAGTTTTGCTCCAGTGGGCAAGGCCATGCTTAGTAAATCTTTAATCCAATTTTCTGTTGATGTATGGGACTGTGTTCCCTCTCTGTAGTTTGGGCTGAGCAATTAAAAAGCAATTTATAAATAATCAAATTTTCCTTTTTCAATTCAGTCAGAAGGCTAACATCATCAAAATGTCTACCTGGAATTTGATTTTCAACTTTCTGGCTGCCATGGTCTTCAAAGGTCCCATGTTTCTTAATTCCTAGAGGTGAGTTGCTTTTTGTCTCAGCGCCAATTGGTCCCTTCATCCCTTGCTATGTAGGTTTATTGTAATATAGGCCACAGTTCATTAGCATACCACAAACCCTTCACAGGTGAACTAGTATACATATAAAATTTACTTTTGCCATGAGTGAGAATATAAGGATATATACTGTTAACAATAATTAGTTATTAGACTTATATATTATGTGAGAGATTAGCACAGAGAAGATACAACTTGCTGCAAATTAGTAATAAGATATGTGATGGAGTATATAGTCAGTTCAGAAAAAAAAATAATCCATGATTTGCTAGAACATGTAAGAACTGAAAGCCTCAGAGTATGAAGGAAAAAGTAGACAAAAAGATCAACAGCCTCAAACATAACAGCAAAGAATACAATAAATGTGAAATGCATTGTCTATTTCCCAGAACTTTTTTAAGAAAAAAAAAATCCATCTTCTAAATTCCTCAAATCAAATGCCAAAATTTCTCTTCCAAAGTGCTTGACAAAAAAAGTTTTGAACACTGAGATGGGTAACACTTTTTTCTAATCTCTCCACATGCAATGAATGCCTCTTTTCCTTTTCTCTCAAGCTCTGATAATAAAAAAGGAGAGCAAAACCTATGAAGCATATCTACTGGGTTTATTTGCTCTCAAACTGAGAAATATTTATCTCAAATTTGTATGAGAGCTTAATAAACTCATTTTAATCTCTTATTCAAACTAGAACTGGTAATTTTGAATTCCAAGCTTACCTATTTGTTACTTATTTGTTCTACATAAATGGTCCCTGGCAATGAGTTTGACCTCAAAAATGAGCTTCAATCACAAACTGTTTCTATTAAAGGGATATCTCCTACAAAAGTACATTTTGAAAAAAAAAAGTAAACATACAAAGAGATTAATATTTATTTCTTTATATAGATAGTGAATCTTTCTGCCAACCATTCAATAAAATTATCTTTACACTTGAAACTAACAAGCTTCATTTGCCAGAGTGGTCAAATAATATATGATTTGATACCTAATAAGAACATTTTGTTTCCTGTACAGAAGCTATCCTTCTAAGTGTTACTTCAAAAAAAAAAAAGTCAGGAGACATGCACTTTAACTCTTTCAAGAATGTAATGGCTGGAAGGGAGTTTCAAGAGAAAAGGGACATCTGTATACTTCTATGGCTGATTCATGTTGTTGTATGGCAGAAACCTAAAGCAATTATCCTACAATTAAAAATTTTTTTAATTCTCAAAAAAAAAAAAAAAGGATGCGATGGCAATAAACAGACTCATGCAAAAATAGTGGCGTTCCACTTCATTTTGGACTTCTCTGCTAAGAGAGAGTTTTAGGTAAGCTCAATGACCCCAAGATTAATTCCCTTTTGTGGGAGACACTACTTTAGGATTAACAGCACTTGGCAAGTAATTCTTTTTTTTTTCCCCCAAAGATATGCCTTGTCTCAACCATACCAAAGTCTTTCTAAAAGAAAGACTCATACCACTTGGTGTCTTCAGCATCAATCTTCGTGTCTCACAAATAATTTCAAAGATGATAAATGTGATCCTTGCTAAAACATACTCTCTCATGCATTTTCTTTCTTTTTCTATAAATAATATTTGCACTTTATGGGGTTGTTGTGAAGACTATAAGATAATGTAGACAAAATACCTAGCATTTATTCACACTACCTACCTTGTACACTCTGGAAATTGATTCTATATAACCTTTTTTTTTTAGCTTTTACATTTATATATGTATATTCTATATAACTATCATGCATTTTATATTTTCTTTGGAATTATTCTTTCTTATTCGGTATTTACATTTTGGTGTGTAGTGTTCCAAACCTGTTTTTATATATCTATACATCTTTTTCCATAAAATTGTGAGTATACATTTATATTCTAATTGACTATAAGCATAATACCCTTCTTAGTAAAGATTGTTCTTTAAAAAAAAAAAAGTATGAAAGTAAAAGTATTAGTTACTCAGTTGTGTCTGACTCTTTGAGACCCCATGGACTGTAGCTCACAAGGCTCCTCTGTCCATGAAATTCTTGTCCAGGCAAGAATACTGGAGAGGGTAGCCATTCCCTTCTCCAGAGGATCTTCCTGACCCAGGGATTGAACCCTAGTCTCCTGCATTACAGGTGGGTTCTTTACTGTCTGAGCCATCAGGGAAGTATAGTTGATTTACAGATGTGTGTTAAATTCTGCTGTATAGCAAAGTAATTCAGTTATACATATATACATTTTTTTATATTCTTTTTCATTATGGTTTACATCAGCATGTTGAATACAGTTCCCCATGCTACATTGTAGGACTTTGTTGTTTATCTACTCTACATGTGATAGTTTGCATCTGCTAAAGCCAAGCTCCCAGTTCATCCCTCCTCCACTCCCCTTTGCCCTTGGCGATTCCAAGTCTGCTCTCTGTCTGTGAGTCTGCTTCTGTTTCATAGATATGCTCATTTGTGCTGCATTTTAGAATTCACAGAAAAGTGATATCGCACGGTAGTTGCCTTTCTCTTTCTGACTTACTTCACTTAGTATGATAATCTCAAGTTCAATCCATGTTGCTGCCAATAGCATTATTTCATTCTTTTTAATGGAGTAGCAGCCCATTGTGTGTGTGTGTGTGTGTGTATAACATCTTCTTTATCCATTCATCTGTTGATGATATTCAGATCATTTTGAAGTCTTGGCTATTGCAGATAGAGCTGCTACGAACATATATGTGCTGCATAGCCTTTAAATATGAAACAAATGAAAAATTTCCAGACTTTAGAAATTTTTAACACAAAAAGAGGGGAGAATTGAAAGCAGTAGATTAAAGAGCAAAGTATGTTTTTAAAATAAACTGTTATATTAGGGAAGTAAAGTCATCTATGGCTACTTTGGCTCAGAGTTTTACTTTGAATATGTTACCATCATGTTAGAACAAACCACAGCCCTTCCCAATCTGCAAAAATGCAATGACATAATTTGTTCAGCTCATTAACTAGTAAAGAATCACATTTAAAATAACCTCTAACCATGACTTTAAACACATCAAACAGGAAAAAAGATCATTTAATGGGGCATAAAGTTTATTATTTGCTTTAAAGAAAAGGCTAAAAATTCTTATAGCAGCCAAAAAAATTATCTAGGTCTTCCTACTAAAGCAAATTGTCCTCACATTTTTATATGGTATGACTGATGCTTATGTGAGACTGAAAAGGATATAGTGGAAATAAAATTTGTGAATCATAAACAGAACTGCAGGAAATGATGCAAGCCATGACTCAGGCAAGTACAACAATCAAGACCAAAATTATGCTTGCATTTTTCATATCTAGCTTATTCACAGCAATTGTAATTTGCAGTTGTCAGTTGGTTGCCATAAATGGAGCTGACATCAGATAAAAATAAATCATGACGTTCAAGGAAAAGCAAATAAGTGTTAAAATATTAATATGTATATTATTATGGGGCAGTTGCAAATACTTTGGCCACTTGATGCAAAGAGTAGACTCACTGGAGAAAACTCTGATGCTGGGAAAGATAGAAGGCAGGAGGAGAAGGGGGTGACAGAGGATGAGATGGTTGGATGGCATCTCTGATTCAATGGACGTGGGTTTGAGCAAGCTCCGGGAGATGGTGAAAGACAGGGAAGCCAGGCATGCTGCAGTTCATGGGGTCACAAAGAGTTGGACCCAACTTATCAACTGAACAACAACAAAAACATAATGGCAATAATAAGTGTAACTTAGTAGAAATTGTTCAAGAAATATTTTATGTTTCAAATTTAATTCTTTCAGCAGCAATTAATCTTCCTCTAAGTGAACTATTAATACTAAAAAAAAAGTTTTTAAAGGCCTAGGGGAAAGGAAAGAGGGCAAAGAGGAGAGAGGAAAAGGAGGAGGAGGGCAGGTATACACAAAATGGGTATGCAATATAGAACATTACTTTCATTTGAAGGAAATGAAGGATAGTGAAGACTTTCGAAGTCCAAGCCCTGCAGGCTGAATTTATATGATGACTCTTTTTTGTTAAGTACAGTTGAAAGAATACATAATAAGCAGTTGTTGTTTAGTTGCTAAGTCATGTCCAACTCTTTTGTGACCTCATGGACTGTAGCCTGCCAGGTTCCTCTGTCCACGGGATTTCCCATGTAAGAATACTGGATTGGGTTGCCATTTCCTTCTCCAGGGGATCTTCCTGGCCCAGGGATCAAACTCACATCTCCTGCATTGGCAGGTGGATTCTTTACCGCTGAGCCATGGGGGAAGCTTGTAAAAGCAATAAACAGGACTAAAACAAAAAGTTTATCAACAATTTGATTCTTGAGCTAAGTAGTTTTGTAGTTTTGCTTCTCTGGCATTTATTTTCTTTCTGTAAAGTGAGTCCTGAAAACAACACTAATGTTTGTTCTTATCTTCTTGCTTGATGAATTTTTTTTACCATCCTATCTGAAATTCAAAAGAATGAAACGAAATTCTTTGAGAAGGACATCTCTATTTACACTAAAAATTTCCCAAGACCTTATTTCTGAATAGCTTAATTTTATGAAAAAGACTACTGTGCTTCATAGACTGTCAAATATTCTCCCCTTTAAAAAGGAAAAAATACTTTAAATTGGAGAACCCTTTCCCTGGTTACTCCAGTAGACAGTTTAATTTATTTGACCATACTATTGAATTCTTGATAATTCCATGGTTGTGTTCCCTGGTATGAAGAAACAAATTGACAGTTGGGACACCTAATGTAGACAGAAACAGAGGATTTCTTGCAGGGAAAGAAGAGAAATCATTTTTGTTTAAAATGGATTTCAACAAATTAGGCTTTATTTTCCTTTTAAAATGACTATTCTTTTTTGCAACTAAAAACAGAAAAATATTTTTATCTAGGAGTTATTTTTAAACATTGAAGGGGATCTAAAGTTAATTCTCACCATTATCATTAAAAAAAATTAAAATGGAATAAGTATACTTTTTAAAGAGATTTATCAATTCTTACAAAATAGCCTTCAGTGAAAGTTTTGAATCACTCTTAAATTTATCGATTAACTCATATTTTTTGAGTGTCTGTCATTGTGCTAGTCCCAAACCTTATAGTCTACATTTAAGAAAATACAGACATTAATCAAACAATCACACTAAAGAAAAAATATAGTTTTGATAAGCTTTCACTGTATAACTTTGAAAATTTCTATTTTCATGACTAATTTAAACCTTCTTAAAGGTATCATTTCAAGCAGCTGGTAACAAGCAAACATATTTGCTGCAGTGTCCAAAACTTCTGACCTAGAGGTTGTGGAGTAAAAAAGTCAAATTTCAGGTAAGAAAAACTGTGGCAAAGGTATTTTGAACAATAAGAGAAATATATAACCTAAATTTGACTTTAGATCTTAATGGAGGAGAAATTTACTCCAGGGGCTCTTCCCGGATCAGGGGTCAAACCCATGTCTCCTGCACTGGCAGTGGATTCTTTACCATTGAACCACCAGGGGAGCCTGTAAAAGCAGTACAGAAGGACAAAACAGAACGTTTATCAACAATCTAACTCTTGAGCTAAGTAACTCTATGGCCTTGTTTCTCTGGTATTTCTCTTCTTTCTGGAAAATACAAGTCACCCAGATAAACAGAAGCCTGATTGCATTTAGTAAAAGTTCCTTTCTGAAAAATCTTCCTTGCAAAGGGTTATCCAGGATGTGCTAGACCCAGAGCGACACCTTGTGGCCATACAGAAACTTACATTGTTCTAAACCAGTAAAATTTTAGTTGCTCCTCAGTTACTCAAAAATATTCATCTCTTAGGAAATGACATATTATTACTGGACAGCTGGGGGCAATTTTTTAAAATGTTATTTATTGATTTATTTCTATTCTTTAAAAATTCTTTTCCCATTAAGGTTATTACAGAATGAATATTGACATAGATAACCAAGAAGGACCTACTGTATAGCACAGGGAACTCTGCTCAATATTCTGAAATTTTAAACTCAATAAAAAATAAATATAAAAAGATTAACATATGTAGCTATAAAGTATAACTACATGCTAATGATATATTTTAATTATGATATATGAATATTCACTGTAAAATTCTTCTAACTTTGTACAATGTTGGGAAATGTTGATAATAAAATATTGAAAAAATAATGTTTAAAATGTTTAATCACCCATATTTTTCTCACAAACACATTTTTAGATATTGTTTTCAGTACACGTGAGCATTATGTGTGTATGTTCATAATGCATGCTTTTATAGCAATCTTATACTCATTTGGGGCTTGCCATGTGGTTCTAGTGGTAAAGAATCCACCTGCCAATTCAGAAGACATAAGAGATGTGGGTCTGACCGCTGGGTCAGGAAGATCCCCTGGAGGAAGGCATGGCAACCCACTCCAGTATTTTTACTTGGAGAATCCCAAGGACAGAGGAACGTGGTGGGCTCCAGTCCATAGGGTCGCACAGAGTTAGACACTACTGAAGTGACTTAGCTTGCACGCACCTTATACTGATGTGCAATGAATCAGGAAACAATTCCCTTGTTCTGTATTTATTCAATTTTCAATTCAACATTTACATAACATTATTTCTGTTACATCACGTTCCTAAGACACAACTTTAAGACTGGTATCATTAGGGCCAAGGGGGAGAATCATTTTCATGGCTCATGAGACATAGGATCAAAGTATCTACCAGTTTCACACTGTAAATGAAAACCAGCACCAACTTACTAATATCATAAGATCTCACCATTTTAATTTTACTGCTTTACTAAGCACGAAATTTGCTTCTATTCAGAGGTCAATTTATACTTCTCCGATTTTTGAAAAAAATATTTTACATACTTATTATCTGACTTTTCAATTTTACCCATCCTAGTGGGTATGAAGTGGTATCTCATAATTTGATTTGAATTTCCTTATGATTAATGAGGTTGAACATTTTCTCATGTTGGCCATTTGTGTATCTTCTTAGGAGAAATATCCATTCAGAACCTTTGCCCATTTTTAATAGGTTTCTCTTTTTATTATTCGGGTGTAGGAGTTTTCATACTAACTACAAATCCTTTCACAGATGCATGATTGAACAATATTTCTGCCATACTGTGGGCTATTTTTTCACTTTCTTGATAGTGTCTTTTGAAGCACAAAATTTTGTTACTTAACAAATTCCAATATATCTAAATGGGGCTTCCCTGGTGGCTCAGATGGTAATGAATAAATATACCTAATATTTCTTCTCTTTCTTATGCTTTTGGCATCATACCTAAGAAAACTTGGCCTAACCCAGGGTCACAGAGATTTATACTTCTTTTCTTCTTTTTAGAATTTTATAGTATGAACTTGGTGTCTATGAACCAGTTTTTGAGTTAATTTTTGCATATAGTGTGAGATAGAGGTCCAACTTCATTCTTTTACATGTGAATTTATGTTGTATTTTCATTTTCACTCACTTTGAAGTATTTTCTAATTTATGTTATTACTTTCTTTGATCCACCATTTAGAAGTGTTTTTTTTTAATTTCCATATATTTGTGAATTTCCTAAGTTTCCTTCTGTTATTGATTTCTAATTTCATTTCACTGTGATCAGAAAACATACTTATGATCTAAATACTTTTAAAATATTTGAGACTTGTTTTATGATTTTATATATGGTCAATGTTCCATGTATCTGTCTCTTATACACATCTAGATGTGTATAAGAGACAGCACACCCACCCACCCACACACACACACACACACAAAAGTAAACTAGAAACTTTCTATCCTATTCCATGGACTACCTATCTATCCTTATGCCAGCACCCACACTGTCTTGATTATCACTGCTTTACAGTAAGTTTGGAAATTAAGAGTGTGATTCCTCCTATTTATTTTCCTTTTTCAGTATTGTTTTGGCTATCCTGAGTCCATTCCATTTTCACATGAATTGTAGGATCACTATGTTAATTTCTAAAGAAAAGCACAGATTTTGAGAAAGACTGTGTTGAATCTTTAGATACTTAAAAGATTATTATCAACTTAACAATATTTCAAATACTAAAAGATGATGCTGTTAAAGTGCTGCACTCAATATGCCAGCAAATTTGGAAAACTCAGCAGTGGCCACAGGACTGAAAAAGGTCAGTTTTCATTCCAATCCCAAAGAAAGGCAATGCCAAGAATATTCAAACTACCACACAATTGCACTCATCTCACACACTAGCAAAGTAATGCTCAAAATCCTCCAAGCCAGGCTTCAACAATACGTGAACCATGAACTTCCAGTTCAAGCTGGATTTAGAAAAGGCAGAGGAACCAGAGATCAAATTGTCAACATCCGTTGGATCATTAAAAAAAAAAAGCAAGAGAATTCCAGAAAAACATCTACTTCTGCGTTATTGACTACACTAAAGTTTTGACTGTGTGGATCACAACAAACTATGGAAAATTCTTCAGAGATGGAAATACTAGACTACCTTACCTGCCTCCTGAGAAACCTGTATGCAGGTCAGAAGCAACAGTTAGAACCAGACATGGAACAACAGACTGGTTCCAAACTGGGAAAGGAGTATGTCAGGGCTGCATATTGTCACCCTGCTTACCTAATTTACATGCAGAGTGCATCATGTGAAATGCTAGGCTGGATGAAGTACAAGCTGGAATCAAGATTGCCTGGAGAGATATCAATAACCTCAGATATGCAGATGACACCACCCTTATGGCAGAAAGCAAAAAAGAACTAAAGAGCCTCTTGATGAGAGTGAAAATGTTGGCTTAAAACTCAACGTTCAAAAAACGAAGATCATGGCATCCGGTCCCATCACTTCATGACAAATAGATGGGGAAACAATGGAAACAGTGACACTTTATTTTCTTGGGCTCCAAAATCACTGTGGATGGTGACTGCAGCCATGAAATTAAAAAACGCTTGCTCCTTGGAAGAAAAGCTATGACCAACCTAGACTGCATATTATAAAGCAGAGACATTACTTTACTGACAAAGTTCAATCTAGTCAAAGCTATGGTTTTTCTAGTAGTCATATACGGATGTGAGTTGGACTATAAAGAAAGCTGAGCACTGAAGAATTGTCCCTTGGATGCAAGGAGATCCAACCAGACAATCCTAAAGGAAATCAGTCCTGAATATTGGAAGGACTGATGCTGAAACTGAAACTCCAATACTTTGGCTACCTGATGGGAAGAACTGACACATTTGAAAAGACCCTGATGCTGGGAAAGATTGAAGGCAGGAGGAGAAGGGGACAACAGAGGATGAGATGGTTTGATGGCATCACCAGCTCAATGAACATGAGTTTGAACAAGCTCTGGGAGATGGTGATGGACAGGGAAGCTTGGTGTGCTGTAGTCCATGGGGTCACAAAGAGTCAGACATGACTGAGCGATTGAACTGACTAAACTGAACAATATTATTATTGTAATAATATTGAACAATATTTATTTGAAGCTATTCAGCTTTCTTTACCTTTACCAATGTTTTCTAGTTTTAGTGCACAAGTCTTATACTTCTTTTGTTTAATTTATTCCCAATTATTTTATGATTTTGGAAATGAAATTGTTATAAAAATTTCTAGGCTATAGGAATGTTATTTTTATGGAATGAGTTTGGATCTGCAAGACATGATGAACTGATTAATTCTAAAAGCTGTAAAATGGATTTCTTAAAATTTTCTGTAGGCAAGATCAAGTTACCTGAAAATAGAAACAATGTTACACCTTCCTTTTCAATCTTGATGCCTTTCACTTCTTTTTCTTGTCTAACTGTCTTGGAACCAATAGTACAGCGTCGAAGAGAAGTGGCAGCAGATTCCTTAACTTGTTCCTTATCTTAGGAGAAATCATCCAGCCTTTTACCATTAAGTATCATGCTAGCTATGAGTTACTTATAGATTCTATTTATCAGGTGCCTTTTACCATTAAGTATCATGCTAGCTATGAGTTACTTATAGATTCTATTTATCAGGTGCAGTAAATTCCTTATTATTACTTTGTCCGTAGGGTTTTTATCATAAAAAGGATATAGGATGTTGTCAAATGCTTTTTCTGCATCTATTAAGAAAATATGAGTTTTGTTCTATTCTGTTAATATAGTATGTTACATTGATTGATTTTCAAATAGTAATCTGACTTTGCAATCTTAAGTCCCAGTTTTTAATGGAGAAACTTTGCATCTATATTCATGAGAGAGAATTATCTATAGTGCTTGTGTGTGTGATGTCTTTGTCTGGTGGAATTCACCATTAAGCTCTTTAGCTTGGACTTTTCTTGGTTAAGAGTTTTCTAACTTAACAATTCTCTCTCTCTCCTCAGTGTATTCAGAGTTCCTACTTCTTTTTGTGTCAGTTTTACAGGTTTCTGTCTTTCTGTTCACTGATTTGTTGGTATGCAGTTGTTCATAGTATTTCCTTACAATCTTATTTCTATAAGGTCTGTAGTGAAGTCCCTTCTTTCAGTTCTTTTGGTTCAGTCGCTCAGTCGTTTCCGGCTCTTTGCAGCCCCATGGACTGCAGCACACCAGGCCTCCCTGTCCATCACCAACTCCTGGAGCTTACTCAAACTCATGTCCATAGAGTCGGTGATAACACACAAACATCTCAACCTCTGTCATCCCCTTCTCCTCCTGCCTTCAATCTTTCCCAGCATCAGGGTCTTTACAAATGAGTCAGTTCTTCGTATCAGGTGGCCAAAGTATTGGAGTTTCAGCTTCAGCATCAGTTCTTCCAGTGAATATTCAGGACTGATTTTCTTTAGGATGGACTAGTTGGATATCCTTGCTGTCCAGGGGACTCTCAAGAGTCTTCTCCAAAACCACAGTTCAAAAGCATCAGTTCTTCAGCACTCAGCTTTCTTTATAGTCCAGCTCACATCCATACATGACTACTGGCAGAACCATAGCTTTGACTAGATTGAACTTTGCCAGTAATGTCTCTGCTTTATAATATGCAGTCTAGGTTGGTCATAGCTTTTCTTCCAAGGAGCAAGTGTCTTTTAATTTCATGGCTGCAGTCACCACCCACAGTGATTTTGGAGCCCCCCAAAATAAAGTCTGTCACTGTTTCCCCATCTATTTGCCATGAAGTGATGGGACCAGATGCCATGATCTTAGTTTTCTGAATGTTGAGCTTTAAGCCAACTTTTTCACTCTCCTCTTTCACTTTCATCAAGGGTCTCTTTAGTTCTTCACTTTCTGCCATAAGGGTGGTGTCATCTGCATATCTGAGGTTATTGATATGTTAACAACTGAAGTCTTTTTTTTTTCTTGGGCCATTTAACTGAAGTTTTTCTCAGTTTTGTTGATGTTTTCAAAGAACTGAGCTTTGGTCTCAACTAATTTTCTCTATTGTTTTTCTGTTATTTCATTTATTTCTATTTTTGATCTTCAATATTTCTTTTACTCTGCTTGCTCATCATTTTATAGTTCTTTAATGGTAGAAACTAAAGTCGTGCTAGGTTAGGCTAATGAATGACATCTTACTTCTTTTTTAATATAAGCTTTTGTAGCTATGGATTTCACTTTGTGACGTGCTGTGCTTTGTCACTCAGTCATGTCCAACTCTTTGTGACCCCATGGACTGTAGCGCACCACGCTCCTCTCTCCATGGGGATTCTCCAGGCAAGAATACTGGAGTAAGTTGCCATGCCCTCCTCCAGGGGATCTTTTCAAACCAGGGATCAAACCCAGGTCTCCCACACTGCAGGCAGATTCTTTAGCCTCTGAGCCACCAGGGAAGTCCAGATTTCCCTCTAGCACTGCTTTAGTTGCATCTTTTAAGTTTTGGTATGTTGTATTTTCATTTTCACTCACTTTGAAGTATTTTCTAATTTATGTTATTACTTTCTTTGATCCACCATTTAGAAGTGTTTTTTTTTAATTTCCATATATTTGTGAATTTCCTAAGTTTCCTTCTGTTATTGATTTCTAATTTCATTTCACTGTGATCAGAAAACATACTTATGATCTAAATACTTTTAAAATATTTGAGACTTGTTTTATGATTTTATATATGGTCAATGTTCCATGTATACCTGAGAAGAATGTGCATACTGCTCTTTCTGGTTATAGTGTTCTAAGTGAAGTGAAGTCGCTCAGTCGTACCTGACTCTTTGCGACCCCGTGGACTCTAGTCCACCAGGCTCCTCCGTCCATGGGATTCTCAGGCGAGAATACTGGAGTGGGTTGCCATTTCTTTCTCTAGGGTATCTTCCCAACCCAGGGATCGAACCCGGGTCTCCTGCATTGCAGGCAGACGCTTTAACCTCTGAACTACCAGGGNGTACCTGACTCTTTGCGACCCCGTGGACTCTAGTCCACCAGGCTCCTCCGTCCATGGGATTCTCAGGCGAGAATACTGGAGTGGGTTGCCATTTCTTTCTCTAGGGTATCTTCCCAACCCAGGGATCGAACCCGGGTCTCCTGCATTGCAGGCAGACGCTTTAACCTCTGAACTACCAGGGAAGCCCACAGTGTTCTAAATATGGCTTAAATTTATAGCGTTGTTCATGTCTGCTTTTTTTTAAATATTATCTTCTGCCCAGTTATTCCATCCACTATTAAATGTGAGGTAATAAAATCCCCCATTATTACTGTTGCATTGTCTATTACTCCCTTCAATTGTCAGGTTTTGCTTTATGTATTTGGGACTCTGTTATTAGATGTATATATGCACAATCTTTGTGATGTTTTGACTTCCATTATAAAATATTTTTCATCTTTAGTATATAATTTTTGCCAAAGCCTATTTTGTCTTAGTGTAGGCACTGCAGTTCTTTTGGGTACTGTTTGCATGATTTATCTTTCCATCTCTCTATTCTTAATCTATTTGTATCTTTGAACCTAAACTGGATCTTTTTTTAAAAATTCTAATTATTAAGTCAATGCTATATATACTATATATTTTATATATATGAAATATTAGTAATCTGCATGTGCAGTTTTCTACCTCATGTACAGGAAAGGAAAAGTATAAATGCACAGGATTTCACAGTATCTTGGTTTAAAAAGCAAAGGATAAAGTAAGGTTTTCATTCTCTCATACACATATACACATACACACACTCAGAAGTGACCCAGTATTTCAAATGACTCCAAACCTTAGAAGGTTCACAGGGAGTAGTGCTGAATTTCACTGATAGACAGGAAAATATGTACTCATGTTGAGTTGAGCCAACTGATAAGTGTAAAACTTTAGGGTCATGTTTCTTTTTCTTCTAATCAGGGGAACCTTACCTCAGTTTAGTCGCTCAGTCATGTCCGACTCTGCAACCCCATGGACTGCAGCACACCAGGCTTCCCTGTCCATCATCAACTCCCAGAGCTTACTCAAACTCATATCCATTCAGTCGGTAATGCCATCCAACCATCTCATCCTCTGTTGTCCCCTTCTCCTCCTCCTGCCTTCAATCTTTCCCAGCATCAGGGTCTTTTCCAATGAGGCAGTTCTTCCCATCAGGTGGCCAAAGTATTAGAGTTTCAGCTTCAGCATCAGTCTTTCCAATGAATATTCAGGACTGATTTCCTTCAGGATTGACTGGTTGGATCTCCTTCCTGTCCAGGGGACTCTCAAGAGTCTTCTCCAAGACCACAGTTCAAAAGCATCAATTCCTTGGTGCTCAGTCGGACACGACTGAGTGACTTCATTTTCACTTTTTACTTTCATGCATTGAAGAAGGAAATGGCAATCCACTCCAGTGTTCTTGTCTGGAGAATCCCAGGGAAGGCAGAGCCTGGTGGGCTGCCATCTATGGGGTTGCACAGAGTCGGACACAACTGAAGTGACTTAGCAGCAGCAGCAGCTTTCTTTATAGTCCAACTCTCACATCCATACATGGCTACTGGAAAAACCATAGCTTTGACTAGATCGACCTTTGTTGGCAAAGTAATGTCTCTGCGTTTTAATATGCTGTCTAGGGTGGTCACAGCTTTTCTTCCAAGGAGCAAGTGTCTTTTAATTTCATGGCTGCAGTCATCACCCACAGTGGTTTTTGGAACCCCCAGAAATAAAAGTCTGTCACTGTTTCCCCATCTATTTGCCATGAAGTGATGGGACCAGATGCCATGATCTTAGTTTTCTGAATGTTGAGTTTTAAGCCAACTTTTTCACTCTCCTTTTTGACTTTCATCAAGAGACTCTTTAGTTCTTCTTTGCTTTTTGCCATAAGGGTGGTGTCATCTGCATATCTGGGGTTATTGATATTTCTCCCAGCAATCTTGATTCCAGCTTGTGCTTCATCCAGCCCAGTGTTTCTCATGATGTACTCAGTTCAGTTCAGTTCAGT
>SJYX01008642.1:174697-192468 GCA_006410675.1 Oreotragus oreotragus | reverse complement strand
CATAACTTTTCTTCCAAGGAGTAAGCGTCTTTTAATTTCATGGCTGCAGTCACCATCTGCAGTGATTTTGGAGCCCAAAAAAATAAAGTCTGACACTGTTTCCACTGTTTCCCCATCTATTTCCCATGAAATGATGGGACCGGATGCCATGATCTTCGTTTTCTGAATGTTGAGCTTTAAGCCAACTTTTTCGCTCTCCTCCTTCACTTTCATCAAGAGGCTTTTTAGCTCCTCCTCACTTTCTGCCATAAGGGTGGTGTCATCAGCATATCTGCATGTAAGTTAAATAAACTGGGTGACAATATACAGCCTTGACGTACTCCTTTCCCTATTTGGAACCAGTCTGTTGTTCCATGTCCAGTTCTAACTGTTGCTTCCTGACCTGCATGCAGATTTCTCAAGAGACAGGTCAGGTGGTCTGGTAGTCCCATCTCTTTAAGAACTTTTCACAGTTTGTTGTGATTAAGTGTATAGTGTCTTAAAAAGAAAGAATAATACTTTATTTTTTAACCAATCATACTTGCATCAGAAACTTTATCCCACTTACTTATAATCCTTCCCTAAGGCTGCCAAATCTTTCCTGGGTGTCTGAGAACTCCTACCTCTTCTGAAAAATCAATGCAGAAATGCCCTCTTGGTATACACTAAGGTCAAACATGTGGTCTAGGCAGGTAGAAGCGAAAGTCAAAGCGTTAGTAGCTCAGTCATATCTGACTCTTTCTGATCCCATGAACTGTAGCCCTTCATAATTGCTGTGCTGTTTCTCAGCATACAGACAGCCTTCTGGACTTCAGTCAGGTTAACTCGTGATATCACCATGCATGGCTCATTATTGATGGCTACCCTGAAACCATTTGAAAGCAAATGTACAAACTGAACAGAGTTCCTTGACTTTATGGCTGCAATTATTGGGAATACCCTTGGGCACAACATCCACTTTGTATAGTGGGTAGCAGGCCATGGGCTTCCCAAGTTGAGGATCACACTTAATCAGCTGGTTGGAGAACTGAAATAAAGACTGATGTCTGACATGGAGAGCTGTTCCTGGTAGGTTTTGTCAGTGGGAATGATGGTAAAGATTGTCATGGGGAAATATATTCTCAGATAAGGCACTAATTTGTTCTGAATTCAATTAGGTACCCATTCAAAGGCCCTTAAAACCAGAAGCAAGCAGGAGTAGAAGACCTATAAGCCTAGTCACGCTGACCTAAGAGGAGGTATTCTGTAGCAGGCATATGATGGCATATATCACAGATGGCATGAAGTCCACTGTGCAGCTACAGTTCAAGTGCTTTCAGAACAGAGTCCAAGGCTTTACAGCAGTGAAGATAGTGAAGGCTCCAAATACAGAGAACTCAATTTAGTCTTCTAGCTATATTCTACCATGAGCCACTCCACTAAGAAATATGTAAATCCTGATTCATTATTTCCTGAAAAGCTTCAGAAAGTGAGAAACTGTTCTCAAAGCTGTCAGATGCTCTCTAGTCCAAGGTAGACAACCTCTGACCCCACAGAGTAGTGACATCCCCGCCTTTCTGCTAAAAAGCTGTTCTGAGTGACTGGTACTTCCCTGTATGAATCCCATATGTAACAGTTCCAGGTTGGGAAGAGTGCTCGGGCATAGGATTCCCACCTCTTGTTTCACAAATAAGATATCAAAAGATGCATTCATATGCTTCATCTTACCATTTTCCTACTGATTCTTTTTACTGCCAAGAATGACACCTTCCAACTGAATCTCATATTCCAGGCAACAAAGTTTCCAGCAAGTGTTTCAATCTAGGTATCAGCTTGACCAATATGAATTGAAAAGCATTCCCTCATGCCGATTTGAAGGTGTCAATGCTGCTCTGTGGTAATGACACTAAGACTGCATCTCTTACAGGTAGCACAAAAGTTGGTATTTGGGGAAAAAAAAATTATTTTTCCAGTTTCTATCTTTTGACTGGAAAATGTAACACATTTGTGTGTGTGTGCTCAGTCCTGTCTGACTCTTTGCAACCCCATGGACTGTATCCTGAGGCTTCCCATGGGGCGCTAGTGATAAAGAACCTGTCTGCCAATACAGCCAAAGTAAGAGACATGGGCTCAATTCCTGGGTCCAGAAGATCTCCTGGAGGAGGGCATGGCAATGCACTCCACTAATCTTGTCTGCAGAATCTCATGGGCATAGGAGCCTGGCGGGCTACAGTCCATAGGGTCGCAAAGAGCTGGACATGACTGAAGTAACTTGTATGCACACATCTGAAATAAATCAAGGTTTTCCAGAAAACAAGCAATTATTTGAATTTCTGTTTGTATGTTTGGTGATGTGTCACAGTCCCCTCAGTCTCATTTCTATTCCTTCTTTTCTCTGTTCCTCAGTCTAGATGATCTAAATTGACCTACCTTTAAGTTCACTGATTTTTCCTTTTGTCACTTTAAATCTGCTATACAGCCCGTCTCATTAATCTTTTTATTTTTTAAATTCTGGTTGTACTTTTCAGCGCCTTAATTTCTAGTTGGTTCTTTCCTGAAATTTCTATTGGCATTCTCTATTTGATGATACATTATTCTCATACGTTAATTCTTCAGAAATGGTTTCCTATAGTTCTTTGAACATGTTTTAATAGCTGATATAAAGTCCTTGTGAACTTTGAAGTCCAACATCTAGCCTCCTTTGGGACAGTTTTTATTTCTTGCCTTTTTTCCTAGCATATAGACCATATTTTTCTGTTTCATGTCTCGCTTAATTTTTGCACAAAACTGGACATCTTAAATAGTAATTTCCAACTTTGGAAATTACATTTCCTCCCCTCAACACAGAATTTGTTATTGCTAGTTGTTATTGATGATAATCATGATGTTTGCTTAGTAACTTTGCTAGAATAATTTCTGTGAAGTCTGTACTCTTTTCAGTGCAGCTTAGCTTGCCTGACTGCCTGCAAAATCGCTTCTGCCGTGTCCAACTCTTTGCAACCCTATGGACTGCAGTCCACCAGGCTTCATTGTCCATGAGATTCTCCAGGCATGAATACTGGAGTAGGTTGCCATTTTCTTCTCCAGAATATCTTCCTGACCCAGGGATCAAATCCATTTCTCTTACATCTCTTGCACTGGGAAGCAGGTTCTTTACCACTAGCACCAGCTGGGAAGCCGTGCTTAGCTTAATGGTCAGCTAATAACTGGAAAAATGTTTCCTTAAATGCCTGGTTGCTGTAAATCTCCCTGCCCAGACTGTTGAGAGGCTGTTATGTATTTTAGGGCACACACTCAACACTGGCAATTAACAACTCTGCCTTACACTTCACAAGAACTTGTTTCCTGAACCTTAAAATCTGCCAGAGGTGGAAGATCAGAAATTTGCATGTCTTTCTTGGGCATGCATTCAGCTCTGAATATGTGTATGATCTTACAGAACCCTGAGAATTTGTTGGAGCTTTTCTACACCCTATGAACATCATTCCCAGATTTTCCTATTAAACAGTTTTACCAAGATATATCACCAACTCGGGTTTCCCCAGCGGCACAGCAGTAAAGAACCTGCCTGCTAATTCAGGAGACATAAGAGATGCAAGTTCGATCCTAGTTGGGAAGATCCCCTGGAGGAGGGCACGGCAACCCACTCCAGTATTCTTGCCTGGAGAATCCCATGGAGAGAGGAGCCTGATGAGCTAGTCCATACGGCTGCAAAGCGTTAGACACAACTGAAGCGACTGAGCACATACACATATCACCACCTCAGGCAGCTGTGACACGTGTCACCACTTCAAGCAGCTGTGACGTTAAACAACTGTCACGACTTTTTTCAACAAATGCCCTGGGGAAAAGTCTTTTTCCACTGAGCAACATCTGAGTTAGATCAGCTAATGACAAGACCTATAAATGAGGCTTTTCCAGGGAGCTGCCAGATTGGCCAAATAGTGACAATTCTCTGGTAAGGGGGCTGAGGAGCTTAAAGCATTCTGCAAATTTCAAGGCCTATTAGACCATTGTTTTTTATAGTTAACATAATTGTGAGGCTGTCGGTTTGTAAGGTTATTATGGCGCTGGGGACAGGAAATGGCAATAGGGCAAGTTAAAACACTACAAAGCTTGCAATTCTTACCAAGATTCAGCTGGTTGGTTTTTGTTTTTGTTTTTTTTTTTTAATAAAAGTTCTTCAAACTGTTGCAGGTCCCTGGTTAATGCCAGAGTTCTGAAAAAGTTGATTTTGACAATTTTTGCCAGTGTTCTTGTTACTTCCATCAAGGAATAGCTTTTCAGAGGTCCTTACATCCAGAACTGTAGTTTTAATGGTAGAAGATATGGTTATACTAACAGCTAAGAAATGAAGTATGTCATTTGTTGAGTTAAAAGAGAAATGATAAAAAGAAATTTAATAAATACTAATACATAAATATACACTGAAATGACTTAGCACTGATACAATGCAATCTATGAAATGGACCAGAAGTTCCCCATAGATTTCTTCTGAAGATCAGTTTATAATCTTAATTCTCTCCTTTTCAATACCTCGATTCAAAACAGGATGTTTTCTTTGCCTCAGTTATTTTAGTGAAATATGCCATCCTTGACTTGTTAAGTTTCCATTATTTCCAAAATCATTAGCTATTTTATTCTAAAATAAACATGACTGTGTGATTCAGCTGCTCATATTTATAATAGAGTACCATCTCTTACAGAGCAACTCATGACCCTCTATGATCTGCCCCCAAAATACTTTTCTAAGCTTTCTCAGCTACCCCATGAATATGCTATACTCCAGGCAAATTCTTACCCTTTCCCAAATCTATCCTTTGAGCGTTACGTTGCTTTATTCAGTTCCAAATAAGCAGAATCCTACTGTACTTCTAAAATGAGCCAGAAGTCTATCCCATAACCTCATTATTCCTCTCCTTTCCTCTTCTTCGTGATAGACATGTTTTGTTCCTGTAGCTTATTATATACCGCATCACTCTTGGACTGCCCACAGGGCAGTGAGCACATCTGTTCGCCTCTGCATTGCCCTTACACATATAAACACGTATCTCAAGGAACATCTTTGGCAATGAAGTGACACATGAAATTTGTCTCTATGTAGAGTACTAATATTTGCCATTTTTAAACAAGTAAAAATAATTACTATCTAACTTGGTATGCCTCAAAATCTGAAACTCTAGTTTCAAAAGTTACTAGGTACGCAAAAAAAAAAATTGTTGTGCTAATTTCAACATATGTTGGTTAAATAAAACTAAACAAATTTCTTTTCTGGAAAACTTTTTAGAAACTTTACCCTCTAATATGCATGATCAAGTCTTCAATTTAGCATTACTCTCCCAAAAGCAAGTCACAATTTCTTTGTGATGAACATCCCAAGGGACTAGTGTTCAGGAGAACACATCTAGAAAATGCTTATCTAATTCTTTACTTAAAAAAGTAAGTAAAGTGATCTATTCTTTGTCCCTTTATTCAGGTTTGTTTAAAACCTAACTACTATCTCTTTATTACTTAATCAGCTAGAATTAAGTTCTACTATAAAACAAGAAACCCCAAAAGGAACAAAAGCTTGAATGTGTGGCAATGGTTCTCTTTAGTATATATTACAAAAATTACTTAGAAGAAAATGACTTATAACAGAACAAAGTTAGTGGAGGCAATGGAATTCCAGTTGAGCTATTTCAAATTCTAAAAGATGATGCTGGTAAGGTGCTACACTCAATATGCCAGCAAATTTGGAAAATTCAGTAGTGGCCACAGTACTGGAAAAGGTCAGTTTTCATTTCAATCCCAAAGAATAGCAATGCCAAAGAAAGTTCAACCTACTGCACAATTGCACTCATCTCAGAGCTAGCAAAGTAATGCTCAAAATCCTCCAAGCCAGGCTTCAACAGTACGTGAACCATGAACTTCCAGATGTTCAAGTAGGATTTAGAAAAGCCAGAGGAACCATATGTATGGATGTGAGAGTTGGACTATAAAGCAAGCTGAGCGCTAAAGAATTGATACTTTTGAACTGTGGTGTCGGAGAAGATTCTTGAGAGTCCCTTGGACTGCAGTGAGATCCAACTAGTCCATTCTAAAGGAAATCAGTCCTGAACACTCATTGGAAGAACTGATGAAAATACTTTGGCCACCATATGCGAAGAACTAACTCCTTAGAAAAGACCATGATGCTGGGAAAGGTTGAAGGCAAGAGGAGAAGGGAACTACAGAGGATGAGATGGTTGGATGGCATCACCGACACGGTGGACATGAGTCTGAGCAAGCTCCTGGAGTTGGTGATGGACAGGGAAGCCTGGTGTGCTGTAGTCCATGGAGTGGCAAAGAGTCAGACATGACTGTGTGGCTGAACAATGACTTACAGTGCTTGCTAAGAAACAGACTGCCAGGCTCCACTCCCAGATTCTTCTTATAAAATCTGGAGCGGAGCCTAGAATTTGCATTTCAAATAAGCCTTCAGGTGATGCTGAGTCTATTGATATAAGGACCACACTCTGACATAAGGATTTCCTCTCTCAAGTAACATGAAATCTTGAGAGTAGTTCAAACACTCCAGAATTACCAGAAACATCAGTTCTTCTAATTTGCTGCTCCATCCTCCTAGTTCATGAGCTTCATCCTCAAAGTTACCTCATGATCCAAGGAGACTGCTCAGATTCTAACCATGTTATCTTCTGCTGCTGCTAATTCGCTTCAGTCGTGTCCAACTCTGTGTGACCCCATAGACAGCAGCCCACCAGGCTCCCCTGTCCCTGGGATTCTCCAGTCAAGAACACTGGAGTGGGTTGCCATTGCCTTCTCCAATGCATGAAAGTGAAAAGTCAAAGTGAAGTCACTCAGTCGTGTCCGACCCTCAGCGCCCCCATGGACTGCAACCTTCCAGGCTCCTCCATCCATGGGATTTTCCAGGCAAGAGTACTGGAGTGGGGTGCCATTGCCTTCTCTGATGTTAGCTTCTAGGCAACAGGGAAAGGACAGGATCAAAGGATATATCTCCAGTCTAAGTCAGCTCCTTTAAAGGAGCCTTACTTTGCAAAATTTATTCAAAAAGCTTAAACTAAAAAGGAAAATGGTAAATGTATTCTTTTAGTCTAGTACACTGCCATCCTAAACAAAACTGTGATATATTACTAAGAAAGGAAGATTAGATTTTTGAATAGGCATTTAGAGACTCTTAACATACTACTTTAGTCTACATATCACCAAGCTCCAATCACCAAGTCCAACAAAACTTGGCCTATTTCATAAATCTGACCCATATGTTTCATCACTTTTTCTCTTTCTGTAGATCTTACTTTCATCACAGCTCACCTACTTTATCATAATATCCTTTTGATCACTCTCCCTACCTCTTATCCTGGTAGTAGGTATAAGATGGATTTTGAGGGAACCAAAGTGGTCTAAAATTCTTCAATTGCTCCACATTTCCTATAAAATTATAAGGTACGAGGCATTTTAGTATTTCATGTTATATCCCCCATATGACTATTCTCTGTTAAACAGAACAAACTGCTTCTCCCCTCAATGCTCTCATCATGCTTTCTCTGCTAGGAAGGTACTCTTGATCCTCTTTCACCTTAACTACTCATCCTTTACGATTTAACTAAGGTAGTACCTCCAGAAAGGTTTCCATGACACCCCTCTTCCACAGGATGAGTATCCCTTCTGTGAAATCACATAAAATCTGTCCAGAGCTATCATTATATATTCTACATTGTATTATGAAGATCTGTTTAGATCTACAACTTTCTCAACATATGCATGTGCTTTTAAGTGTAAGGACCATGTTAAATTTATCTTTATATTCCCAGAACTGGGAATAAAGCAGATGCCAACTACCATCTGTTAAACGAAAGTATCACCCTTCATCGTGAGCTGGCCTACATACTGTAACTCTGTATAGAACCTATCCAACAATCTAATAACCTTTTCGATTACAAGTAATATAGTCTGATTATGCAAATTCAAAAAGTAACTACAGACAGAAAATCCTTCCTCAACAACTCCAGGTAAATGAAATTTCAAAGTATACATTTTTGCATAGCCAAACATCTTTTATTTTTTACAACTAGAATACCACAGATACAACCCAACTAGCTCCAGAACACTTCCAGATTTTTTGTGTTTATTTAACCAAACTAAACAAAGGTTTTAAAAGGAACATCTGCAACAACAAAAGAATACTAATCTATCAATAAAAGCTGGCTTCACCATTTCTTGTCTTTTCCTTATCTTTATCCAAGTTCTTCACCTTTAATTCTTCTTCCTCTTTTTTGGGTATGTATTCAGTATCTTTCTCTGAGTTTGGCATTGATTTTCCCTTTGGTAGCAAGAAACAGTCAGCATTCAAAACCTGTTCGGCAGTCATTGAACTTCTACAACAGATCAAGCTACAGAGGAGGGATTTGACGTTATCATCCTGCAAGAAAAAAAGAGATGTAACAAAGCAAAAATAAAATCAAAATGACTAAAAGGACAAACTTATAATAAGGATTTTTTGAATAGGCATTTAGAGACTCTTAACATACTACTTTAGTCTACATATCACCAAGCTCCAATCACCAAGTCCAACAAAACTTGGCCTATTTCATAAATCTGACCCATATGTTTCATCACTTTTTCTCTTTCTGTAGATCTTACTTTCATCACAGCTCACCTACTTTATCATAATATCCTTTTGATCACTCTCCCTACCTCTTATCCTGGTAGTAGGTATAAGATGGATTTTGAGGGAACCAAAGTGGTCTAAAATTCTTCAATTGCTCCACATTTCCTATAAAATTATAAGGTACGAGGCATTTTAGTATTTCATGTTATATCCCCCATATGACTATTCTCTGTTAAACAGAACAAACTGCTTCTCCCCTCAATGCTCTCATCATGCTTTCTCTGCTAGGAAGGTACTCTTGATCCTCTTTCACCTTAACTACTCATCCTTTACGATTTAACTAAGGTAGTACCTCCAGAAAGGTTTCCATGACACCCCTCTTCCACAGGATGAGTATCCCTTCTGTGAAATCACATAAAATCTGTCCAGAGCTATCATTATATATTCTACATTGTATTATGAAGATCTGTTTAGATCTACAACTTTCTCAACATATGCATGTGCTTTTAAGTGTAAGGACCATGTTAAATTTATCTTTATATTCCCAGAACTGGGAATAAAGCAGATGCCAACTACCATCTGTTAAACAAAAGTATCACCCTTCATCGTGAGCTGGCCTACATACTGTAACTCTGTATAGAACCTATCCAACAATCTAATAACCTTTTCGATTACAAGTAATATAGTCTGATTATGCAAATTCAAAAAGTAACTACAGACAGAAAATCCTTCCTCAACAACTCCAGGTAAATGAAATTTCAAAGTATACATTTTTGCATAGCCAAACATCTTTTATTTTTTACAACTAGAATACCACAGATACAACCCAACTAGCTCCAGAACACTTCCAGATTTTTTGTGTTTATTTAACCAAACTAAACAAAGGTTTTAAAAGGAACATCTGCAACAACAAAAGAATACTAATCTATCAATAAAAGCTGGCTTCACCATTTCTTGTCTTTTCCTTATCTTTATCCAAGTTCTTCACCTTTAATTCTTCTTCCTCTTTTTTGGGTATGTATTCAGTATCTTTCTCTGAGTTTGGCATTGATTTTCCCTTTGGTAGCAAGAAACAGTCAGCATTCAAAACCTGTTCGGCAGTCATTGAACTTCTACAACAGATCAAGCTACAGAGGAGGGATTTGACGTTATCATCCTGCAAGAAAAAAAGAGATGTAACAAAGCAAAAATAAAATCAAAATGACTAAAAGGACAAACTTATAATAAGGATACCCAATTCAAAAATAATCTCAATTAATGACACAGAACTAAAATCAATTTTTCCCCATTTTTTTAAAGCTTTTTACCAAAATCAACTAGTTTTTATTGGAAAGGGATTAATCTAGTATTAAAACAATGGAATCAAATGACAGGGAGGTAATGCAGAAGGGAAAAGAAAAGAATCACAACTGAAACATTTATCAAAAACAAGTGAAATCCCCAAAAAACACCTAATATTTTTTTACTTTCCATTTTCCCTTTTTTTAGGGGAGAAGTCAGAATTTGACAATGAAAATTTTACACTGAAATGCCTCTGTCTGAAACGGTAGCCTCCTTTACTTGGTCAACTGCTTTTGGTTTCACTTCTGAAATGATCTCTTGAAACACATCCACCACCATTAACATTATCATGATCATTATGGAGGTCAGAATGTATTATGTACCACAATTTCAAAGAACGCTATTTTGTTAATGTCACATGTTAATAATACTATGACGTTGTTCTTCCATTAATTCCACCTCCCAAAGTATGTTTTTTTGTTGTTCCCTATGGATGACTCCAATGAGAACACATTTCATATGGAATAAAAACCACCTATTTACTGCTAGTGTCCTCTAAGGAGTATAAGACCAGAAATTTTACTTTCTCATTTCATCCCCAACAACGAGCACAGTGATAGAGCAGGTATTCAGTTTACATCTGGTAACTGAATGAATGTCAATGCCCATACTGCATTCTACAGAGTATGTTTTTAAACATAGTTAAAATGTTTAAGATAGTGACAGAGTCAATTCATAGGCAGATTGATAAGAAGTCCAGGGGTCCCCAAGGAGAGAGGGGTCTGGGATTCTTGAGGAGATAGGGGTCTGGAATTCTCAAGGAGAAGGAAAGGACAAACTTTTTTTCCCCTCTACATTCCTTAGTCTTAGTCACATAAAACGTTTTTAATCTTTAAGCCTGATGTATCTATAACTGATGATTACACAACAACCAACTCAGTTTAAACTCTGTACTAAGGATTACATAACAACAATGTATCCTGCTTGAGGAGAGTTTCTCCTTCCTGAAAACCTTCTGGCTAATCCTATTATCTTAAAATGTAAATTATAGGAGTGGGTCTAGTAAGATCTTTACAACCTCCAGATATTCTTTTGATTTATCATAATAACTAATTAAAAAGTATGTAAAGTGAAGTCGCTCAGTCGTGTCCGATTCTTTGCGACCCCGTGGACTGCAGCCCACCAGGCTCCTCTGTCCATGGGATTCTCCAGGCAAGAATACTGGAGTGAGTTGCCATTTACTTCTCCAGGGGATCTTCCCAACCCAGGAATCAAACCCAGGTCTCCTGCATTGCAGGCAGNTGCTCAGTCGTGTCCGATTCTTTGCGACCCCGTGGACTGCAGCCCACCAGGCTCCTCTGTCCATGGGATTCTCCAGGCAAGAATACTGGAGTGAGTTGCCATTTACTTCTCCAGGGGATCTTCCCAACCCAGGAATCAAACCCAGGTCTCCTGCATTGCAGGCAGACGCTTGCGTCTGCCTGTGTCTATTACATAGGAAGTATGTAACTCCCTTGCTAACAGGAGCAAGGGGGCACTCTTTCTGCCCTCTTCTGATGTCTTTGTCAGAAGTTTTCTCTATCTTTTATACTTTAATAAACACAAAAGCTCTGAGCAATCAAGCCTCGTCTCCGGCCCCAGACTGAATTGAATCCCAGCGTCCTTCCTGGTTCAGCAACAACCTTTCGATAGTACCTTTAGTATGTATTGTTTTTATTGTTTAGTCACCTAGGTGTGTCTGATTCCTTTGTGACCTCATGGACTGTGGCCTGCCAGACTCTGTCATGGGATTTTCCAGGTAAGGAGGCTGGAGTGGGTTGCCATTTCCTTCTCCAGGGGATCTTCCTAACCCAGGGATAGAACCCTGGGAGGCAAATCTTTTACCACTAAGTCACCTGGGAAGCCCAATGAGATACTAGTATACATCTGTAAGAATGGCCACAATCCAAAATACTGACTGAATAGCAGTAAGGCTGTGGAGCAACTCTCATTTATTGCTGATGGCAACCAAAACCCAAAAATGGTACTTAGAAGACAGTTCTATACTATATTATTTAAAACTACTATTAAAAACTATACTATTTTAAAATACTATTACCATATAATCCAACAATTGCACTCCAAGGAAATAAAAACTTATGTCCACACAAAAAGCTGCACATGGATGTTTACTGCAGTTTCATTCATAATTTGTCAAAACCTGGAAACAACCAAGTTGTCCTTCGGTAGGTGAAGTTATAAATAGACTGTGGTACATACAGATGATGGAAAAAGGCTAAGAATAAATGAACGATCAAACCGTGAAAAGATGTGAAGGAATCTTACGTGCATATGATTATGTGGGAAAAAGCCAATTTTAAGAGGTTACATACTGTATGATTCCAACTATATGACATTCTGGAAAAGTAAAAACTATGGAGACAAGAAAAAGATCAGTCTTCAAGGTTTGGAGAAAGTAGAGATGAACAGGTGGAGTATAGAGGATTTTTAGGGCAGTGAAAATACTCTGCATATTAATGGTAGATATATGGCATTATACATGTGTTCAAACTTTAAGAATGTACCACACTAAGAGTAAGCCCTAATATAAATGATGGACTTAAGGCAACAACGATGTCAATGGAGGTATCAACTGCAACAAATAACTCTGGTAGGGAATGTNCATATTAATGGTAGATATATGGCATTATACATGTGTTCAAACTTTAAGAATGTACCACACTAAGAGTAAGCCCTAATATAAATGATGGACTTAAGGCAACAACGATGTCAATGGAGGTATCAACTGCAACAAATAACTCTGGTAGGGAATGTAATGGATAAACTATGTATGAGAGAGGAGGAGATATATGGGAAATTTCCACCTTCTATTCACTTTTGCTATAAATCTTAAAATTGCTCTTAAAGCCATAAAAGCAGCTGTAAAACATAAATAATTTCTTTTAAAAAAACTGGCAAGAGAACTTTTACAGCCTGATCATCACACTTTTTTTAAAAACTTGATTATTATTATTTTTGGCTGCACTGATCACTGCTGCGTGAGACCTTTCTCTATTTGTGCTAGAAGGGCTGTTTTCTAGTTGCGATGTGTGCGCTTCTCACTGTGGTGGCTTCTCTTGTTGCAGAACAGGGGCTCCAGGGCACGTGGGCTTCAGCAGTTGCAGCCCACAGCCTTGGCTGCCCTGCGATATGTGAATCTTCCCAGACCAGGGAGCAAACCCATGTCCCCTGAAATGGTAGGAGGATTTGTAACCACTGAACCACCAGGGAAGATCATTATACGTTTACTGCCACATTTAACCCCTTAACATCTAGTCACACTGGGGATGATTCCATTAAAAAGACTTTAATATTTTCATGTCTTAGTTCAGATACTGTCTTTACCTGAAATGCCTGGTACCTCATTCTAACTTTCATAAAATCCTAATTCAACCTTGAAGATTCACTTCAAATAACTATGTGGTAGCATTTATCAATAGCTTCTTCCCTCCATCTTTTCCTGACAAATTAAATATTAGCTTCGTCCAAGCTATTTTCTTAAAGTTCTATATATATAGATATTGGTTGTTTACTTGTTCATATTTCTAAATGATTAATTTCTTCAATGTTTCAATCCTAAAAAGCAGACCCTAGTTCAGTTCCTGATATAGAACAGATACTCAGAATATGTTGGTTGTATACATATGTATATCTCAAAGCAATATGAATAAAATAGATGTACAGCAAAGAAAAGATACAGCTGCTGCTGCTGCTGCGTCGCTTCAGTCGTGTCCAACTCTGTGCGACCCCACAGACGGCAGCCCACCAGGCTCCCCCGTCCCTGGGATTCTCCAGGCAACAACACTGGAGTGGGTTGCCATTTCCTTCNCTGGCAAAAGGATTACTTTTTAAAAAATTAATTGATATATTTTTACAATTCTGTGTTGGTTTCTGCTGTGTAAGAATGCAAATCATTCAAGATTTACTCTCTTAAATGTGAGAATCACAACAAACAGGTGACACAAGAAGTTATGAAAATAAAAAACACCAGCCAAGGGAGGTCTATAAGTGAAAACTTCAGCAGCTAAATCCTTAGAAATGTGAGCTAAATCCTTACAAATGCTATTGTTTAATAGATAGGCAGTACTAAAGAGGATAAAAAGAAATGCCCAAATACAAGGCAAAAAAAGAATTTATTTAGTAGGTGGTGTGTCATAAAAAATAATTACTGTAGATATTTTTGCAGATAGATCAGACTTACCCATAATTTTAGGCTGAAGAAAAGGTGAAAAGTAAGAGAAATAGACTATAGATACAGTGAAGGTCGAGGGCACATACAGAAGGCTTGCAATGAAGAAAGACCACTTTAATTCTCTGAGACAGGAGAAGACAGAAAACTGGGTAAAGAGACAACCAGTTTGTAGACAGAAGCACCTGAAATTTGATGGAAAGCACATTACCATGATCTCAGTTTTTTGTTTTTTTTTTTAAAGGCAAGGTCTACTTAAATGAATGGGGATGAAATTTAGGCAGAGGACTGAGGATAGCAGTAAAAGGTTTAAGTAATCACTGAAGGAAATATGAGAATGAACACGCTGTGGGCAGGTGAAAGGACTAAAAGAAAGCTCTGAGACCTAACAGAACTGAGACTGATGGGGTGTCAACATTCTTCAAAAGCATTCACTTCCCAAAGTATTCAAGGTCTCCCATTTCACACTAGTATCCATTTTAAATCTGAATAAAACACAATTGACAAACCTAAGACGACTCAGAAAGGTGCAAATGAGAAGGTAAAATGGAAAGAAGGTGAAGTGACTAGGAACCTTGGGACTTGAGAAATGACACAACGGTGAATTCCCTGGGTTTGACTCTCCTGTATCTCACACTGGATGCTAGAGAAGTCTGCAACCCAGAAATGGCAAGAGCCATAGACCAAAAAAGTCCCAAGAAAAGCCTACTACATCTAGTCAAAGGACTGGGAATAGGGTCTTGTAGAAAGAAAATGTTTCTGGTTCAGTTCAGTCGCTCAGTCGTGTCTGACTCTTTGCGACCCCATGAACCTCAGAACGCCAGGCCTCCCTGTCCATCACCACCTCCCAGAGTTTACCCAAACTCATGTCCATTGAGTCAGTGATGCCANCTCTTAGCGACCCCATGGACTGCAGCCTACTAGGCGCGTCCGTCCATGGGATTTTCCAGGCAAGAGTACTGGAGTAGGGCACCATTGCCTTCTCTGAAAGATACAGCTAGGAACTTATAAAAAGTAGTAGAACACTAATTTTAATAAAATATTATCTTTGAAGATATAGAAACTACTGCTTTTCCTTAATTATTATACAGATTATATATATAATTTATTTGAAAAATTCCAGTAGTAATCTATAGCAATAATTTTCTGGCAATGATGCAAGTAGAGCACTTAAATTTTTTTAATACTTCTTTACTGGGAATGTTATCTGTATTCTCACAAAAATTAGAGGACTTCTTCAGTTAAATAAGTTGCTATTACTGTTCACACCTATATCACAGGTTTCCAACAAGTAAATGACAAAAAGGTCACATACCAAATGAAACTGATCCATCTTTGGGATTCCATCCTCATTAGTTTCAAATTCTTGATTCTGAACTGAAAGCTGTTAAAGAAATGAGAATGAATAAATTCCAAATATAGTAAAATACCGATCCTACAGCAAAGGCAACTCTGAAACTGTTAAGGTTCTAGAGAGAAGAGAAGATCTCAAAGAAAGCATATTAGTCCTTGCAAGAAAAAAAAAAAAAAAAAAACTTTCACAACAACAACTACCAAGAAGTCCCTGGGGTTCCCAACATTATCAATGCACACACTCTAATCACATTTAATAGTTCATTTTACAAGCAAATATATTAAAATGTAGTGGCTTGTAAGATGCTGGTTTCACCAGTACTCATACATTAAACACAAACAAAATTTATCATGCAAGTTTCCTTCTTCCCTAATACCTAACCTGTGTTCAAAACATTCTTCTTAAAATTTTATGAATTATTAAATATAAAGAATTTCTTACAAGTTCAGTTCAGTTGCTCAGTCATGTCCAACTCTTTGTGACCCCATGAATCACAGCACCCCAGGCCTCCCTGTCCATCACCAACTCCCAGAGTTCACTCTGACTCATGTCCATCGAGTCCATGATGCCATTCAGCCATCTGATCCTCTGTCGTCCCCTTCTCCTCCTGCTCCTAATCCCTCCCAGCATCAGTCTTTTCCAATGAGTCAACTCTTCGCATGAGGTGGCCAAAGTACTGGAGTTTCAGCTTTAGCATCAGTCCTTCCAAAGAAATCCCAGGGTTGATCTCCTTCAGAATGGACTGGTTGGATCTCCTTGCAGTCCAAGGGACTCTCAAGAGTCTTCTCCAACACCACAGTTCAAAAGCATAGATTCTTCGGTGCTCAGCTTTCTTCACAGTCCANGGTGGCCAAAGTACTGGAGTTTCAACTTTAGCATCAGTCCTTCCAAAGAAATCCCAGGGTTGATCTCCTTCAGAATGGACTGGTTGGATCTCCTTGCAGTCCAAGGGACTCTCAAGACTCTTCTCCAACACCACAGTTCAAAAGCATCGATTCTTCGGCGCTCAGCTTTCTTCACAGTCCAACTTTCACATCCATACGTGACCACAGGAAAAACCATAGCCTTGACTAGGCGGACCAACAGAACTCTATCGCGGATACTATCTGCCTAAATAAACCTAAGCGGTAATAATCAACCACAACACACTTACTTGTGATCGAAGAATTGCAACTCGTGCACATTCAAGTGAATGCTTCCCAGGTGGTGCAGTGATAAAGAATCTACCTGCCAGTGAAGGAGATTCAAGAGACTTGGGTTTGATCCCTGGGTCAGGAAGATTCCCTGGAGGAGGAAATGGCCATCCACTCCAGTGTTCTCGTCTGGGAAACCCCATGGAAAAAGGAGCCTGGCGCGCTACAGTCCTTGGGGTCCCAAAGAGTGGAGGGGACTGAGCATGCAGGCACATTAAAGTATCAATAGCAATAAAAAAAGATGTTGTCTAGGGAATAAAAGGTGCTTTTGAAGACAAAAAGAGGTTTGCATTCCAAAGGATTTTAATTGGAGCTGGAGGCAAAAGCTAGTCTAGGAAGAAAAGGATTGAGTGCTATGGCTATCACTAGAGGGAGGTAACCTGTGTGATAAGTTGCAGACTTTCTTGGAGAGTCCTTGGAATATTTGCAGGTTGGTCCAGATCAAAAGTTCACGGTTTCACTAGATGGGGAGGTACAGGAGATCCACAATTAAAAGCCTCCTATGGAGAAGGAAATGGCAACCCACTCCAGTATTCTTGCCTGGAGAATCCCAGGGATGGGGGAGCCTGGTGGGCTGCCGTCTATGGGGTCACACAGAGTCGGACACAACTGAAGTGACTTAGCAGAAGCAGCAGCCAGTATTCTGGCCTGAAGAATTTCAGGGACTGTATAGTCATTGGGGTCTCAAAGAGTCAGACGTGACTTTCACTTTCACTACACTGTTACTTTAAACCTTTATTCCTTTGTGCAAAAACTTCTATTGATATATGTATCGCATAACCAGTGTATCAATCAGAAAACATGTCAGATATTTCTAAGTAGCATTGCTATACTTGTCAAAAGCATGAAAAAAGAAGCAAAGAAGGAAAAATTTCAAGAATTGAATGTAAAACTTAAGTTTGAAAATTCAGACCATATCAGTTCAGTTCAGTCATTCAGTCTGTCCAACTCTTTGAGACCCCATAAATTGCAGCACGCCAGGCCTCCCTGTCCATCACCAACCCCCGGAGTTCACTCAGACTCACGTCCATCGAGTCGGTGATGCCATCCAGCCATCTCATCCTCTGCCGTCCCCTGCTCCTCCTGCTCCCAATCCCTCTAATGAGTCAACTCTTTGCATGAGGTGGCCAAAGTACTGGAGTTTCA
>SJYX01008642.1:119566-173750 GCA_006410675.1 Oreotragus oreotragus | reverse complement strand
ATTGTGGCTCAGAGGTTAAAGCGTCTGCCTCCAATGCGGGAGTTCTGGGTTTGATCCCTGGGTCGGGAAGATCCCCTGGAGAACGAAATGGTAACCCACTCCAGTATTCTTGCCTGGAGAATCCCATGGATGGAGAAGCCTGATAGACTACAGTCCACGGGGTCGCAAAGAGTTGGACACGACTGACTTCACTATACACCATCACTTCTTTGGAACTGGAATGAAAACTGACCTTTTCCAGTCCTGTGGCCACTGCTGAGTTTTCCAAATTTGCTGGCATATTGAGTGCAGCACTTTCACAGCATCTTTCAGGATTTGAAACAGCTCAACTGGAATTCCATCACCTCCACTAGCTTTCTTCATAGTGATGCTTTCTAAGGCCCACTTGACTTCACATCCCAGGATGTCTGGCTCTAGGTGAGTGACCACACCATCATGATTATCTGGGTCATGAAGATCTCTTTTGTATAGTTCTTCTGTGTATTCTTGCCACCTCTCCTTAAGATCTTCTGCTTCTGTTAGGTCCATACCATTTCTGTCCTTTATTAAGCCCATCTTTGAGTGAAATGTTCCCTTGGTATCTCTCATTTTCTTGAAGAGATCTCTAGTCTTTCCCATTCTATTGTTTTCTTCTATTTCTTTGTACTGATTGCTAAGGAAGGCTTTCTTATCTCCCCTTGCCATCTTTGGAACTCTGTATTCAAAAGGGTGTATCTTTCCTTTGCTTTTCACTTCTCTTCTTTTCACAGCTATTTATAAGGCCTCCTCAGACAGCCATTTTGCTTTTTGTGCTTTTCTTTTCCTTAGGGATGGTCTTGATCCCTGTCTCCTATAGAATGTCACAAACCTCCGTCCATAGTTCATCAGGCACTTTGTCTATCAGATCTAGTCCCTTAAATCTATTTCTCTCTTCCACTGTATAATCATAAGGGATTTGAGTTAGGTCATACCTGATTGATCTAGTGGTTTTCCCTACTTTCTTCAATTTAAGTCTCAATTTGGCAATAAGGAGTTCATGATCTGTTCCACAGTCTGCTCCCGGTCTTGTTTTTGTTGACTGTATAGAGCTTCTCCATTTTTGGCTGAAAAGTAATAGTCTCTATTCCAGCCAAATACCAAGGGAAAAACTGTGTCAGCAAGGCTGAGTGGGGAGCTGGACCTCCACCCTAACCATCAACAAAGAGGCAGAACAAAGTTGTATATGATGGCACTAGCTGCAATCTACCCAAACTAATACTGCCAATGGGACCCAGCAGAGAGGTATCCTTCTACTCTACCCTCAGCAGCAACAAAGCAGAAAAAGTAGTGTAGGCACTATTAGCCAGCACCCAATTTTCCCTCTCTATCCCCAAGGGTCAGTAGGACCACACCAGTGGAAACAAAACTTATACCCTCACAAGGCAGCAACAAGGCCCTAATAGTTTAAAACTTTTCTCCCCCTCTCCCCAGCATCAACAGGAGTCAATAGAGAGATGATTTCCTCTCCTACCCACCAGGAAAAAGAACAGGCAACGCAGTGGAAATCAGCGTTTCACTTTTGCTGAGGTGGTGTCAGCTGAGCTCAGAGGGGAGCTGCAGATCTAATCTTATCTGAAATTGTACACTACACCTAAACAGGGTAACTGTCTGCAAAAAAAAAAAAAAAAAGATTAAATAGGATGCACAGTCTCAGAACATAATAGCAGAAATGTTCAGGCTACAGTTAAAAATCATGTCAAACTAAAAACCAACAAGATCTTAAATGAGAAAAAAATAATCAACAGACATCAAGATTACACAGATATAGGGATTATCCGACAAAGATTTTAAAGCAACCATCATAACAATGCTTAGAGACCAATTAGAAACCTGCATGAAATTAAAAAAAAAAAAGCCTCAGCAAAGAAGACAGAAGCGATAGAGAAAATCAAATAGAAATTTTAGAACTGAAAACCAACAAGAGAACAACAGAAAGAAAAAACCCACTGGACTGGCTCAATAGCAGAATAAATATGACAGTGGAAAGCACCGATGAAATGGAAGACAGAAATATCACAAAATACCCAATTTGAACAAGAGAAAGAAAATAAACAGAAATTCAGGACCTGTGGGACAATAACAAAAGATTCAAAATGTGTCTCATCAATCTCAGAAAAAAAGGAGAGTGTAAGACTAACAAACTAGCTGAACCAAATTTTACGTATTTGCTGAAAAACAAAGTGCAGCTGAACAAACCCCAAAGTTAAACCCCCCAAAATCCATGCTAAGACACGTCACAATCAAACTTTAGAAAAGTGCTGATAGAGAAAAGTCTTAAAACCGGATGGAGAGGAAAATTACAGAGGAAAAATGATTCAAATAACAGTAAACTAGCTGAACCAAATTTTACGTATTTGCTGAAAAACAAAGTGCAGCTGAACAAACCCCAAAGTTAAACCCCCCAAAATCCATGCTAAGACACGTCACAATCAAACTTTAGAAAAGTGCTGATAGAGAAAAGTCTTAAAACCAGATGGAGAGGAAAATTACAGAGGAAAAATGATTCAAATAACAGTGGGTTTTTCATGAGACCCCAAGAAGGTCCAAAGAAACCTGAATAGCATTTTTAAAGCAATGAAAAAAAAGAACTATAAACTCAGAATTCTGTACCAGCAAAAAATATTCTTCAGAAATGAAGGTGCAGTTAAGATGCTCTCAGATGAAGGAAAAAGAAAACTAAAGACTTTTTGCTCAGGAGATTTACCTTAAAAGAATGGCAAAAACAAGTTCTTAAAATAGAAAGGAAATGATAAAAGAAGAAACACTGGAACATCAGGAACAAGAAAGAACAAAGAAAAGAGTAAAAACATGGGTAGATGTTATAAATGGTCCTTCATTCACACTTTGAGAAGTGAATTCCAAGTTCTCTGCATTTGGATCCAATAAGAAATCAATGATAAGTCTGAGATTCTTGGCTGGATTCTTGAATCTCAGAGCAAGTTCAGAAACATATGAAATTCCTGCACAGAGGCCATTAGAGATGTTAGTAGTTCCATCCAACTAGGAACCCTTCTCCTACACCCAACTCCATAATAATGAGATGTATTCCACTCAGTCTACTTAATTATGATATTAGAATCACTTCCAGATTTTGGGGTGCTGCCATCCAGTTTCCCTCTCTGAGATTTCTCTTAATTGGAGTATTTTTTGAGTGGTAAACATCACTGATCACATTAGCTGGGTCTAAAAGGAAAAACAAGACATGGAATATTACTTTTCCCTTGTCTCTCATTTTGGGATTAAACATCAAAATGAAGCATAATGTGCCAAAGGTATACCTGAACTGTAAACGTGTTTCTCACATCCATTCAAGACTTTCTAGAAGGAGGACGTCTCATCAAAGAACTCAAGGTTGGCGATGTCTTAACAGGACATTGTAAAACGTAAGGGTCTTCACAGTAGTCACTGCAATGGCACTTAGTAGCTTACCTCGGAAGCCTGAGCCCCTTCTGCAACTGTTCATCAACTGGCTTCAGTGAAGGCTGTATCTCTAAGGCTGAATATGTGATGTGAATGCAGCAGGTGGTCTTGCATGGAGCCTCAACACACAGAAATTCTGCGACAGGGCATTACTTAGAAAGTGGTATCCTTCTCAGACTCTCACAGGCCTAAGGTCTACACTTGGGATAATGATGTGCTCCCTTCACACAATTGTTTAGGAGAAAGCAATGAGATAAAGTTCAAAAAGTACTTAATAAGTACTTTAATTACTTATTAGGTGCTCCCAACAAGGGAGGATGTTATCACCCTGTTATGAATAGATATAATAATGTCCTTAGTTAGTTAGTGAAAACTGCTCAGTCGTGTCCGACTCTTTGCCACTCCACGGACTATCCAGGCCAGAGTACTGGAGTGGGTAGCCTTTCCCTTCTCCAGGGGATCTTCCCAATTCAGGGACAGAACCCAGGTCTCCCGCACTGCAGGTGGATTCTTGGGTTCACATACCAGTCGAGCCATAAGGAAAGCCCAATAATGTCCTTAAATGAATAAATATAATGTTTGGTCATACTTTGAAGAAAAATCAAATACATGTATCTTTTATAAAGTTATTCTCAAGAAATAAAACCTTAAAGGGAAAAGCTTTTTCTAAAAGCATATAAAGCAGATTACAAAACATCTAAAAATGAAGATTGTGTAAAGAGGCCAAGCAGAAGAATAGGAGTCAACGGGTGGTCTAGACGTTCTCTGATGAAATCCAAAGCTGAAGAAGAAAGGAAGAGAAGCTAGGAGGCTGTTGATTCATTTGGCAGAAAGGGAAGATGGTTAACAAACACATAGTAGATGTAAGAGTAGTTACAGTAAAATGAGAAGATAGAAAGTCTTGTCCAGATAAAAATGTACTGGATTGGATTCTACTACTTTCATTAAAGAAAAATTATAGGAAATCACAAAATCCTGGTTTTGGAAAGTAATTGAAATTTCATGAAGACATGGGTCTCAAATTGTTAAGAAGGTCCAAAAAATGATAGGGAAGCCTAGCATGCTGCAATCATGGGGTCGCAAAGAATCAGACATGACTGGGAGACTGAACAACAGCAAAATTGTTCAATGAGTGATCAATATGGCCACTAACATCTTCTAGGAATATCTTTGGAGTTGGAATAAAAAAAAAATCTTCAAATAAGATTGCAAAGAAAGGTGTAAGTGGCCATGGTGGAGAGTTCATCTACTGATCTTGTTTCACTCAGGAAACAAGAAACATTTTATTTAAAAGAAAAAAAGAAAAAAAGAAAAACCTAATACTTTAGCATGTAATTGTGGCTAAAATTTAAATGTCCAATTTGCTACCCACAAAGGCATGCTTTTGTTCAGTTACTATTCCAGTGACAGCACTACTAGAACACTTCTAGGCACAGGAAACAGTAGCAAACAAGACAGACAAGCTGCCTAAAAGGAGATTACATTCTATGGAGAGAAGCAGATGATAAAAAAGACAAAAGACATAAATAGTATGCTAAGAAGAAAACTAAAGCAGGGGGGAAAGAGCTGCATTTTAAAGAAGGCCAAATTGAAAAAGTGATACTTGAATAAAAGAAAAAAAACCATTCACTTTTCATTTTAAAATTATTCTGCTTCCTTGCAGTAGCACCCACAAAAATTCCTTTTTCAGTATCACATCAGAACTGCTCTAATTTTTAAAACTGCCTTCTAGAAATGCCTTTAAGAATTTCATTATAACCTGGAAATATACAAAAGAATCTTAATACAAGCAACTTTAAGAATGTACCAGTTAAAAGACGACTTACTGCTAGAGGTAGGAGGGTTGCCAACACTCAAATACTAAAACTTTCTGTAGTTAAAGGCAGTTTTCAAAATGTTTCTGCCATTTAATATGGGTCTCGCAACAAAAATGATCCTAAAGCAAAATATCTTTTATGATACATCCAAGAATAGTCAGTATTCCAGTGTTTTAATACTAAATAAGCTGTTAACTTTTACTTTGTAAACTATTCATGATTCTGGAAATCAGATCCTTTGCTAATGATTCCAGTTTAACTTTGAAACACAACCCTTGGGTCCTGACTTTTTTGCCCTTTTATATATTTTACACTGTGCTTTCTATTATAATTTACCTAGTTCTTTGAGGAGGAAGATCAAAGTATCTGTAAACTTTGGTAGTAACTGACTTTCCTATCAATAAAATAGCTGTTTTTAAAAAGAACTTGAACAATTAGAAAACAGTTTTTTAGTTTTTTCACAGTATCACAATAGCTCCAAAAAATTAAATACTGAAGTATAAAAATCTAACAACACATATATAGGATCTCTAAGTTCAAAAAGAGTCGGACACGACTGGGCGACTGAAGTTCAAAAATAACAAAATGCTGATAGAATAAATTTTAAAAGGCCTAAATAAATGGATTTGTGAATTAAAGGACTTAATAAAGATGTCAGTTATTCAAAATGCTAATTCTCCCTAAACTGATCCACAGATTTAATGCAGTTCCAAGCAAAGTCACAGAGGTTTTCTGCATGTATAGACAAGCTGTTTCTAAAATGTGTATGGAAAGGCAAAGATACCTGAATTGCTAAAACATTAAAACTTTAACAATGATGCAGAGCATCTGAAACTCTCATACAGTGCTGGTTCTGATAACGCAAAATGGTATATCCATTCTGAAAAAGTCTGGCAGCACCTTATAAAGTTATACATATAGTTACAATCTACCCAACAGTCTCCCTCTTGAGAATTTATTCTAGAGAAGTAAAAATAGGATTACACAAAAACCTATACCTAAATGTTCATCAAAGTTTTATTTGGAATAGCCCCAAACTGGAAACAATCCAAATGTCCTGCAACAGATGAACAGATAAACAAAGCTGGTACAGTCACATAACAGAGTAGTACTCAGCCACAAACATGGAATCAACTCTCAGTATACTACAAGGCTTGAATGAATCTCAAAGTCATTATGCCGAGTGAAGAAGTTAGTCTCAAAAGGTTACATACTGTAAGGTAACATTTATATGACATTCTTAACAAGACAAAACTATAGTGATAGAGAAAAGATCAGCAGCTACCAAGGGTTAAGGGTTAGGGAGAGAGAATAGGGACAGCACATAGGATTTCTTTTTTTCTTTTTTTTCCTATGAGTTATGGAACTGTTGTACATCCCAATTGCAGTGATGAGTAAACTAATCTACAGTATGTTAAAATTCACAGGACTGAACACCAAAATCCAATCAACTGTACTACATAATAGTTTAAAAATAAAATTTTTAAAAGACCTCAGTCAACATTACAGAAGAGCAGGAATTCAGCACAATAGTGTCATATTCATAAAGCGTTTTTCTACCAGCTAATGAAGAAAGGAAATTGATGGAATAAAGAGTGCCATTACCACACTTAATTGATATCTTATGGTAACTCTCAGGAACCTAAGAACATTTGAGACATTTACTTTTATCCTTATGATGTAAAGAATAAAGAGATTACTGAAGCAATGACAAAAATCATGCCAGTACAATAATCATTCCTATGGCTATCATGGTTCTATGAAACCAGGCAACTTTAAATACATATGACAACATAAGGCTAAAACTTACATAGGATTAACTGGGGCATAGAATTCCCACTGATTACTACTTGGGTAGGTATAAACACCCTTTTAACAATAGCTTTATTGAAGTGTAAGTCATGTACAATAAACCATGTGCATTTAAAGTATATATGATATATACTTCTACAAAATCATCACCATTATCGATAAACATGGTGATCATGCCAAAAACATTTCCTTGTGTCCTTCTGTAATCTATCCCTCCCTCCCCCTCTACCCTCAAACCCCAGACCACTGCAAATCTTTCTATCACCATTGGTAAGTTTGCACTTTTTAGAATTCTATATAAATAGAACCATAAGTATGCATTCTTTCTTTCCTTTGGCTTTTTAACTTCAAAGAATTATTTTGAGATTCCTCCATATTACTGGGTATAAAGGCATACTTTGGAGACAGTGAGAATTCAGTTCTAGATCACTGCAATGAAGTGAAAACTGCAATGAAAAAGTGAGACAATTTTTTTGGCTTCCCATAACACATTTAGTATGCAATAGCATTATGTCTAAAAAACAATGTACATACTTTCAGAATATTTAATTGCTAAAAAATGCCGACCATAACCTGACAATGCAGAGTTGCTACAAACCTTCAATATATAAAAAACACAATATCTGCAAAGTGCAATAAAGTGAAGGACAACAGTACAAGGCATGCCTGTATTAACACTTCATTCCTTTTTATTACTTAGTAGTTTTCCAATGGGGCTTCCCTGGTGGCTCAGGGGTAAACAACCTGCTTGCCAATGCAGGAGATGTGGAGTCAATCCCTGGGTCAGGAAGATCCCCAGGAGAAGGAAATGGCAACCCACTCCAGTATTCTTGCCTAGGAAATCCCATGGACAGAGGAGCCTGGCAGGCTACAGTCCATGGGGTCACAAAGAGTAGGACACAACTTAGCAACTAAATAAAAACAATAACAAGTATTCCAATGGATATACAGTAGACTATTTATCCATTTACCTGTTTATGGACATCTGGGTTTTCCCACTTTTGGTTATTACAAATGTCTCTACATGTTCAGAGACATTTTAATATTTTGAAGAAAATGACTTCAGATCATCACTTTCCTTCTTATAGTGAAATATAACACATCTGTATGTATCTATCTACACATACTATATATCCCTGTATAATGCATTATTATAAAGGCAAAATGGCCTCTTTTCCTGTTTTCCTGTGAAAAGTGGAAGTGTCAGTTGCTCAGTGGTGGCAATCTTGAGCTTCCCTCATGGATCAGACAGTAAAAAATCTGCCTGCAATGCGGGAGACCTGGGTTCTATCCCACGGCTGGAAAGATCCCTTGGAGGAGGTCATGGCAATCCATTCCAGTATCCTTGCCTGGAGAATCCCCATGGACAAAAGAGTCTGGCGGGCTACAGACCATGGGATGGCAAACAGCTGGACTCCAGTGAGCAACTAAGCACTTAACAACAACAAAATGACTGATTTGTTCCAATAAAAATGTAACATACCCACAACAAAAGGCAGCCATAAGCATATAAGTCAGAACTTGGAGAAGCAGGTTTTCCCATTTTCAGTTCAGGTGATAGCAAACTTAAGTCACCAACCATCATGTTCACTGCGGCTCGCTGACTCTACAAAAACAGTAGGTCAAATATTTTAGAGGCAACACAGTTGAGGCAGCTTTCTGTGAAGTGATCTGCATTTAATCAACCCAAAAAATATTCATTTGAAATATTTTATTCTCTACTTTGAAATATTTTTACCTAATTTCCACTATTATAAACTGCTCTTAAAATCAGTCTCATAAAATTTAACAGTGAGACATTACACTGCACATTGTAGACTCCAGCTTAAATATTAAGAATCACTGATTCAATAAAATTTAGCACTTTCTTAAAATATACACTTCACAAAGGCAAGAGGTAGTGCTATTTTCTAACTCTGAAAATTATAAGTAATTAAAAAAACAAGTATAAAGTACTTTCCTTCCCTAGTGACCATTTTCTAAGTATACCATTTCTAATGTGTCAAAAGGATAATCAATGACAAGAACATGAACCCTGGATTCAGATAAACCTTGACTAAAATACTCAAGTCATTGACTTTCTATATGACCTTTGGCTTTAATCTCTTTAAGCCTAAATTAAATAATTTGTACAAAGGAAATTAACTTGTAACTACCCTAGAGTTATGGTAAAGGTAATCAGCACACTAATTACTTAGCACATATCGCTAAGTGTTAATTATCTTCTCCTACCATCCTTACCCTTGCTTCTCAGAGTAGGATAGTTTGGGAGTAGTACTTACAAAGACCAGTAGCTATAGTAACACCTGGGAACTTGTTAGAAACACAAAATTTGCACTGCAGAAATGCTGAATAAAAACTGCATTTTATGCACACTTGAAATATATACTGTTATATACACTAATTTCACCTCAATTTCTAAAAACTGCATTTTAACAAGATTCCCAGGAGAATCACATGCAGTGTAAAGTCTGAAAAGCAATGTTTTTGACCATGGACTACTTTTCAAATTACTCTTCTGGTTAGTACTTCAACTGAGAATAGGGTAAAAAATTAAGCAAGAGGTGAGTTCAATCCATATTTCAGAATAAATAATTTTAAGGGTTTCCGGGAAACCCTTAAAGTGGTAAAGAATCTGCCACAATGCAGGAGACACACAAGACTTGGGTTCAATCCCTGGACTGAGATCTCTTGGAGGAGGCAACGGCAGTATTCTTGCTAGGAAAATCTCATGGACAGAGGAGCCTGGCTGAGGGGGTCACAAAGAATCGGAAATGACTGAAGCCATTGAACATGTGCATAACAGCTGACAAATAAGTATAAATCAGGAAGAATACATTGGACTCATATTTATAGCTGGGAGAATGGCATGCCTTGGTAAACTAACCAGGATTCCTAAGAATAGAGAACTTTTAAAAACACACAGTTCAGTTATTTTTAAGATGTTATCCTAATCTTCAAATAAATATAAAATAAACCTTTCAGCAAATTTTATTTGTATAAATCCTCTATAATCCAGCATTTCATTGCAGTTTTATATTTTCATTTTCTCATCTTTTTGAGGTACCACATGAAAACCACTGAAACTGTATATAAACAGGTGGCATTATTCTATGACTTGCAGATGACCAATATATAAAGCATTCTGACTTTTACTAGTCAAAAAGGAACTCCACACACAATAAATATTGGCAAGGATGCTGAGAAACTGGAATCCTCATGTTATCAGTGATGAGTATGTAAAAGAGTACAGACACTTCAGAAAACAGTTTTGTTTCTTAAAAAGTGAAACACAGACATCTACCATTTAACACAATAATTCCTTCCCTAGGAAAACATATCTCCACACAAAAACTTGTATGCTGATGTTCATAGAAGCATTATTCATAATAATCAAATAGTAGAAACCCAAGTAACCACAAACTGACGAATGTAAAAACAAAGTACAGTACATCCATACAATGAAATACTAATTGGGCATTTTAAAACCATAATCAAAAAAGACACATGTGCCTTAATGTTCACTGCAGCACTATTTACAACAGTTAGGCCATGGAAGCAACTTAGATGTCCATCAACAGATCAATGGATAAAGAAGTTGTGGTATATATACACAATGGAATATTATTCAGCCATATAAAGGAATGCATTTCAGTCAGTCCTAAAGAGGTGGATGAACCTAGAGCCTATTATCCAGAGTAAAGTAACTCAAAGAGAAAGACAAAGATCATATATTAATGTATATATATATATGGAATCTAGGAAGATGGTACTGATAAACCTATCCGCAAGGCAGCAGTAGAGACACAGACATAAAGAATGGACTTATGGACACAGGTGGGGAAGGAGAGGGGTGGGAAGAATTGAGAGAGTAGTAATGAAACATATGGATTATCATGTGTAAAATTATTAAACTGGTGCAAAAGCAATTTCAGTTTTGCACTGTTGAACTTTACCATTTGATACTGGAATACATTCTGAAATAAATGTGGTTATGTTATAAAAAAAATTTTAGAAAAGGAATGAAGTTCAGGCACATGCTACAAGATGGATAAACCTTGAAAACATTATGCAGAATGAAATATGCTAATTACAAAAAGCCACACATTGTATGATTCCATACACAGAAAATGTCCACAATAAGTTAAGTCCATAGGGATAGAAAGTGGATTAGTGGTTTCCAAGAGACCTAATAGAGGAATAAAGGAGGAGTGAATGCAAAGCAGTATGGGGTTTCTTTCTGAGGATGATAAAAATGTTTCAGAATTAGACAGTGGTGACTGATGCAGAATATTGTGACTATATTAAAATTAGTACTGAAATGTACATACCATATGTGAATATTTTAATAAAGAGAAATGCTCCCTTGTGATTGTATTTTGAAACTACTTACTCTACCAAAAAGAAAAAATATTTGAAACTACTTACTCTACCAGAAAGAAAAAACATTGAAACTTACTCTACCAAAAAAAAAAATCACAATATTCTCTTTATCTGATGTATGTTATTGCTACAAACTGCCTCTTCTGAGGTAACATGACACCAAATTAACAGCCAATGTCATCAAATTAGAACTTAAACTAAGTGGAAAAGTCTAAGATTCCCAAGTTTCTAAAAATGCCNCCAGAAAGAAAAAACATTGAAACTTACTCTACCAAAAAAAAAAATCACAATATTCTCTTTATCTGATGTATGTTATTGCTACAAACTGCCTCTTCTGAGGTAACATGACACCAAATTAACAGCCAATGTCATCAAATTAGAACTTAAACTAAGTGGAAAAGTCTAAGATTCCCAAGTTTCTAAAAATGCCCACTAATCAAAAAATAGCAAAGCGTGTGTATCTAAATCTAATCTATTAATTGGGAGAGCACCAGCAGATGGGGAGACAGGAGACGGCCATCTACTTTTCCTTGTGTATTCTAGCAATTAAATGTTTCTTGATGATGATAAAATAACTGTTTGCTGTTGTTATTTCTTCTTTAAGTTATGTCCCGCTCTTCTGTGACTCCATGGACTGTAGCCCATCAGGCTCCTCTATCCATGGGATTTCCAAGACAAGAATACAGGAGTGGGTTGCCACGTCCTTCTCCCAAGGATTGAACCCATGTCTCCTGCAGTGGCAGACAGATTCTTTACCACTGAGCCACCAGGGAAGCTCCAATTGATAAAATAATTAATGCTAATGTTGTCAATGCCATCGACTGTAATTTCAGGTTGCTCCTAAAACTTACAGTTAAAAAAAAATTTAATGCACAGCTTTAGAAACTCTTGTCCTAGCATCTAGCTGATAACAGATTAATAGCTTACACTACATGACATACCTTAACTGAAGGCAAAGATCTTATAATAAATTACCATATGATGCAAAAGTGCCTAATAATACTAAATGAAGTCTAGAACTTATTTATAAAACCACTGTATTTTACCACAGATTTGGTGAAGTCAAAATCTCCAACAATTCCTTGTTGACGGTTTAAAGCAAAAACATTGTTCTGATGAAGTGATCCATGAATTATGTCAGCCTTGTGCAATGTATGAAGGCCCTGGGCTACACCTTTCATGACCTTTAAAGCTTCCTGTAGATAATATAAAAAGAAGTCAGGAAGCAGACAAATCATTTTACTAATTGAACCTTTTCTCTAGTTAAAAGACTTTTTCAGAAGTGACTAAGCTTCCTCCAAATGAACCTTTAAAAACAATACAGCATAGAGAAAGAATTAAAGGCCAGAAGTCCTGATTATATAACCGGTAATATCATGTAAACATATGTATCACATATAGATAATATAAAAAGAAGTCAGGAAGCAGACAAATCATTTTACTAATTGAACCTTTTCTCTAGTTAAAAGACTTTTTCAGAAGTGACTAAGCTTCCTCCAAATGAACCTTTAAAAACAATACAGCATAGAGAAAGAATTAAAGGCCAGAAGTCCTGATTATATAACTGGTAATATCATGTAAACATATGTATCACATATGTGTGTGTGTATATATATGTTTAATATGACTTAGAGACTATAGTCTCTAAGAAGACTTGGATTACAATGACCACAGATCATCTAGAGAAGAAAAAGAGGCCAGAGGAGTTACTGTGCAGAAAGAATCAGGTCATTGTTTACTGTTATTACTAATTCAGATTTACAACAGAAATGAAAGCTACTGCTTAAGACAAGTGCTATACTATACAATTTACATATGACACAGCCTAATAGTTACAAGGATTATGTTTTGGTGCCAAAAAGTTCCAATCCCAAGTCCCATCTCAGCCTCTGCATGAGGGACCCTGTACCAGTCACTTTAATCTCTGTGAGCCTCACTTTTCTAATCTGTATATAATGGGATAATTCATATCCCAGGGGTGATGTGACAATTAAATAATCAAAACTGTACACTGAAAGTGTGCAGCATACCCTCAACAAACTTTAGGTGATACTTCTCACTAGACACATCCATGGAAATAATGCGTGTTTGTTTTTTTTTTTTTTTACTTACTTCTGAAGTTAAAGGCATGGTGGACTGAACAGCACTCAGATTTGCCCTAGGATAATATGGGACCATCAGATAAGCCATAGGATCAGACTAAAGAGCAAAACAGAAAACGAATATCTAAGTGAAAACTTCTTCAAAATATATCTTCAGTATACAATGAATGTACAAAATAATTTTTCCACAAAGAATTACTTCTCTGCTGTGCAAAATCTTTTAAATTTAGTTAGGTCTCATTTGTTTATTTTTGCTTTTTTCTTTTGCTTGGGATACTGATACAAGAAAATATTGCTAATAATTTATGTCAAAGAGTGTTTCATATATGTTCTTTCTAGGAGCTCTATGGTTTCCTATCTTACATTTACGTATTAAGTTGAGTTTATTTTTGTATATGGTGTGAGGGAATGCTATAATTTCATTGTTTCATATGTCACTATCCAGCTTTCCCAGCACCACTTGCTGAAAAGACTGTCTAAATAAATGTAAAAGCTTTGCACAGCAAAAGAATCCATCAACAAAATGAAGACAATCTATGGAATGGGAGAAAATATTAAAAAATGATGTGACTAACACCCCACTCCAGTACTCTGACCTGGAAAATACCACAGATGGAGCAGTCCATGTGGTCGCTAAGAGTCGGACACGACTGAGCGACTTCACTTTCACTTTTCACTTTTATGCACTGGAGAAGGAGATGGCAACCCACTCCAGCGTTCTTGCCTGGAGAATCCCAGGGACGGGGGAGCCTGGTGGGCTGCCGTCTATGGGGCCGCACAGTCGGACACGACTGAAGCGACTTAGCAGCAGTAACAAGTAGTTCATATACAAAATATACAAACAGTTCATACAACTTGATATTAAAAATAATACAAAAATAAGCAGAAGAATAGATATGTTTCCAAAGAAGACATATAGACAGCTACCAAGCACAGGAAAAGATGTTCAATATCATTAATTATTAGAGAAGTGCACATCAAAACCACAATGAGCTAGCTATCATCTCACAGCTATCAGAAGGGCTATCAACCAAAAAATCTACAAATAACAAATTTTGGAGAAGATTCAGAGAAAAGGGAGCCCTTACGTTGGTGGTGGTGATGTAAATTGGTACAGCCACTAAGGAAAACAGATGGAGTTCCTTAAAAAACTAAAAATAGAACCACCATACAATCCAGCAATTCTACTTCTGGGTATATATCCAGAAAACAGTAACAATAACAACAAAAATCCTAAAGATACATACACTTCTGTGTTCAAAACAGCACTATTTACAGTGGTCAAGACATGGATGTAACCCAAACGTCCATTTACAAATGAGTGAATTAAGAAGATGTGGTATATACAATGGGATATATATTGCCATTTGCAGCAATGTGGATGGACCTAGAGCACATTATGCTTAGTGAAATAACTCAGAGAAAGACATATACTATATGATATCACTTATATATGGGATCTAAAAAATAATACAAGTGAATATATATACAAAATAGAACCAGACTCACAGACATAAAAAACAAACTGTGGTTACCAAACAGGAGATGGAAAGTGCAACGGACATACTGAGGTATGGGGTTAGTAGATATAAACTATTATATATAAAATAGATAAGCAACAAAGATTTGCTATGTAATACAGGGAATTCTACCCATTATCTTATAATGGAATATAATTTGCAAAAATACTGTGCTATGAAATTAATATAACTGAAATTAATGCAAAACTGTAAATCAACTATATATTCAATTTAAAAAATTCAAAGGATTTACTTCTATAAAGCTAAAACATATTTTAAATAAAATGTTTTCTGAAAGAGATTAGCATAAATACTTTACCTTACACAAAAATAAGAATATCAGTGGTAGCAACCCAGATTCTCCTTTAGCTTCTCTCCAAGCTCTGTGATAGGCAGCTGCTCTCTGAATTACCCTGGCTTCTGTGTCGACATCCACAGAATAGCCCTTTTAACAAAAAAGAGGAAGTGGCAGTCCTAAGATTAAAATCTCACTCTAACTATATATCATTTCAACTTAAATTTTATGTAAGTTAAAATATATCTAATTTATTTTTTAATTGCATCAGTAGTTTTCCTATCTGCTTTTAATGATATAATTTAAAAAGAAAAGAACAATTCTACCAGTAGCTTAAAATGTAGTCTACAATATATACCCACTAAGGCCAAATTAATTATCCAACTATTATGATTAACAGTTTTGCAGGTCAATGAAGAGAAGAAATCAAAGAATAGAAGACTGTTGGCAAAATACTTGAGATTTCAAATAAAAACATAAGAAAAATAAGAACTTTGAATCTTAGCTAGATCATATTAAGTTCTCCTGAAAAAAGAAAAGCAAGTATATCCTGTTAAAAACATGTATTATTTAGGGAAATGAGGGAAACTTTAAATACAAGGTAGTTACGGCAGCCAAACTGGAAACATAATCATGATACCAGTTAATTCGTATAATTTAGAAAATAAACAGTGGGTGTTTACTTTCCTATAAAAGTACCACCACCACATGGTACTTCTCTGAATCTCCCACGAGTCCAAAGAATTTAAACTTACCTTTAAAAGAATTATCTGCCCATTAACCTCAGAACGTATCAAAGGACGCTTGCTACTAAGCTCCTTCATAGGCTCCGCATCAAGAAGATCTCTTTCCAAGCTCATTGTAAGAAGACCACCAGAGTACTAAGAACAAGTTTTTGTTATAGTTCAGGAAACCAAACAACCACAGCACTTTCAAATAACAAAATTAGTTACATACTATCAGATGGACTGGATATCATGAACTCTACTGGAGATACCAATAAAATAAAAATATTTAAAGTTTTATACTTTTTCTATTTCCTGGCACTTGAATTCCCACCCAGAATGTAATCACCATACACTTAATCATGCTACACCTCTATACAAGATTCTGAAAATGACTGGGATGAACCCTGCTTCCAAGGAACCCTGATGTTTACTTGGGAAACTTAATGTGTTTCCTAAAAAAATATTAAAATGATGAAAAATTAAAAGAAGGCTATAGAATGGGAATGAGAAGTCTAAAAATTAAGACTACCACAATTCTAGGAACTAACAGAGTTCTAACACCCCTGCCTCTGTTTGAAATGCAATCTTTCAAACTGAAAATTTCTTTCAAATAATTTAATTCTACTATGTATTCCTGATATTTTTTAAAAGGAATAATTTTTTGCACTAAAGCATGACTATCGACATTTTAAATCAAGCTGAGTTTTACTGTGGTATAGTCTTATTAACAATAAAAGGGATTGTGAAATTATTTTCTGTTTTTTAAGTGTTGTCACCATATTTAAGTAATCCACAATATATAATCAACCTACAAGGGTTTCCTAAAGCACATATCACAGGAAAACACCTTAAAATAATTAAGGGTATCCATAAGCCAATCACAGGATTATGATTAACAGTTTTGCAGGTCAATGAAGAGAATCATAAGCCATGATTAATCATCCACAATAAAACAGATTAGCATATTTTTGAAATTAATTTTCAAGCCCCATATAGTATCACATATTTACTCACGCATCCTACATAAAACAGTCTCTAAGCAAAATTAAATAATTGCAAGGAAAATCTCACATTAAAGTTTAGTCTGAAAAGATTATTCAGTAATTGCTTTAACAGTTTACAGGACTTTAACCTTATATATTTATCAGTTCAGACATCTATGTGAACATTCCTTTAGGTACTATATTTAAACTATTATCATGAATTTAATGACAATGTTAAAGAATAAACATCTCTAGACCCTCATGGGCAACAGACAAAATAATAAAACACAGAGTTAACAGGCTCTGCTCTGAGAGCCAGAGTTTACCAATCCTGCTCCACAATGTCCTATCTAATACACTGACCTCCTAGCTTTGAATCCTGACTGCCTAGAAAACCATACTCACATTAACATATCTACCTTAACTTCTACCTCAACTTCTCTAGAATAATTTTTCTAGCCTGCTTTAAAAGATACATTCTGTTTACAAATTCTTCATGACTATCAGAGTCCTGCTTTTATTCTAACTCTTGGAACAGGAGGTAACATTGCTTCATCAATTCAAAAGATAAAACACCTTTAATTCAAATAAGTGCCATGCAAAATATTTTCTCTTTAGTCATGAGAAAAAGAGAAAATACAGAAAACATGCAAATTGATATAAAAATTAAAGTACAGAATGCAAGTATGAAAGACAGTCTTGAGAAAGTTCTAATACTAAAAACCATTCAGCAGAAACATTTTTATAATGAGATTATAGATTTAACAATGATACATAATTGTAACATCATCACTTTTCAGCACTCTGCATAGTAGTAATGCTCAAAGGAAACAAACCTTACCATGTACTTAAGTAATCCTATTTCAGGATGAAGTAGAGGAAGCTCAGGGAACCACTTTTGTACTAAGCTACTCAGCTTCGCCTAAATTTTAAAAATATATATGTTTTATTATAGATCAATGTATATTCAACCGTACAGCCTGGTACCTCCCTTATTAAATACCTAACAAGACTTCTAATCTAATAATATATATACATATACATATAACGTCATAAGACATAAAATCACTGATTTTGCCTTATACTACAATAAATGAAAACCAAGTGTCAACCTGGATCTAAATTAACCACCTTACTAACAGAAGAAAAAGTTTACTACAAATTTTAAGCTTGGCTTACATACACAGGCACAAAATCTTGCCTAAGGTCAAAGTCCACACTCACTTCCAAGCTAAAATGAAAAAATGTGATGAAAAATCAACTGGAATCACAAGTTGTCACTAGTTCTCAAAATATAAGAACACAGTAACATTTTAAAATACTGGCTATTTCATGTAGAAAAAAAAATCATAAAAGCCTAGAAAGAAAAAAATAAACATGTAGCTCTACAAAAGCTACTTTGCAGCAAGTGTGTCAATTGAATATCCTTAGAAAAGTCACTTATCACCTTTTATTCAGTAAAATTTCCAGACAGTTATCAAGTTCACTGAAGACAGTTATTTTATCCAGTATTCACAAGGTGAATAATGAAGTACACACACGTAAGTTTGCTAAATATCACATAATAAAGTGCCTATTATTTTCATAGTACTTTTATTCTTCAGAGCACGGTTTCTTACCTTCCTTTTCTTCCCATAATATCCCTAAAATATAAAATGCAATATTCTTTCCATTTTAAAGATAAGCTATGCTGACTGATTCTCCCAAAGTAACAAAAATCAGTGGTAAAACTTACCCTCAACCCAGTAGTTTTATTTTGTAATATTCAACTAAATTATGGTGCCCTGTTAATGTTTTCACTGCAGTTATAAGCTAAAATAATAATCATATAGATTTTAATAAAGGAAAAATCTTTGGGCTTTATGTTAAACAGAAAACAAGTAGTATGCAAAACTGTCTGTGATATAATCTTGATTCTTGTAAAAATAAGACTAAAAGGAAGATAAATTAAAATTTTAGTGTAATCACCAACTGAGAAAGTTACAGATGATATTTCTTTATACTTTTCTGCAATTTTCTGTAAGCATCCAGAACAATGGTTATGAAAGTTTGTCATCAGAAACTAATATCTAAGTTCACATAAATATTATTCTATTAACAGTTAGTCACTTAGTTGTGTCTGACTCTCTGCGATACCATAGACTACAGACTGCCAGGATCCTCTGTCCAAGGAATTTTCCAGGAAAGACTACCAGGGTGGATAGTCAAGCCCTTCTCCAGGGGGTCTTCCCAACACAGGGCTCAAACCCGCGTCTCCTGCATTGCAGGCAAATTACCATCTAACACACCAGGGAAACCCCCAGACCAAGATAACTATGCCAATATAATCTCTAGCCTTGTGATTACAGTCCACTTCATAAAAACAGATATTTGAATCCAATTTTAAAACTAATTCAACATTTCAAAGAATCAAATACTTACATATTCCTCCTGCTCATGATAAATTCCCTGAAAGACACTATTCCGTAACTGAGTTATTTCTTGTTTTATTTTTTCAATCTCAGATCCATCATGGTCATCAGACTTTAACCAGAAAGAAAAAAGTAACATTACAGGCTTATTAAAGTAGACTGAAAACAAGTCCTTCCTAGTAAGAATTAATGTAACTTCTATGGCAAATCACTGTCTGATTTTTACGTATCCTTCCATATCTAGCACTTAACACTCCCTCATAACATAATTGTCAAATTAATATTAGTTTAATATTAGTTTATTCTAACTCTGAATTTTCTAAAACCTACAAAAAGGGATTATAAAAATAAAGCCATAAAGTCTATTACATAGATTTTTCTTATCTCTTAATTTGCTGTACAGATTTTCTCTAAGATGACCAACTGCCACCATAAAATAAATATCAAGAACAGGAACCAGAACACAGTTAAATTCCACGGAATCTTTCTCCATGTAAAACTTAATTTTAAAAAATCAGCAAACATGTGGCATGCCTAGGAGAAACAATGTAGGACTCATAAAGACTCTGTAAACATTAAGGATAATAAATAAGTCTCCTTAAAAAGTACATGTCTTTAAGGTTAGATGTATTTCTATAACAGTTTAAAAAATTAAACTAAAAAAGACCTCATGTCCTACAGCCCAGAAGAGGATAAAACTACAAGAATTTTAAACTATTAAATTAGTTCCACTCCATGCTTAACTGCTCCAATGAGGAAGAAAGCTAATTCAAGTTGGATTAAGATATAATGTAACCCCCTTTGATAAGTACATGGACTCCTCAAGGGAACAAAGTTTATTCACAAAGTTTCAAGCCTAAAAGCTAAAAGTGTCCTAACTCTTTTTGTTCTATTACACATGAAAACAACTTAAAATATCTGCAAGAAATACTATGTCCAGCTGTTAAAAAGAGAGTTAACAAAAGACATCCTGATCTTTATAACAAAATTCTACCTTTGGGGGAACACCCTGTCACCTCTCAGCATTTAACAGGCTTGTTTTTAATAGACATTGAAACAGTCCAAGTAAAAGTTTTTTAAATTATTCAAAAACATTTATGTTACTAACAACCAAGGCAACCATATAAAACGTTTTTAGAAAACATTTCATGACAGAGGAAGATGTTTTACATTATTAACGTAGTAACTTACAGAGGGCAAAAGAAATAAAATATATAAAACAAAAAGTGAATAATTTTAAAGAGTGTATTTAAGAAGCAGACCCCAAGTAAAATTAGGTACACACAGTTCAGTAAGAACCAACTGTTTTCTTACTTCTTCCAAATTATTCTTTTCAACCAGTTTCCATCTCAGTCGAGCCTTTAAGCTTTTCAGTGTCTTTTTAATGGAGAGCAAGTGATCCACGCTGGGGCTCTCATTTAAACATTCAATAATCTGTTTCTTAAACTAAGTGAGAGAAAGAGTTGTTATATTTTCAACACACAAATAGCAATATTTATTGAACAGTCACCTTCGGACCACTCTCTCTATTAAGATTCAACTATTATATACTGAGCTCAAATTGAAATAAAAAATTCTACAGTTTTCAACAAGACAATTCTACCCACTGACTTCTTGAATTTCTGCATATAATTCTACAGTTTTCAACAAGACAATTCTACCCACTGACTTCTTGAATTTCTGCATATCTATTTAGAAGAGTATCATTCTAGCAATCAAAGGAGCAAAGGTAAAAAATATTTCAAGCTGGACACACAGTGAGACACACTTCACTACAGAAAATGCAAAAGGGAATTTCCAGTGAGGATGTAAACTGAATTTATCTTTTCCAAAAGTAGTTTGAAAATATATATCAAGTTTCAAGAATATTCATTCCTTTTGACTAAGTAATTAACAATTTTTAGGAATCTACTTGAGGAAATACACAAGATTATGTATAAAAACTACATACAGTTTCATGGTAAAAAAAAAATAGAAGTAAACTTAGTATCTAACACAGATGAAAGGTTAAATAACATCGTGTATCTATGCAAGACATGATGTTTTATTCACTCACAATCACAGTATAGAAGAATTATTAATCATATGGGAAAATGTTCAAGAAAACCCATTAAGTGACAAAAACATTTACAAAACAGTTTACAAAATGATGCAATACACATAATATTCACATGTACATACATAATATAAATGCCTTATGAACCCCATGGACGGTATGAAAAGGCAAAATGATAGGATACTGAAAGGGGAACTCCCCGGGTCGGTAGGTGCCCAATATGCTACTGGAGATCAGTGGAGAAATAACTTCATAAAGAATGAAGGGATGGAGCCAAAGCAAAAACAATACCCAGCTGTGGGTGTGACTGGTGATAGAAAGAAGGTCCGATGCTGTAAAGAGCAATATTGCACAGAAACCTGGAATGCCAGGTCCATGAATAAAGGCAAACTGGAAGTGGTGAAAGAAGAGATGGCAAGAGTGAATGCCGACATTCTAGGAATCAGCAAACTAAAATGGACTGGAATGGGTGAATTAACTCAGATGACCATTATATCTACTACTGCAGGCAGGAATCCCTCAGAAGAAATGGAGTAGCCATCATGGTCAACAAAAGAGTCTGAAATAGCAGTACTTGGATGCAATCTCAAAAACAACAGAATGATCTCTGTTCGTTTCCAAGGCAAACCATTCAATATCACGGTATTCCAAGTCTATGCCCCAACCAGTAATGCTGAAGAAGCTGAAGCTGAATGGTGCTATGAAGACCTACAAGACCTTTTAGAACTAACACCCAAAAAAGATGTCCTTTTCATTATAGGGGCCTGGAATGCAAAAGTAGGAAGTCAANTTGGAAAAGACTCTGATGCTGGGAGGGATTGGAGGCAGGAGGAGAAGGGGACAACAGAGGATGAGACGGCTGGATGGCATCACCGACTTGATGCACATGAGTTTGAGTGAATTCCGGGAGTTGGTGATGGACAGGGAGGCCTGGCGTGCTGTGATTCATGGGGTTGCAAGGAGTCAGTCATGACTGAGTGAACTGAACAAATAATTTACCATTCAAAAAGGAAATACTCTGAAATCTAGCACTGAATATCTCTTAAGCTAAGGGGAATACAATCCGTGTTTTTATTTCTCCTCCTTATCTTTCTGTATATAGCAAGTTTTCTCCTGTAAACTTGTACAGGCAGAAAGAAAAAGATAAAAGTTATGTTTTGGAGAGCATAATAAAAACCAAAGGTTAAAAAAAAAACCTCACGTATTTTATCAGTAAAATCGCTATTGCCACTATAGGGTGAGTTTAATTATATACCAGCTAACAATGGCTATAGTATTTTTCCAGAAATAGTACATAATTTATCTACACACTGGGTGTTAACTACTTAAGAAAAGTTTAAGTATTAAAAATTTCAAAGCATCTGTATATAAGACCAATAATATAAAGCATACTCCAACCTCAACACTGTCCTTGTACTTGGATTGTACTGTGGCAATAAGGCTTTCTTCTGAACGGATCTTCTGTAGTACTTGACCACATGTTTTTAAAATGATGTCCTTGTCTGCATCACCTTGTTCCTAAATGAAATTACACACACAGAATTATATACAAAGGAGTACAAAATAATTAAAACTTTGGTAACAATGGACAAAATTCTAAATGATACCTTTAACACATTTGTATAACTCAAAATATTTCTTAAACATAGATCTTTTTCTAGGGAGAAGAGAAACTGATGTCAAAGATGTTCATACAGGAAATTTTATTCCCATAACACTATTATTCCTAAAGCTGTCTAAACTAGAGCATTAAAGGAAATCAGGAATACTACTATGCTAAACATAAAAACTAAATAATATATAGAACTTCAACACTATTTTTATTAACAACCACCTCTAAAATCAAGCCTGACAAAACCATCTAAATAAGGACAACTTGACACAGTTGACAGTGGGGAAATACAGTAATGTGTATGCATTTTTTTAAAATGTCACTCTGTATAAAATTACAAAGGGAAAAGAGAAAGAAGCAAAATAAAGAACATAACCAAAATAAAGAACATAACCAGTTTAGTAAACAACCTAAAAAGCTGGTTAGGAGTCCCAGAGAGCAGTATTAACATTACAAAATACACTAATTTTTACCTATAAAGGTAAATAGAGAATATATACAATATGGAAAGACAGCTACTAATCAATCTTGTGTATTCATTTCCAAAAGGTCTCTCAGATTTTATTTCAAATTTTTATAAACTCTGAAGAGTCTTATCTTATGGTTACTGAGTATGAAAGACTTAAGAATTAAGTACGATCGAAATCTGATAGAATCAGATTAATCTAAGAGTTGTTTTCCTAGAATTAAACATTAGATTTTTTTTTTCTTGATGTGAAATATCCTACTAAAATGAAAATATCACCCTGTGGAAGAATAAGACCTCTCATTGTGTTTGGATTAGAACTTGGCAGTATTAGTATTTCGGACAGGCTTTTACAAGGAAAGCTAAGTCTACCTAGTAAAAAAAAAAAAAAAAATTTGCTTTAAGGAATACCAGTACTCACAATCAGAGATATCTCCAGCTCCTTGCAGACACCTGACTCAGTATTCTCCAGGATTTCATCAATATTATCAATTGTGTCATCAGAAATCAGTGATTCCTCCACAGACAGATCAAAGGCCTCATTTGTAAAAATAAAAACATGAAGAATCTCATTTATTTCAATTAGTATTATATTCTTATACTTGGAGCAGAGCATTAGCCTACGTATTGTACAATGTGGGGGAAATAAATATAAAGTACTACCTCCAAAAACATTATGCATGGGAAAAGAAAAGGTACACACACCTCACACACTTTTGTTAAAATAATTAGTGGTTAAGAGAGATGAGAGGACAATACAGAGGAAAAGTATGAGAAAAAAACAGGGACAAGATCAAGACGTTTTGAGGGAATAATAAAAGAGACTGTCCAACTGGTAAAGAACCTTGACTGCTCAGGTGGCAAGTTCAAATTGGACAGATAGTAGGTAGACAAAACCAGCTTTTATACAAAGGAATGGGTATGATTATACCTGATATTTAATGATGACTCACTAGAATTGAGGAATCTAAAGAATTAAAAGTTAAAAATTAAGACAAAACCAGCTTTTATACAAAGGAATGGGTATGATTATACCTGATATTTAATGATGACTCACTAGAATTGAGGAATCTAAAGAATTAAAAGTTAAAAATTAAACTCTGATAGTTTTCATCTCATTAGGAAAACTAAGGTAATTCCTATCAGGAAACAGACTCTATAATAAGGTATAAAATAGAATAAAATCATGCGTCCAAATTATAATATAGAACATAAAGGTCATAAGCAGTCACTCTGATTTCAGAGGTTCAGATTTGTGATTATGGAGGTCTGCTGCTAAATCGCTTTAGTCGTGTCCAACTCTGTGCGACCCCACAGACGGCAGCCCACCAGGCTTCCCCGTCCCTGGGATTCTCCAGCAAGATCACTGGAGTGGGTTGCCATTTCCTTCTCCAATGCATGAAAGTGAAAGTGAAGTCGCTCAGTCATGTCCGACTCTTCGCGACCCCATGGACTACAGCCTACCAGGCTCCTCCGTCCAGGGGATTTTCCAGGCAAGAGTACTGGAGTGGGGTGCCATTGCCTTCTCCGATTTGGAAAATAGAAATGGAAATGAAAGGTAACAGACAACCTAAACAGAGGATGATTCTGAAACAAACGAAGACAAAGAAATAATTTAGTTATGTTAATGTACCCATAAGAAAGCATCAAAAAAGAAGAATTCTACAAGTAGCTGGAAATTAAAAGTTGTTTTGTTTTTTTTCCCCAAAACTAGAAATGCATATTTCTCGGTTTTTTTTTTTTCCCAAAGCTAGAAATGCATATTTGGAAACCAATCACAAAGACAGATAAATGATACCATAGATGTCTTTGCCCTTGCTCAGGAGGTTGCAAAGCAGACAGAAGAACAGAGAATCAGTAAAAAAATTGGGCAAAAATTCAGTTAGGGTTCTGAGTGCATTATACAAACCACATGTCTCAAAGCCTTTTAGAAAATTATGTAGTGTTTTCACAATAATAAATAAGAACTAAAAAAATTATAAGGTATCTTTTCTAATATTTAATAACCTAGACTAATATTTGCCATTTTAGATATCTTTAAGATATTTAAGATAACTAAAACCTGAATGACTTAAACATGGCCAAACATTTTAATGACGACTAGTTAGCCAACTAATGTTAAAACACATTAGTTTTTAAATGTGTTAAAACACATTTCTTTCTAGAAAAGAAACCAAAAGGAGGAAAGCTCTATCTTCTAAAGCACATACCATTATCTCTACACTATGGCTGTAAAATAAACACTTCACTTGTAATAAACTCCAGATATTATCTTTCACCTGTAGCTTGACTGAAGCTGTTTTCACCTATGTCCTAAACAGAGAATGTAAATAGGTAAATCCCTCACTCTACTATCCCAGCATTCTCATTCTTATTTTTTTCTCTTTTTTCTCTCTCTCCCCCTCCCTCCCTTGCTCTCAGAAAGAATTACATGTGGAAAATTTAAATATTATGTATTCCCTGGTTTATGCTACAACATCACCAGGCAACAGAACTCCTGTTACCTTTAAAGTATTCTGGAACCATGCTACAAGACGTTGTATACAAGTCTCTGTTTCACTTCTAACACTGGTGAACTCCTCTCTTTTATTACACCTCCAGTCATTAAATTTTTCCAGTATTTCTTCAGAGTTAACTCCTTCTTTGGCCTGTCCATATACTGCTTCTAAAGAGGCTGACAAATCCTGCAGAGAGATACTTCTGTTTATTAAAGTTAATTAACTTTATATTAAGAGTAAAGTACCATATTAGAATCTGAGAGACAGTGAAGTGATATATTGAATCCCTATCCTGGAGAAGTTTATAAATAAAACTTTGACTATCTAGACATAAAAGCATAAAACTATCTAGGAGGTGATTTATTTGGATTATAATAGTAAAAGTTCATTAAATGAATTAAGTTTACAAACAGAAGGCTTTACAGTCTTAGGCTTTTAATTAAGTAGAAAGTATCCTCTTTTCTCTGACCTTACATAGGAATCTATTTTGTCCTGACATGGAAGTTTCTAAGGGCTACTGCTAAGTAAAAATAAACACACCAAATTGTACAAATAATTCCAATTAAGGAAAGACATTAAGCATATATATATATATATGGATAGCATATTAAAAAGTAGAGACATCACTTTGACAACAAAGGTCCATATAGTTTTGATCTTCCCAGTTGTCACGTACAGATGTGAGAGCTGGACAATAAAAAAGGCTGAGCACTGAAGAATTGATGCTTTCAAACTATAGTGTTGGAGAAGACTCTTGAGTGTCCCTTGGACGCAGAGAGATCAAACCAGTCAATCCTAAAGGAAATCAATCCTGAACATTCACTGGAAGGACTGATGCTCAAGCTGAAGCTCCAATACTTTGGCCACCTGACAAAAGCCAACTCACTGGAAATGACCCTGATGCCGGGAAAGACTGAAGGCAAGAAGAGAAGGGGCCACAGAGTATGAAGTGATTAGATGGCATTATCGACTCAATGGACATGAACTTGAGCCAACTCTGGGAAATAGTGAAGGACAAGGAAGACTGGCATGCTGCAGTCCATAGGGTCACAAAGAGTTGGACATGACTGAGCTGCTGAACAAGAATATACATTTAAAAGCATTTTTAGAAAGGACTAGAAAAGATAGCTTGATAGCTCCCTCCAGGACTAAGACCCGAGAAGCATCACAGAGACAAGTGGAAAACTTAATAGATCCCAGAAATTTTTATCACAAAACTGAAAAACCTTTGGAAAGAAAGAAGATGGCTGGTATTTAGCACTGAATGAATACAATCACTCCAAGTAGGAGACACCCTGTACACAGCAGAGAATCGTCTTGGGAAAAAAGAATTTTCTTCATATGTTCTTCTCCCTTCCTCACACTGGGCAAGAAAGCAGCAGCACAAGCAAGAGGCAATGGGTTTATACAAGTACAGTATGGAAAATTAGAGGAGGCAAAAACTGATAACCAGGACAGAAGACTCGGCCAAGCATTCTTCTCCTTCCCCCAAATACCCAGGACCATTTACACCTAAGGGGAGCAGCCCCTGGAAAAGAGGAAAGGCTGAGGGAGAGGGACCGAGAGGTCCTCTGAAGAGTAAGATTATCTAGAACAGAAGCCAATAGGAAGTAGTTGAGCCAAGACTGTGTTATGGTCTTCTTGACAGACCAGAACCTGGGGACAGGAGTCGACGAAAAGAAGGCAAAGAAAAGAAGGATGCAGGGGACCCAAGTCTCTAGTGGAACAAGGGTGCTTTATTCATGGCAGCATGTGCTTATATACTGTAATACAGGGAAGCTTTAGGTAAAAAATAAGGTTAAGTAAAAAACACCAAAACCAGACACATAACAACAGTAACTAGGGGAATAACAATCGTCACAGGGCCAGAAGACAATCCATGTATTGGAAATAGGAACATGACTAAGTAGTTTTACAGAAAAGTAAAANGCTGGAATTCTGTCACCTCTACTAGCTTTGTTCCTAGTGATGCTTTCTAAGGCCCACTTGACTTCACATTCCAGGATGTCTGGCTCTACATGAGTGATCACATCATTGTGATTATCTGGGTCGTGAAGATCTTTTTTGTACAGTTCTTCTGTATATTCTTGCCACCTCTTCTTAAGATCTTCTGCTTCTGCTAGGTCCACACCATTTCTGTCCTTTATTGAGCCCATCTTTGCATGAAATGTTCCCTTGATAGCTCTAATTTTCTTGAAGAGATCTCTAGACTTTCCCATTCTGTTGTTTTCCTCTATTTCTTTGCACTGATTGCTTAGGAAGGCTTTATCTCTCCTTGCTATTCTCTGGAACTTTGCATTCAGATGCTTATATCTTTCCTTTTCTGCTTTGCTTTTCACATCTCTTCACAGCTATTTTTAAGGCCTCCACAGACAGCCATTTTGCTTTTTTGCATTTCTTTTCCATGGGGATGGTCTTGATCCCTACCTTCTGTACAATGTCACGAACCTCCATCCATAGTTCATGAAGCATTCTGTCTATCAGATCTAGTCCCTTAAATCTATTTCTCACTTCCACTGTATAATCATAAGGGATTTGATTTAGGTCATACCTGAATGGTCTAGTGGTTTTCCCTACTTTCTTCAATTTAAGTCTGTATTTGTCAATAAGGAATCAGATATGCAGATGACACCACCCTTATGGCAGAAAATGAAACGGAACTAAAAAGCTTCTTGATGAAAGTGAAAGAGGAGAGTGAAAAAGTTGCCTTAAAGCTCAACATTCAGAAAACGAAGATCATGGCATCTGGTCCCATCACTTCATGGCAAATAGATGGGTTAACAGTGGAAGTGTCAGACTTTATGTTTTTGGGCTCCAAAATCACTGCAGATGGTGACTGCAGCCTGAAATTAAAAGACGCTTAACTCCTTGGAAGGAAAGTTATGAACAACCTAGACAGCATATTAAAATGCAGACATTACTTTGCCAACAGAAGTCTGTCTAGTTAAGACTATGGTTTTTTCCAGTGGTCATGTGTGGATGTGAGATCTGGAATATAAAGAAAGCTGAGTGCGGAAGAATTGATGCTTTTGAACTGTGGTGCTGGAGAAGACTCTTGAGAGTTCCTTGGACTGCAAGGAGATCCACTAAGCCATTCTAAAGGAGACCAGTCTTGGGTGTTCATTGGAAGGACTGATGCTAAAGCTGAAACTCCAATACTGTGGCCATTTCATGCAAAGAGTTAACTCACTGGAAAAGACACTGATGCTTGGAGTGATTGGGGACAGGAGAAGAAGGGGACGACAGAAGATGAGATGGTTGGATGGCATCACCGACTCAATGGACATGAGTTTGAGTGAACTCCGGGAGTTGGTGATGGACAGGGACACCTGGTGTGCTTGGATTCATGGGATCACAAAGAGTCGGACACAACTAAGCGACTGAACTGAACTAAAGCCATCTTATAAAAAGGAAGCAAAATCAATGGCCCAGATAATAGGAAGAAAAATAAGTATAACAAATCTTCTCAAAAATAGAAAGAATATTGGAAACATAAAGCTGCTGCTGCTGCTAAGTTGCCTCACTCGTGTCCGACTCTGTGCGACCCCATAGACGGCAGCCCACCAGGCTTCCCCGTCCCTGGGATTCTCCAGGCAAGAACACTGGAATGGGCTGCCATTCCCTTATCCAATGCATGAAAGTGAAAAGTGAAAGTGAAGTCACTCAGTTGTGTCTGACCCTCAGCGACCCCATGAACTGCAGCCTTCCAGGCTCCTCCATCCATGGGATTTTCCAGGCAGGAGTACTGGAGTGGGGTGCCATTGCCGTCTCCAAACATAAAGCAAAATCAAGTAATTATAAATAATAACCAACTGAAATTATTAAGCATGAAGAAATAATTTTGAAATAAAGAACACAATGGTTTGGTTAAACGGCAGAATACAGCAAAGACTCAATTAGTGACTATTGATTAGGACAAAAATGAGACTCATCAACAACTACAGAAGTAAGAACACAATGGATTATTATTGTCATAAGTCTTAAGAGAAAATAGCCTTTGCATCTAAGATATTTTATAGCTCATTAAATAACTGCTGAAAAGAGTTTAAATGTAAGCTGCAGCTTAAATATTTGAGTTGTTTAAATATGATATCCTGAGACATTTAATACCTCACAGAGTCAACTGCTCAATCCCTGCTTGAAAGGACTCTCAGAGAAAGTACTCTAAAATACAGAGTGAACCAAAAGATAACCAACAATTTATGAAGTCAGAAAATAACTCAACTCTGCAGTTTGTTACTTGGGTTTTCATATACAATACCTGTAACAATCTGTGTGTAAAATCATAGACAATAATTGTGATTGTTTGGTTAGCTGGTATTTGGGAGAGAGATACAGACAAGACAAGACCCACCAGAGGCAAGTGAGAATGTTCTAAGGTATACAGAGAAGAGGGTTGAAAAGGAGGAAAAAAAAAATAAATCATGATAAACAGAAACACAAAAGTAGTCACAGAAATAAGTTCTAATAAAATAGTAATTATATATAAATCAATTAAGTTACCCATTAAAAGGCAGATTTAAATGTTTGGTTCTTTTAAAAAATGATCCACTTGAAGTGTTGTCTAAGAGAGACATATAAAATAAATGGAAAAAAAAAACTATATATATGGCAAATATTAACCAGAAAGACAAGCAGGATAAAAATTTTAAAAGGAAACAAAAATAAAATTTTATCCCAAAACACCTTAAGGGAAAATAGTTCAAAAATGCATAGTTTAAAATAGATAATAATCATGAATTCATTAACACTTAACAATAAGCTCTGAAAAAGTTTGGAAAATTAAAGAAAACTAGAATACATATTAACTATAAAATATTAAAAAATCTCAAAACTTACAAAATGATCAGATAAACTAAGCAAAGATACAGAAGATTAAAGCTTCAGATCATAGCTTAAGCTGTAGATCAGAAACTGCACACAAAAAACCTAGAATATATTTTCTTTTTGAATTTATAAAAACAGTCATGAAACATTAACCATGTATTGTAAGCCACAAAAGAAGCCTCAATAAATGTTAATGAAATCAAATATTGTGACATTTCGCTTCTTTGACCATCATTATAAAAGTATAAGTTATATTACTTAAATACTTGAAGAAAATAAACAAAAATCTAACTATTTTTCAGCAAAATAAAAGAGAAATTTAAGAATAATCTGGTGACAAAAGGGAAGAGTGGAAAGGGAGACAAATCAGATTTGGCAAAAAGTCTTTTAAGATTAAACTTTAAAAAGAAAAAGAGTTTTAAAATGATCTTGGTTGCCGATCCTTTAACTCTGTTAACAGTTAATGAGAAGAAATAAACCATTACAGAGTAAAGCTGCCCTGTTGCTGCTGCAAAGTCGTTTCAGTCATGTCTGACTCTGTGTGACCCCATAGATGGCAGCCCACCAGGCTCCCCCGTCCCTGGGATTCTCTAGGCAAGAACACTGGCGTGGGTTGCCATTTCCTTCTCCAATGCATGAAAGTGAAAAGTGAAAGTGTCACTCAGTCGTGTCTGACTTAGTGATGGCATGGACTGCAGCCCACCAGGTTCCTCCATCCATGGAATTTTCCAGGCAAGAGTACTGGCATTTTCCAGGCAAGAGTACGGGAGTGGGGTGCCACTGCCTTCTCCAGAATTATGTTTCAGTTCAGTTGAGTTCAGTCACTCAGTCATGTCNTGAAAGTGTCACTCAGTCGTGTCTGACTTAGTGATGCCATGGACTGCAGCCCACCAGGTTCCTCCATCCATGGAATTTTCCAGGCAAGAGTACTGGCATTTTCCAGGCAAGAGTACGGGAGTGGGGTGCCACTGCCTTCTCCAGAATTATGTTTCAGTTCAGTTGAGTTCAGTCACTCAGTCATGTCCGACCCTTTGCGACCCCATGAACTGCAGCACTCCAGGCCTCCCTGTCCATCACCAACTCCCGGAATTCACTCAAACACGTCCATCAAGTCAGTGATGCCATCCAGCCATCTCATCCTCTGTCGTCCCCTTCTCCTCCTGCTCCTAATCCCTCCCAGCATCAGTCTTTTCCAATGAATCAACTCTTCGCATGAGGTGGCCAAAGTACTGGAGTTTCAGCTTTAGCATCATTCCTTCCAAAGAAATCCCAGGGTTGATCTCCTTCAGAATGGACTGGTTGGATCTCCTTGCAGTCCACGAGACTCTCAAGAGTCTTCTCCAACACCACAGTTCAAAAGCATCAATTCTTCAGCACTCAGCTTTCTTCACATCCATACATGACCAACTCTCACATCCATACATGACCACTGGAAAAACCATAGCCTTGACTAGATGGACCTTTGTTGGCCAAGTAATGTCTCTGCTTTTGAATATGCTATCTAGGTTGGTCATAATTTTTCTTCCAAGGAGTAAGCATCTTTTAATTTCATGGCTGCAATCACCATCTACAGTGAATTTGGAGCCCCAAAAAATAAAGTCTGACCCTGTTTCCACTGTTTCCCCCTCTATTTCCCATGAAGTGATGGGACCAGATGCCATGATCTTCGTTTTCTGAATGTTGAGCTTTAAGCCAACTTTTTCACTTTCCACTTTCACTTTCATCAATAGGCTTTTTAGTTCCTCTTCACTTTCTGCCATAAGGGTGGTGTCATCTGCATAAGGCCAGTCAATTTTCCCCATGCCATTTCGCTGGTAGCATCTGTTTTGTTATTCCCCTTAGAGCATCTCTGGTATAGTTAACAAACCTCTATTGCTTATAGTAAATATAGTTTATCCAATCAACATTTTTATTAGTGGTGGACCACCAGAATAATACCGACTCGAACCCTATTGCTATTTGGTTTCTAGCCTTGGATTCATTAGGAATACCTCTAGTGACCCCAATACAATAAATATACATGGATCAAATGACCCACCCGGGGCAAGAGTGTTCCTTTTGGCTCTATGGTTAGTCTGCTTAAGAGATGGATCCAAGTGTCAAAATGCCAGGGTGAAAAGGATAGCCAATTGAACTAGGGTGCAAATTCCATTCCAATTGGCTGGTAGAGTTTCAAGCAATGGTCCTCCACAACACCAGATGTCTTCCCAGGCGCAGAACGGTTGTTCATTCCCCCAAAGGACTGGCCTTCACTGCACCCAGACACATTCCCCAAGAATGCTAACTGTTCCCCCCACCTAGAGAGGCACGAGGTATAGTTCACATTATGGAATGGGGGTTTGACAGTCCTAGGAGTTATACCCAGGACCCTTCACAGTCACAAACATTAGACAGGAGAATTCTTACATCACTGTCCTTTTCTATGCAAATCTTATTTCACCATTCTGGAATAACCTATACTATTTATTCAATTCTATTTAAGAAAATGTTTCAAATAATGGCTCCAATGGTTCCTGAACCATACACAATAACAGGAAAACCACATATTAACCAAATTGCCAACATCCGCTGGATTATATAAAAAGCTAGAGAATTCTAGAAAAACATCTATTTCTGCTTCATTGACTAAGCTAAAGCCTTTGATTGTGTAGATCACAATAAACTGTGGAAAATTATGTTAAAGAGATGGGAGTACCAGATCACCTTATCTGCCTCCTGGGAAACAGGTCAAGAAGCAATACAACAGGATATGGAACTGTTCCAAACTGGGAAAGGAGTACATCAAGGCTCCATATTGGCACTCTGCTTATTTAATTTATATGCAAAGTACATCACGAGAAATGCTGGTCTGGATGAAGCACAAACTGGAATCAAGATTGCCAGGAGAAATACCAGTAACCTCAGATATGCAGATGATACCATCCTCATGACAGAAAGCAAAGAATTAAAGAGCCTCTCGATGAAGGTGAAAGAAAGAAGTAAAAAAAGCTGGCTTAAAACTGAAAATTCAAAAAACTAAGATCATGGCATCCAGTCCCATCACTTCATGTATGGCAAACAGATGGGGATACAATGGAAACAGTGACGGACTTTATTTTCTTGGGCTCCAAAATCACTACAGATGGTGACTGCAGTCATAAAATTAAAAGATGCTTGCTCCTTGAAAGTAAAGCTACGACAGAACTGATTCAAATGTATTCTCTTCAATAGCTGAGTAATATTCCATTGTGTGTATGTACCACAGCTTTCTTATCCATTCATCTGCTGATGGACATNAAAAAAAAAAAAAGTGATCAAACAACTCACTCACAGTAAACATGAGTCCCAATAAAAGAACAGAGAAAATGAAGCCAGCAATTTGAAGGGCTCTCATCTTTATGCTTCCTTGCAGTTCTGTATGGTTAATAGTGTTTCTTGCAGTTTTGTGTCTTTAGACTTTATGATAAATGGTTAGGAGCCAGCATTTCTGTTATTAGTGTAAAATGACATTGCCTAAGTCCCATCGTTTTACTGAGAAACACCAGAAGTCTTGCCAAAGGGCCCCTCCTCATGTTTATTTTGTTGTCAAATGCAATGGATTATGGCACCTTATTCTGGAGAAAACAAAAGAAAGCAGGTTTTCAGAAGTCAAGAAATCACATAAAAATGATTTCCAGGAAAGATCTTGTATTCTATCTCCTTTCAGCTTCCTCACATAACATAGAATCAGCTCCACTCTTCCAGAGTCACCAGGTAGAGCTGTGGGAATCAGAAAAGAAAGCCAAGTCCTTCTCTCACATTTCAGAACTCTTTGCATAATCACTTTTGACCTTGGACGGATTTCACTGTATGGATCACCTTGAAGACGGCCTCTTTCTAAAAGTCCACTCTGTCCTTTAAAGACTGGATTTAATGACACTTGTGAAGGCACACAGTGTTGGTCACTCAGTCGTGTCTGACTCTGTGACCCCATGGACTGTAGCCCTCCACGCTCCACTGTCCATGGAATTCTCCAGGGAGGAATATTGGAGTTGGTTGCCATTCCTTTCTCCGGGGGAACTTTCTGACCCAGGAATCGAACCCAGCTCTCCCACATTGCTGAAGAACTTTTCTATTTTCCTGGGCAGGTGAGACAGTTCCAAGAAAACAATTTTTTTCTACTTTACATGGGGTTGCTTTCTTCTGAACAAGCCCTTGCATTTACAGGAATTTTATGCTACAGTATGAATAATGAATCTGGAAAGGCATTCTTTCCAGGATAGATGTATATTCAGTTCAGTCACTCAGTTGTGTCCGACTCTGCAACGCCAGGAATCGCAGCACACCAGGCCTCCCTGTCCATCACCAACTCCCAGAGTCCACCCAAACCCATGTCCATCGAGTTGGTGATGCCATCCAACCATCTCATCCTCTGTAGTCCCCTTCTCCTCCTGCCCTCAGTCTTTCCCAGCATCAGGGTCTTTTCCAATGAGTTAGCTCTTCATATCAGGTGACCAAAGGATTGGAATTTCAGCTTCAAAATCAGTCCTTCCAATGAACACCCAGGACTGATCTCCTTTAGGATGGACTGGTTGAATCTCCTTGCAGTCCAAGGGACTCCCAAGAGTCTTCTCCAACACCACACAGTTCAAAAGCATCAATTCTTCAGCGCTCAGCTTTCTTCACAGTCCAACTCTGACATCCATACATGACCACTGGAAAAACCATAGCCTTGACTAGACGGACCTTTGTACCAAAGTATTTTCTCCCTGTTATTCAATGATGACTTCTCATTACACATACCTGTTCCTAGATAAGTGAAACAATATAAAATTATGTCCAAGAAAAGCCAAAAATATTTTATTGGGTATTAGATGATTCTGAAACAGATAATTTAATTTTTTTCTTTGCATTGACCAAGGCAGAGAAAAGTTATTTTAATTCCACTCATCAATTAATTTAATAAACATTACTGTGCATCTTTTACAGGCCATGCACAGTGTTGTCTCAGCTTATAGAAGAACAGCCACTGTGGAGACCCTGCCTTGGAGGCTGGGGGCCTGTATGAGGGCATCTCTGCCTGACTCTGAAGTCAGTACCAGGGAGCCCTCCCACCCTGAGATAAGCCACTTAACCCCGTCAGCCTAATTAAAAGTGATAATCTGGTCTCTCGTGGGCCTTCTGGTTTAGTTTTGTTGAATTTCTCAGTGAGGTCAAGGACTGGGTATCGGGGAGAAGTACAGACACCAGAAGGTGCTATCAGTCCAGCCCACACAGACCCTTAATTAAGAACAGATTTGGCCCCTAGAACCTGCAACATTACTCATGTCAGTAAAGTGAACCCTGCGATGAACTGGGGACCTTGGTGCTTATGATGTGTTAACGCAGTTCATCCTTGGCTTAAAAAATAGGTTGCCATTCTGTTGATAGTGGCTGTGCATGTGAGGGGAGTGGGTATACGAGGAATTTATGAACCTTCCTGTCAATTTTGTTGTAATCCTAAAACTGCTTAAAAAAAAAAAAGGTATTAAATAAAAATAACACTCAGGGCAGATGTTTTTGGTAAAACTTTTATTTCACTTTTACGTATACTAAGTTGCTTCAGTTGTGTCCAACTCTTTGTGACCCTATGGACTGCAGTCCACCAGGCTCCTCTGTCCATGGGATTCTCCAGGCCAGAATACTGGAGTGGGTTTCCATTTCCCCCTCCAGGGGATCTTCCCGACTCAGGGATAGAGTCCCTGTCTCCTGTGTCTCCTGCATCGCAGGTGGATTCTTTACTGGCTGAGCCATCATATGTACACATACTGTATAAATGTGTGTGCTTGTTGGATTGTGATGTAAAACCTTTTTTTGGGTCAAAAATGTTTGCAGGCCACTGTAGTTAAATTATACTTGCAAATAAAAGCACAGATTAATTTCAAAAAGCAAAAGAAAACAAATAAAATAGAACAGGTTTGGTTCTTGCTAAAGATACTTGGAGTCTAATTTCTGCCCCCTCTGCCCTCCTCTCACCCCCGGGTCAGTGTGCCCTCTGTAGAGACAGAGTCATCTCACAGGGGGTTGGCCAGTGACCTCCCTTTACACTCCCACATTTTAAACTTGAAAGGAAAGGAACTTCTCAATGAATCATTGAGAGAGCATGCTCCCTTTTACTGTGTCTCAATAATGAATGAGAAGCAGAGTCAGTAAGAGCACAGATCCACCTGAAGTGTAATTACAGGCGCTCATTCAACTTCTAGCTCGTCCCCCACCTGCCACTCCTGTAGTTTGTGTTCTGCTGCCGTGGCTGGCCCACCACTATCATACCTGCACCTTACAGCTTCTTGCTTCCATAGTTTGCTCTTATTATTCCGTATGTCTTTGTTTACCTGGCTGGCTCTCTCTCCATGTTCCAAAACTAGGCTCAGAGACCATTTCCTTCTTCTGCTGTCTTTGGTACCCTGTGGTGAGGGCACCAAGGCCATCCTTTCAATTATTGTAATGTATCGCAACAGTCAATTTATACGTCTGTCTTTTCCTACCAGACTAAAAGCATGAACGTATCTTATTTGTTTTAATTTGTTTGTAATTAGAGGATAATTGTTTTGCAATATTGTCCTGGCTCTTTTCATATGACAATGGGCATCAGCCATAGGTATACATATGTCCTCTCCCTCTTGAAACCCCCCACCCCCACCCTATCCTACCCCTCCAGCTTGTCACAGTTGAGCTCTACACTGAGCTCCCTGTGTTATACAGCAAGTTCTCATTAGCTATTTATTTTCCCTATGGTAATGTATATGTTTCAATGCAACTTTGTCAAATTGTCCCACCCTCTCCTTCACCCGATGTGTCCACGCGTCCATTTTCTATGTCTGCGTCTCTATTTGCTGTTCTGTCACTCAGTCGTGCCTGACTCTCTGCAACCCCATGGAATGTAGCCCACCAGGCTCCTGTGTCCACATGGGATTCTCCAGGCAAGATTACTGGCATGAGTTGCCATTCCTTCTCCAGGGGATCTTCCTGATCCAGGGACTGAACCTGCATCTCTTACGACTACTGCACTGGCAGATGGGTTTTTTATCATCTGAGCCACAAGGAAAGCCCTATTAGGTATCTAATAGGCATCTTTATTCCTGCCCTGCAAATAAGTTCATCAGTATTATTTTTCTAGATTTCATGTATATGAGTTAATATACGATACTTGTTTTTCTGACTTACTTCACTCTCTACAACAGGCTCTAGTTTCATCCATCTCACTAGAACTGGCTCAAATGTGTTCCTTTTTATGACTGAGTAATATTTCATCATATATATGTACCACAACTTTTTTATCCATTCATCTGTCGATGGACATCAAGGTTGCTTTCATGTCTTATATATTGTAAATAGTGCAATAATGAACACTGGGGTGCATTTGTCTTTTTCAATTATGGTTTTCTCAGGGCATATTGGAGAAGGAAATGGCAACCCACTCCAATATTCTTGCCTGGAGAATTCTAGGGACAGAGGAGCCTAGTGGGCTGCCATCTATGGGGTTGCACAGAGTCTGACATGACTGAAGCGACTTAGAAGCAGCAGCAGGGTATATGTCCAGAAGTGGGATTGCTGGGTCATATGACAATTTTATTACTAATTTTAAAAGGAATTGAGCTGTAGGAGTTGCTTGTTTATTTTTGAGATTAGTTGTTTGTCAGTTGCTTCATTTGCTATTATTTTCTCCCATTCTGAAGACTGTCTTTTCACCTTGCTTATAGTTTCCTTTGTTGTGCAGAAGCTTTTAAGTTTAATTAGGTCCCATTTGTTTATTTTTGCTTTTATTTACAATATTCTGGAAGGTGGGTCATAGAGGATTCTGCTGTGATGTATGTCGGAGTGTTTTGCCTATGTTCTCCTCTAGGAGTTTCATAGTTTCTGATCTTACATTTAGATCTTTAATCCATTTTGTGTTTATTTTTGTGTATGGTGTTAGAAAGTAATCTAGTTTCATTCTTTTACAAGTGGTTGACCAGTTTTCCCAGCACCACTTGTTAAAGAGATTGTCTTTAATCCATTATATATTCTTGCCTCCTTTGTCAAAGATAAGGTGTCCATAGGTGTGTGGATTTATCTCTGGGCTTTCTATTTTGTTCCATTGAGCTATATTTCTGTCTTTGTGCCAGTACCATACTGTCTTGATGACTGTTGCTTTGTAGTAGAGCCTGAAGTCAGGCAGGCTGATTCCTCCAGTTCCATTCTTCTTTCTCAAGATTGCTTTGGCTATTCAAGGTTTTTTGTATTTCCATACAAATTGTGAAATTATTTGTTCTAGNGAAGATAAGGTGTCCATAGGTGTGTGGATTTATCTCTGGGCTTTCTATTTTGTTCCACTGATCTATTTTTCTGTCTTTGTGCCAGTACCATACTGTCTTGATGACTGTGGCTTTGTAGTAGAGCCTGAAGTCAGGCAGGTTGATTCCTCCAGTTCCATTCTTCTTTCTCAAGATTGCTTTGGCTATTCGAGCCGATTATACGGAGTGTAGTAAGCCAGAAAGAAAAACACCAATACAGTATACTAATGCAAATATATGGAATTTAGAAAGATGGTACGATAACCCTGTATGCGACACAGCAAAAGAGACACAGATGTATAGAACAGCCTTTTGGACTCTCTGGGAGAGGGAGAGGGTGGGATGATTTGGGAGAATGGCACTGAAACACATATAGTTATTATACAGAGTGAAGTAAGCCAGAAAGAAAAACACCAATACAGTATACTAATGCAAATATATGGAATTTAGAAAGATGGTACGATAACCCTGTATGCGACACAGCAAAAGAGACACAGATGTATAGAACAGCCTTTTGGACTCTCTGGGAGAGGGAGAGGGTGGGATGATTTGGGAGAATGGCACTGAAACACATATAGTATCATATATGAAACGAATCGCCAGTCCAGGTTCAATGCATGATACTGGATGCTTGGGGCTGGTGCACTGAGATGACCCAGAGGGATGGTACGGGGAGGGAGGAGGGAGGGGGGTTCAGGATGGCAAACACATGTATACCTGTGGTAGATTCATGTTGATGTATGGCAAAACCAACACAATATTGTAAAGTAATTGGCCTCCAATTAAATAAATTTATATTTTTTTTAAAAAAGTAAAGCTATGACAAACCTAGACAGCATATTAAATACCAGAGACATTACTTTGACAACAAAGGTCAGGTCCATATAGTCAAAGTTATGGTTTGTTTCAGTAGTAATGTACAGATATGAGAGCTGGACAATAAAAAAGGCTGAGCACTGAAGAACTGATGCCTTTGAACTGTGGTGCTGGAGAAGACTCAATCTTGAAACTGAGTCTCCCTTGGACAGCAAGGAGAGCAAAGCTGTCAATCCTAAAAGAAATGGGTCCTGAATATTCACTGGAAGGACTGATGTTGAAGCTGAAGCCAAAGCCACCCGATGCAAAGAGACAACGCGATGGAAAAGACCCTGATGCTAGGCAAGACAGAAGGCGGGAGGGAAAGGGGATGACAGAGGGTAAGATGGCTGGATGGCACCACCGGCCTAACAGACATGAGTTTGAGCGAACTCCAGGAGACAGTGAAGGAAAGGGAAGCCTGACATGCTGCAGTCCATGAGGTCGCAGAGTCAGACATGACCGAGTGACTGAACAACAACATCTTCAACCAGGTTGACAGAAAGACACAAGTGCTCGGATGTCCCTTAATAACCTTTTATCCAATTTTCCAGTAAGTTTATTCCCTCCCTATAGTCCAAAACGAGATAGCTAGTATTCAGCTTGGTATTAAATATACTGTCAAAAGCAGTAAAAATTCAAAGATACATAAAATGTAAAAGTAGAAGAGGGTTATTCTGTTCAAATGATATAATCACATATAAAGTTCAAAGAGTATCAACTGACAAAAACTAAAAAAGAGTTCAGCAGACTTGCCAGAAAAACATCAATATATAAAAATCATTAGTATCCCTTTATACCATCAAAAGAACAAGGGAATTGAAAGTAAGATAGTATTCACAAAAGGAACCAAAAGTGTAAATATCTTGGAGTTAAATCAAGAAAATGCATGAGGACTTAAGAGAAAAATTTTAAACAACATTAAAAGATATAAAAGATCCCAATAAGCAGAAAGAAATACTATGCTAATAGGTGAAATGATAACACTGTCACGCTCATTCACTCCAAATTAGTCATTTCTGAGATGGTAGGATTTGACTGAAGATAAGGTTCCACAAGAGCTTATGAACTACTGTACTCTATCTACAGATCTTAGAAGCCATTATCACTCAAGGATCAAGATCCCTCTCCCTAACTCTGACATAAAGGCTTTACCAGATTTTCTGCTAGAAAAATGTCTAACCTGCTTGCTACTGCTCCTGTCTCTGTGAGTTTTCCCAATGAATGCTGCTCTAACAAGCCTTATATGCTTGACTATTTTACCTTGCTTGCAGGATACATAATACATACATATATCTATAAACATATTAAATATATCAATATAAAACTTTAACATCATTAAAAATAAACCAGGATTCATCAAAGAAAAGAAAAAGTTCTGCAGCCATCAGTACTGTCTGAAGTCTAAAGGTAAATGCTAATTTCACCTCTCAAATAGTAAACATATTTTAATGTATATTTAATATCTTTTAAAATTCCAACCTGCAATGTTTTCAAGCGTTTATTAAGAGATAACTCATCAACTTCCAGAATAAAAACTTCTACTGCCATGTACAGCTTCTGTTGTACTTCATTTCTTTCAGCAATCAAAATATTCCCTTCATTCTGAAAGGAGGAAAAAGGGAATAACCATCATTAATATATCAGGTGTTTTTACATACTGACCTGTATGAAAAGAATTGCTCTCTTAAAATTAGCAAAATTTAACATTACATTCTCCAACATAATAATATTTAAGACAAACCCCTCTCTTCTTAGATCACCAAATTGACAAAGTTTCTTTCCCTTAATTACAAATAAGATTTAAATTCCACAATTCTGCTCTGTTAATCTTTACTTTTCCTAAACAATAAAATTTTAGTTAAGAAAATTATACAAGTGTCTGTGACTAATTACATACTGCCTCCTTCCGACTGCCACCCCATGCTCAATCCCTTCATCTATTTATCTTTCAAGATTTAGTTAATCTTCAACAGGATAAAACCTCCAATTCCCCCAAGAAGCTATGCCTGGAAACAGATATGAGAGATATCCAAAAACCCTATGTATTAGCTCTATTATAGTTCTTAATAAACTATATTAAAACTACCTATTTACATATTTGTCCTATACCCAAAGTAGAGAGAGGAATAGGACGTCTTCAATTTGTCTCTCTACTACTTGTAACAGAGGTACATACACTTAAAAGTCCGAATTTTAGAATATTCTTTTTTGTGTAAGCTCTACCAGACCATTATATAACTAATTATGAAGACAAAAGACTCTCTTTCATCAAAAGTACACATGGCAGGCTTTTCTGGTGGTTCAGTGGTAAAGAATCAGTCTGTCAATGCAGGAGACATGGATTTGATCTGGGAAGCATGCCACGGAGCGGCTAAGCCCATGTGCCATGACTACTGACCCTGTTCTCTACAGCCCAGGAAGCATAACTACTAAAGCCCTGATGCTCTATATTGCCTGTGTTCCTCAACAAGAGAAGCCACGCAAGAAGCAGCCTACGCATCACAACTAGAGAGTAGCCCCAAAGTGCCAGAACTGGAGAAAAGTTTGTGTGGCAATGAAGACCCAGCACAGCCAAAAATACACAAATAAAAAATGTTTTAAGAAGTGCACATGGCAATCAAAGAATTGTGCAAAATATATAAATGAAAATAACAATCTTAAGATGCAAATTAAATACAACAAGGGAAATAAAAAGACAACTTTATCTGAGGAACAATTATGCCTCTGTCCTTAATAACCTACAGTAATCTATTCTTCAATCTGTCAAACGAACTTTAGGGCAATAAAGCCCAAAAGTAAGTCCTGAAGTGTCAGCAGTAGTGAAGACAAATTGTTTTTAAAAATCACATTTGTCCTACTAGAATACCAAATCTGACAGCTATTCAAAGACCTTTGTCCCTCCGTGTCCTGAATCACTTTACTATTTTCAAATGACAAAAGTTAAAAAGCAGTTATTTTTCAAGTTTCATCTTACTACATGAAAATAATTGTGAAATATTTTAATGATGGAAGTATGGTTTAAATGGAAATAGAATACACTTTGCAATCAAGACATCTGGTTTCAAATTCCAGATTAATATTTAGAAGTATGTAATCTTGAGCAATTTCCTTAAACCTTGTGGGCCTCATTTTAACAATGCCCATGTTTATAAAGTACCTATACATACGTGTTTCTAAAAGATTCAAAAATTATTACTTCTGTCACCTTTTTTTGTCTATCATCATAAGTGACCAGTAAAGGTCTAATGTGTAAAGTAACCCAAATCTAATCCCTTAACCAAATTAAATATTCCTGGCATTTCCAAAGGCTTAGTTATCTTATTTACTTTTCTCATTCAGAGCCAGTTAGGCTGCCAACTGGCCAAACTAGGTATGACTAGGGAATAAGACCTTTAGGGTACAATCTTCAGAGGCAGAAACCACCAATACTTAAGACAGGACAACTCCAAATTCAAGTATAAAGCTCATAGGTACTATGGAAAGCTATGATTATTGTATCAGATATCTTATATGAAAAACGTGGAGTTCCATTCAGCTGAGTATAATAAAGAAAATTCCCACAGGAAAAAATACTTGTACCTACACTAATTAAGAATTCACATGAAATATTCCACTCTTCATATCCCTTCCCTGCTGCTGCTGCTGCTAAGTCACTTCAGTCGTGTCCGACTCTATGTGATCCCATAGACGGCAGCCCACCAGGCTCCCCCATCCCTGGGATTCTCCAGGCAAGAACACTGGAGTGGGTTGCCATTTCCTTCTCCAATGCATGAAAGTGAAAAGTGAAAGTGAAGTCGCTCAGTCATGTCTGACTCTTTGCGAACCCATGGACTGCAGCCTTCCAGGCTCCTCCGCCCATGGGATTTCCTAGGCAAGGGTACTAGAGTGGATTGCCATTTCCTTCTCCAGGGGATCTTCCCTAACCAGGGATCGAACCTGGGTCTCCCACATTGCAGGCAGATGCTTTACCGTCTGAGCCACCAGGGAGCCACCCAGATATAACCACTTTTCAAGAATGGATGGTTTAGAGAGCATTTAATAGTAAGGCAGAGTCCTATACTGTAGCATAAAGGATGCCCCTCTGACCAGAAGATCCACATTAGCAGGTGTGGGAGTCATCCCAGCTTATAAGCCTCATGCCCCTCAAAAACCATTCTCTCTTATAGGTATAGCTTCCAGGGTCCCTCAAGGAGTATGCCCAGTTGTTTTGTAGTTTGCAGTTCCTCCCAATCCAGATACAATTTACCAATCAGGGATTTTATTTACCTAAACAATGTTGCCAGTAACATGACTAAAATTTCAATTTATCAAATTACCAAGGGAACAGAGAGAGGTAAATCCTCAGGCAAAAGGGGAAAAGATTTTGTTAACCCTTTTCCACAACCACTACTCATTTACCTTACCTAAGGGGCAACAAAAGAAATCAAATTACTAATATGAAGATATTCCAAAAGTTAAAGATTTCACATAAAGTATCATTTCAATATCTGCAGTCCTTCTGCTTTTTTGAAAGATATTATCTCCTTATATTCAACAGATAGAAATCATAATGGAGAAAAATTCTTGACCCACCACATTCTCACAAGTTTGAATCTTCTCCTGAGCCAGATTATATTCTGCCCAAATTAGCTCTAATTCATTCAAAGAAGCTGGGATAGTAAAGCAGTCTTCATTCAACACTTGAATAGCATCTGAAAGGTCATTTCCAAAACGAACACTGATACTGACACGTCTATTAAAAAAAAAAAAAACAGCAAAAGGAAAAGATCAAGAAATGTTTAAGGTGGTGCGAGAAAAAAAATTACACAAATAATAATGGTCTAAAGTTACTATTTACAACACTGGCTATGAAGAGGTGTTTTTTAAAACTATATAAAATCATAGATAACTTTGATACAAGCCTTTAACTAAAAATATATTTCACTGGGAGAAAATTAAATATTTTATATAAAAAGCTTCAAAAGTCTGCAGAATTAAAATGATATAAAATTAATTTGTAAATACTTCTTTTAAAATGTTATATTTAAGCCAATTTTATCAAAATGAAGGAACAGAGTACTTATACCTTAATAAGCAGACCAGCATTTGCATAATCTTTTAAAAAATCCCCCCAAAAAACCCAACAAAGCAATCAGATTTAGGAAAACCAACCGATTTAGGAAAACCAACAAGGCTCACCATTTTATTTGTTTTAGCTTCCAACCAGACTTCCACCATTCTAATAGCACACTATTTCCTCAAATACAGGTCAAAATATATTGAACAGTTTTGGTCTAAAGTCTGTCTCACAGCTTTTCCAGTGTAGTCACTTTGGCTGTGCGTTAAAAGTTGATTAACCTCTAGAGAGACCAAATTACTCAAACTATTTAAAACCTATAAACCAGATGTTGACTGACAGATTTACACTGGAAAATACAGATTCCCAATGGACAAAAAATGAACATATAGTATTACTTGAGAGCAACATTTTAGTGTTCCCAAGTACATGAGGAAATGAATTACTGGTTTAAGTTTTATGCATAGCACAAAAAGAGAACTAGATTATTTTGAGAACTATTTTTTCCACATTCCAGAAAAGGGTGAAAAATTATTCCTAACCAACAATAAAGCAATTTTCTATAAAGTAAAATATCTACTTAATTCACATATAGAATCTGGGACATGCTGATTAAACTGCATGAGACTTGCTAACCAACTGCTTTTCTTCTGACTCCATGAAGATCACTTTTCCTCTGATTTAGGAAGACTACTTTTGTCTTTCTTTAGACAGAGTATAATTAAATAATTTGGATTACTGAAATCTATAGTTTCTGTATAGAACTGAAAATAACCCCAAGCAAAACAACGGGACCTAGTAGTTTCCCATCAAACTATTACTTAGAAGTTGTGCTGAGTTTTTAATTCCATTCTCATACATAACTTTAGACACTATCATCCCACATGGTGACAATAGAACACTATAAAAACAGTATAAAATTTGTCTCAGGAGTAACTATCTTTAGTTTCCCACTTTAAAATAATGAAAATACAAAGAATAAGTTTCAAAGTAAATATGAAGTGGGAGGGGACATGGGTAAACCTATGGCTGATTCATGTTGATGTTTGGTAGAAACCAATACAATAACTGAACAACTATATATATGTGTATATATACATACATACAGAGAAAGCGAGCGAGAGAGACAGAGAAAACCAGGAATAAAACCAGCAAGGGTCCCCACTAAAAAAATTAATTTTAAAAATGAAAGGCAAAGAAATTAAACAAAGCACAACTAATCAGCATTGGTTTAAAGCATTCTCCTCAAAAATTCACTTTTACCTACCTAATTTCTTTCAATATTTCAACCTTAGCTGCCAGATTTTTCATTCTGGTACCTATACAAGTCTTCAGAGTGCTTTCCAAACGTTTAGTCAAATCCATGGTAGTTGCTTTCTCTTGCTGAAGAAAAGAACAAACATATCTTAATCAGACTCACATAGGAAACTGTATTTCTATTGTTATTTAAATAGCTTTTAGGTGTACCTAAAATTTTAAAGGATTTATGAGGCAGTGTTCCCGGAAGAATGCCACATATGAATTCAAGGGTTGGGGACTGAGTTCAACTACCAATGGTCAATGACTTAACCAAGCCCAAGTAATCACACCCTGATTTTAAAAAACTCAGAATGATGAGGTCTAGGGGAAGCTTCCAGACTGGTGAACAAATCCATGTGCTGGAAGAGTGACAGGCCCTGAGAATCCCCAACAACCTCCATCTCCACTCCCACCAAAACTTCCCCTCTGCGCCTCTTCTTTCTGTATTTGGCTGTTCCTGAATTGTGTCCTTTATAATAAAACTGTCACCGTAAGTACAGCACTTTCATGAGTCCTGACAGTTGTTACTGAATTACCGAATTGAGAGCAACGTGTGGGAGTGGGTCATAGGACGTCTTAAACTGATAGAAAAAACTGTGGGTAGCCTGGGACCTGATTTGTGGCTGGTGCCTGAATTGAGCTAAGTCTTGAGGGACTTAATCCTTGTGGAGTCTGAGATAATTCTTGGCATTTAGTGTCAGAAATGAACTGTAGGGCATTCAGTTGATGTTAAAGAAATGGCAACTCGTGTTGGGGTAACATATTTGGTATTAGAAAAAGTTACACATTTGAAGACTACACAGTATTCTGTGGGGGAAAAACTGCCCTGAATCTGAGCAAACCATGATACTTAACTAAAGGAAATACATGGAGATAGAGCAGCCGGTTAAGCAACAATTGGATGCAAATGAAGCACTTTAAAGACATTTATCAAGCAAAATGGAATGTATAGACCGAACTGGAAATCTGATTGGAAGAAAGTGAAGTGAAAGTGAAATAACTCAGTCGTATCCAACTGTTTGCGACCCGCGGACTGTAGCCCACCAAGCCTTTCCATCCATGGGATTCTCTAGGCAAGAATACTGGAGTGGGTTGCCATTTTCTTCTCCAGATTGGAAGAAACCAAACATAAAATGACATTTATGGAATAATATCAGAAGTCTGAACACTGGATATTAAATGATATTATGGGCTTCCCTGGTGGTTCAGCTGGTAAAGAATCCTCCTGCAATGCGGGAGACCTGGGTTCAATCCCTGGGTTGGGACAATCCCCTAGAGAATGAAAAGGCTACCCACTCTAGTACTCTGGTTTGGAAAATTCCATGAACTGTATAGTACGTGGGGTCACAAAGAGTCAGACACAACTGAGTGACTTTCACTTAGTGTGAACATAAGTTAGTGAACTTAGTGAAAGGATTATTAGTAATTTTAAAATGTAATTGTATTATGGTTATGTCTCTTTTGAATTTCTTTTCTGTTAGAGATATGTAATACATTAAAGCATATACATTAAACTGTTATGAATGGGATTTGTTTTGAAATTACTAGGAGGCATAGATTTTTAAAAAGACTATTTAATAACTGTAAAAACTGGGTGATGGATACATAGTACTAATTATTCAATTCTCTTTTTAAAATGTTTGAAAATTTCCAGAGTTAAAAAAATTTAAAGAACATAAAAGGAAATATAAATGAGAAATTATTAATCTTTCAAACATCCAATGAAATTCAAAGATCATTAGTTTGTAGCATAAGAAAAAATTTCATCTATAAACAAGTGTGAAGAAAGAGAGAATAAAGAGTAGGGAGAAGAAGGGAAGGTAAGAAAAGGAGACAGAAAAGTATAAAGACAAGTAAGAGCACATCAGAGCTTCCCAGGTGGTCAGGTAGTTAAGAATCCCCCCCGCCAACGCAAGGCACATGGGTTGGATCCTGGTCCATGAAGACCCCACATGCCTCAGAACTGCTAAGACCAGGCACCACAATTACCGAAGCCGGTGCACCTAGAGCCACGCTCAGAAACAAGGAGTCACTGCAGTGAGGAGCCTGCTCCTCGCCAGCTGGAGAGGAGCCCTGCTCCTCGCAACTACAGAAAGCCTGTGCACAGCACTGAAGATCCCAGTGCAGTCAAAAATAAGTAAATGAATAAATCTTCTTTAAAAAAATAAGACTAAATGAACACAATGATTTCCCAGTTGATCATTCTTTATCTTAAGCCACTGAAACATACCATACCTGCAGCTCCTGGGCAGTCTGTTCTACTTTCAATTCTAATGCTTTGCACCTTTCAAGAAGAACCTCCTTCTCTGTTTTAAGTTTTTCATTTTCTTCAATCAGTTTCTGGTCCTGCTTAATTTTTGCCAGGCTGACATTAGACCCTAAATTAAAGTCACCAACAGCCAAATTTTCCCTATTAAAAACAAAGTCACTCATTTTAAAAAACAAATTAAGTGTGACAGAGATCAAAACTTAAAATTTGGCTTTTTATACCATAATAAATATATGTGTGTGTGTGTGTATTTATATTAAGTTAATTTTAGAAACTAATCTTTACCTAGTTTCAACATTCAGTTCAGTCGCTCAGTCGTGTCCGACTCTTTGCGACCCCATGAATTACAGTACACCAGGCCTCCCTGTCCATCACCATCTCCCAGAGTTCACTCAAACTTATGTCCATTAGAAAGCATTTTAATGCAAACTAGATTTTATAACTGAAGTCATACTTCAAAAGCAATGCCTCCTAATCTCAGATAAATCATATTCCAACTTTTTCATATCAACTCCAGCAAAGACAGTAAAAAGCATTTCTGTATCAGTTTCTTCCAATCTCTCATTACTCCCACTCCATTTGACCATTTAGTTCCTAAAGCTCTGATAATGTCCCAACAAAAAGCTTTATTACCCATGACACAGTATCATGGGCTGGATCATGATACAGAAGTAAAAGGATGGTTCTGTACTTTTAAAAATCAAATCTGGCTTTCTGCTTCAAGTTTATAACTAAAAATTATCTAAAAAATGAACATTTTTGTTATAATCAAATTCCATCACAGTACATTTTCACAGGAAGAAAAAAGAGCCTCTCTTTTGTTAAAGAGAAAAGGCAATTCCATAAAACTCTTAAAATTTTCTCAGAGCCATAGGAAAAACTTCAAAGTTTATCTGAAATTTTTTCTCTTGACTGAATGATTTAGATTTAGGGGTAGATTTTTATGATAAATGTATTCAAAAAACTTGGAAAGAAGAGTTGGTATGTGAACTTCAAAAAATTCAGGAATTATTTTTCTTTCAAAATGACTTTTAATTAAAATACCCCTGTTAAAGAGGAATTTTTTTTTTCAGTGTGAGAGACAGGAATACCTGTTTGAAAAAAACAGAAATAATCAGTATCATCCCTCAAAATCACTGACATAGTTGAGGACTCTAAAAACATAAACCTTGACTACTATGACAAGAGCTTCTAACATAAATCAAAAATTAAGTAAGACTAAAAATCCAACTACAATCTTACTTTGGAAATGTCACATTATTTCCTGCATCATTTTCATTCTTCAAGTCAAGAGACATTCTCCCACTTAAGCGCCCCTTTGGCCGGGTGAAGGTTGATTGGCTTGATCTATGCCCCCACAAAGGAATGGGGCTTTTGAGGTTCCTGAGGACAAGCTGACCAGGATCTGATTTTTTTTCCTCACAGATATTAGTGCTGGAATTGAGTCTGCATTTTTCTGCAAATCCTTTCTTAGCCACCTCTTCCCCAATATCTACATTGCCATACTCAGCCTGAGCAATTACTGTTCCATCTTGATAGGTAGCTTTAATTCTCATTTTAATTTCCTTTTCAAAAATCAAGCTCCCCAAAAAGGTTCTGCCCTAAGAAAGATAAGAAAAAAGAAGATATTAATCAGCTATACCAACATATTTCTCTTCACTTATTTTTTCTATTAATATCTAGTTTTTCCAATGATCATTTCTTCTTCATTCTGAAATCTCTACAAACGTAGTTTTACCTTGTTGGCTAAATATAAATATACTTCCTCATGTGAATACTATACTCCAATTACATACTTGATAAATCCTTTCCAGAAGAAGAGCTAAGACCTGTACAGGCATCTATATGTATACATATTTTAAAGTGTACCAATTAAATATCCTAGAATAATCTCTTTAAATCAAGCAGATTCTGTTGACCATTTTGGTCCTAACCAAATATAAAGGTGTCCCGAGGAGTTATAGCATGTAAAAATGAAATCTGGTATCTAGGAAAAAGGGGAAAATGTAGAAGCAGTGACAGATTTTGTTTTCTTGGGCTCTAAGACACTGTGGATGGTGACTGCAGCCATGAAATAAGGAGATACTTGCTTCTTGGAAGGAAAGCTATGACAAACCTAGACAGTGTATTAAAAACCAGAGACATCACTGGGCTAACAAAGGTCTGTATAGTCAAAGCTATGGTCTTTCCAGTAGTCATGTACAGGTCTGAGAGCTGAACCATAAAGAAGGCTGACAGCTGAAGAACTGATGCTTTTGAGTTGTAGTGCTAGAGAAGACCCTTGGGAATCTCCTGGACTGCAAGGAAATCAAACCAGTTCTAAAGGAAATAAATCCTGAATATTTATTGGAAGGATTGACACTGAAGCTAAAGTTGCAATTCTTTGGCTACCTAACGCAAACAGCCGACACACTGAAAAAAAACCCTGGTGCTGGGAAAGACTGAAGGCAAAAGAAGATGGTGGCAGAGGATGAGATGGTTAGACAGCATCACTTGACTCAAAACACATGAATGTGCACAAACTCTGGGAGGCAGTGAACAGGGAAGCCCATGTGGTCGCAGAGTTGGACAGACTTGGTAACTGAACAATACAGTTCTAGGTACAGAAATGTTTCTTATAAGTAACTATAGTGCAGACCAAACTACACCCAGTGACCTAAAAGATACTAAAAACTAAACAAAAAAGAGGCAAAGAGAAGGTTTTCAAATTTTATTGTTCCTTCTAGTACTGATTATTTTCACATAAGTCATTTGAGCTGCTGAATATAAAATACACATCTGATTACTTCACAGTGTAACATTCCTTCAATAGCAGTATCAGTTACCAAAAGAATATCATTTTTGCACAGATTTAAAAGGAGGTAGGATTCCTGTTAAGACTACCACTGAAATTATGAGGTCTTCCAGAATCAGGTTGCTAACCTAAAATTTAATGGAAATGAATGCAAAATGGAATCTAGATTAACAGAAACGTCACTGCCAATTACTATGTTGAACAGTGTGAGCCTCTGCCAAGAAGATAAAATCTGATTAATTTACAATTCTGCTTATTTCAAATTTGTGATGTTTATGGCCATAGCTAAAGATCACTTTTATTTTATAAATATTTTCTCAAAAGCAAAAGATAACAATAATTATATGCATCAGTCTCTCAATAATAAGAAACTATTCTTTGAAGCTTTCTCATCAGAAGAAACCATTTACATTTATTATATGTGTATACACACAAACACCAGTTTTATCTGATCTAGAATGTGTATTCTAGCAAAGATGAATACAAATATATTATCATATAACTGCTTCTGAATTATTTCATAATTTCACATTTTTCACTAATTTATACAAGCTTTCATATTATAGAAAATTAATGGATTTTAACCAGACCTTTTTTTTTTTAAATACATAGTTTTCTTTCCATTAACAAAAATATTTTAAATCTGTGACTTGCCTGATCAAACTGGGTAACTTCTTGGCCAGAAGGAATTTGTAGTCCCCAAAGTCTATACTTTTTGGCAACACTAGAAAACTGCAGATCCAAAGGAATCTCTACTATATCCAATCGATTCAGAATTTCTGTATTTCCATAGTCAATATATCTCACCAGACACTGGAAAATAATCAGATAAATACTAATACAGAACTCTAGATTAAATATCTCAAAAAAAATCACATATTTGCTGCTTTTTGTCAATTACCTGTAAATCATGATAGAATTTCACCTTAAAGTGTCTAAATGCATTCATAAACAAAAGCTCCAGCAATATCCTCAAAACACAGAAAACCTATAGTCCATGAGATCCCAGGAATTTATTTGGTACTAGTTCAACTAGTACCAAACAGTACTATTTCCAACAGTACCATTTCTCATTTTGATTTTTTTAAACAATTGTATTTAAATAAATATAAGTCTATGAAACTTATGACTCTCTTCTATCTCTAATGTTAAAATCAATCAACATTCTTAAATTCAAGTTGGAAACAATAAACTCTGAAAAGGCTAAGTTTTAAGAAACTTTCTTTGATAAACTTAACTCTAGCTATTAGACCTTTGAATTGAATCAAATTCACCCTTTCCTCCAGCTCTATATGTATAAAAGGTAAAAGAGATAAACAGTTTATCACAAGGTCAAAAGCCATTTCGCCCTTAATTTAAAAAGTTAAAGCCAAATCAAAAGCAAACACAAAATATCATTTCCAGTTGTCAAATTGTGGGGAACAGGTCTATTTTACTAAGATAAATCATTACCTATAACAATAATAAATCACAAGATTTTAAAAATATATTTGGAACATTACTCAAAGCGTTTCATCTTACTTTACTGCACCAAGAACAATATTTACAAAATATTATATATTATAAAATATGTTTAAGTCCAAGAAAGCAGACATTTTTTTAAAAATAGTAAAAGAAACCCTACAGAGATGCTTTTACACAGCCTGAGATGTCCAATTGCCACCAAACAACTATTTAGAATCCTATCTCCACAAATTCCCTTCAAAATATTCCAGAATTTCACAATGTAAAAGACAAAATAGCTAAGTGTAAAGAAAATTCATCACATTTAACCAAGGCACAAGAAAGAGGCAAGCAAATTTTCACTATTAACAACATGCATGTCTACTAAGTAAAATATAAACATAATTTTAGAATCAAATGTTCTTTTTCTACTCATTCTTAATAGAATAAACTTTAACTTACTCAGCAAGACTCAAATATAATTATTAAGAACTAAAATACAAATAACCAACTGGTCACCAAAAATATGCACAAATTAGGTAATCTATTCTCTGATAATCTGGGGTGATTATATGACAACGTAAAATCAGAAGAATATTTCTGAATCTAACTTTGACTTTTGTAAGCACTTCATTTCTTTTGTTGTTTTTTGAGCGGGGGATGTATGTTTTAATCAATTCATATGTTATTCAACCATATTTTAAAATGTATTTAATTGGAGGCTAATTACTTTCAATATTGTAGTGGTATTCAACCATATTTTATACTACTATGAATAAGCAATGAAAAGCTAAATAAGCACCAAAGTTTGGAATGAAAATAAATATTCCTCATGACAAAAAATAGTTGAACAAAAAAAAAAAAAAATAGTTGAACACTCATTCTTGCCTTTTCATTGTTAATGACTTTCAGTACTTGGCATCTGTACCAACATTTATCTTCAGAAAATAATCCACCATAAATCTACAGACAGAAAAAGAAAGCAAAATTATTTGGCATTTTAATGAATAGTAATGCTAAGTAGATCAGCTCATTTACTTTATGTATAATAACTTATTTTATTCTCACAACCCTATGACAGGTACTTTGTTTTCACCATTACATGACCAAAGTCACAAGCTAGTAAGCAGCAGAACCAGTTCAAACTCAGGCAATTGACTTTAGAGTCCATCATATTATTCTGCCTCTCCAAAAAATAAAAAAAGACAAAAAGCATAAAAACTGAAAACTCAAAAAAAAAAAAAAAA
>SJYX01008642.1:99739-118611 GCA_006410675.1 Oreotragus oreotragus | reverse complement strand
ACAGATTTCTCAAGAGGCAGGTTAGGTGGTCTGGTATTCCCATCTCTTTCAGAATTTTCCACAGTTTATTGTGATCCACACAGTCAAAGGCTTTGGCATAGTCAATAAAGCAGAAATAGATGTTTTTCTGGAACTCTCTTGCTTTTTCCACGATCCAGTGGATGTTGGCAATTTGATCTCTGGTTCCTCTGCCTGTTCTAAAACCAGCTTGAACATCAGGGAGTTCACGGTTCACATATTGCTAAAGCCTGGTTTGGAGAATTTTGAGCATTACTTTACTAGCGTGTGAGATGAGTGCAATTGTGCGGTAGTTTGAGCATTCTTTGGCATTGCCTTTCTTTGGAATTGGAAGGAAAACTGACCTTTTCCAGTCCTGTGGCCACTGCTGAGTTTTCCAAATTTGCTGGCATATTAAGTGCAGCACTTTCACAGCATCATCTTCCAGGATTTGAAACAGCTCAACGGAATTCCATCACCTCCACTAGCTTTGTTCTTAGTGATGCTTTCTAAGGCCCACTTGACTTCACATTCTAAGATGTCTGGCTCTAGATTAGTGATCACATCCTCATGATTATCTGGGTCGTGAAGATCTTTTCTGTACAATTCTTCTTGCCACCTCTTCTTAATATCTTCTGCTTCTGTTAGGTCCATACCATTTCTATCCTTTATCGAGCCCATCTTTGCATGAAATGTTCCCTTGGTATCTCCAATACTCTTGAAGAGATCTCTAGTCTTTCCCATTCCTCTATCTCTTTGCATTGATTGCTGAAGAAGGCTTTCTTATCTCATTGCTCTTAAAACACAAACATGCCAAGATACATGCCACTTAACTATAATTCTTGACCATTATAGGATTCCTATGTTCAACCGGACAAAAAAGATTCTCACATTTTTTAATTCACATAGAAGGACCCTGGTATTATTTAAAAGTAAATAAATGATATTAGATAATATCCTTAATACTGAACCTTCATTTATTTTAAATTTATATCTTAATTATGTTAATAAAAGAACAAAGAAAAATTTATATCCTTTAAGTCAGTGTATCTACCTCAGCACTATTGACATTTGAGACAGGATAATTTTTTGGTGATGCCAGTGATACCACCAACTCAATGGACATGAGTTTGAGTAAACTCCAAGAAAGGGCGATAGATTGGGAGGCCTGGCGTGCTGCAGTCCACGGGGTCGCAAAGAGTGGGACATGACTGAGTGATTGAACTGAACTCTTTGATGGGGGAGGGAGGGAGATGTCTTCTCTCCTATACATTGTAGAATGTTTAGCATTCTACATGTTTAGCATTCCCCCCACCCGGGCCCCCTGCCTCTACCACTATAACATGCCAATAGCCTTCCTTCCAGTTGAAACAAACAAAAATATTCCCAAATGTTGAAAATGTCTCCTGAGGGTGGAAATGGGAGATACAAAGTCATCCCAAGTTGATAATTACTTTAAATCACACATTCTTAATGGGAGAATGGGAGAAATAATATCCCTAAGGGAGTGAATATTGGTTCCTGGAGTGTGGAGGAGAATCTCAGATATTACAGTGGTTTGTAGCCCTCCCAAGTTCAACCCTACCTGACAACATAAACAGACACGCAGTATATCTGGAGTGTTAAAATGTCTTGCAGAGAGGAGACCCACTGGCAGGAAAAGTGCCTTAGAAGGGCAAAATGAAAAAAAGGATTACTTTGTATTCTAAAATAAGGGTCTACCACAATCCATTAACTATTTCCAGATAGATAACAGTTAAGGAGGTAGGCTCTGTGAGTTTAAATATTTGATACCCCATTAACTAGCTGGTGACTTTCATAAAGTTATTCTAGCTGTGTCTCAATTTTCAAAAAAAGAAAAAAACAAGTATCTGCCTCACAGGGCTGCTGTGAGGATTGAATAATTTGGTACAGATGAGTAAGGATTAAATGAGTTAGTAGCGAAGTGCTTAGAACACTGTCTCTGTCTCACGGAGGATAAGACTCAAATGCTAGCTATCATTATCATCACTACTACTACTGTATGTATTAAATGATATTTAGCTAATCTCCATTTTTGCCTATTACAAATAATGCTATATAGAATATCTTTGTGTAGACACCTTTGTGTACTTTCTGTACTTAAATGTCCAATGGGTAAATTCTTGGCAGAGAAGTTGATGTGTCCATGATTACAGGTATTTACTGTTTTGAAAAAGATGATTAACACTCATACACAGCCATCTGATTTAAAACAAAGATTCCAATACAATTGAGCAAAGAATGGATCATTTCAATAAATGGGGCTAATATAATTGAATACTCACATGGAAAAAGATTAAGTGTGATCTCTACTTGAAATCAGGGGCTTCCCTGATAGCTCAGTTGGTGAAGAATCCGCCTGCAATGCAGGAGACCCTGGTTCAATTCCTGGGTCAGGAAGATCTGCTGGAGAACGGATAGGCTACCCATTTCAGTATTCTTGGGCTTCCCTTGTGGCTCAGCTGGTAAAGAATTCACCCGCAATGTGGGAGACCTGGATTCAATCCCTGGGGTGGGAAGGTCTGTGGGGTGGGAAGATCCCCTGGAGAAGGGAATGACTATCCACTCCAGTATTCTGGCCTGGAGAATTCCACAGACTGTATAGCCCATGGGGTCACAAAGTGTGGGACATGACTGAGTGACTTTCACTTTCAAATTCAAATCACAACCAAAAATTTATTGGAGGTAAATACCATAGCCCTAAATCCAAAAACTTCTAGGGGAAAAACAAAATTGGAGAATACAGTCAAGGCCTTGGGATAAGTAAAGATATCTTATGTTGGAAACAGAAAGCAGAAGCCAAAAAAGAAAAATTTAATAGATTTCAAATGTTATTAAGAAGGTGAGCAGGAAAGCCTTGGACTAAGAGAAGACATTGGCAACACGTCTAAGACAAAGGATTCATTTCCAGAATATATAAAGAACACAAGCAGTTGTTCCTTGGTATCTCAGGGGACTGTTTCCAGGACCCTCCTCGGACACTAAAATCCCTTATATAAAATGTCACAATATGTGCACATAACTTTCACACATCCTCCCATACAATTTAAAACATTTCTAGATTACCTATAACACTTAATACAAGGAAAATGCTATGCAAATAGTCGCCAGTATGTGGCAAATTCAAGTTCTGCTCACTGGAATTTCCTGAAAAATTTTTGGAATGTTTCTAACCTGCAGTTAGGTGAATTCATGAATGTGGAATAAATAGATAATGGAGGCCCAACTGTATAGAACTTCCTATAAATCAATCAAGACAAATAACCTTGAAAACTGGAAAAAGATCTAAATAGGTACTTCACAAAAGATATCCAAATGGCTAAAAAAACTTGAAGAGCATGCTTAAGCTCAGATTCCTAAGGTAAACAAAAGTAAAATCACAAAATAACATTACACATCCACCAGAAATGGCTACTATTAAAAAGACTGACAATGTAAAGGGTTGGTGAGGACACAGAAGAACTGGAACTCTCAAACTCTGCTGGTAAAGATGCAAAGTGGTTCAATACTTTGCCAAACTGACTGGCTGGTACCTACTAAAGTGAAACACACCTACTCTATGACTTGGCAATTTCACGCTTAGGTATATACACAAAATAAATTAGTTAAAACATCCATCAGAAGTCTTGTATAATGAGTTCATAGCAGTTTCATTCACAGTAGCCAAAAACTATAAACAATCCAAATGCCCAGAAAAGGAGAAGAGATTAATTTTGATGTATTTATACATTTGGGCTTCCCTGGTAGTTCAGATGGTAAAGAATCTACCTGCAACAAGAGACCCAGCTTTGATCCCTGGGTCAGGAAGATATCCTGGAGAAGAGAATCCCAACCCACTCCAGTATTCTTGCCTGGAGAATCCCATGGACAGAGAAACCTGGCAGACTACAGTTCACAGGGTCGCAAAGAGTTGGACAAGACTGAGCAACTAGTATTTTCACTTTCATACACTGAAATACTGCATAGGTTGAAAAAGAACAAACATACAATAATATGGATAAATCTCAGAAATTACATTGAACAAAAAAAAGCCATACATACACAAAACAGTATATATATTGTATAATTTAAGAACAGGCAAATGAACCTATGGTGACAGAAGTCAGAATAATGGTTACTTCTGTTAAAGGACTACTGACTAAGAACTCACTGAGAGGGGCCTGAGTGAATTTTCTAAGCGGACAGAATTCTATCTTGATCTGGGTGGTGATCATGTAGATGCAAACATACGAAAAATTCATCAAGCTGTGTACTTAAAAGATATATACTGCATTGTAAATTATGCCAATTAAAAATACATGCACATATATACTGTCAAACTGTTCTCCATAAACATCTCTCTTATAAATTTTTGTGAATCAAGGTCAAGAACAATGATTCTATTCTGTTCACCACCATTCTATTCTGTTCACCACTGTGTTAAGTTCCAGTGTTTAACACAGTGCCTGATAGACAGCAGACAGTTCATAAGTATTTTTGAAAAAATAAATTTATAATGACTGTAGTCTATACAAATTCTTAAAATGTGCCTCTTTCTTCAAATATAACAAAAATTCCAAAATCTATAAAATCTAAGATCAGGAAAGCTAATAGGAAAGATGGAATAATTGTATCCAAGAATATGGCTCACCTTCTTTGGATCAAGATTCCCAAAAACTGAATTGGCAAGGGGACAGACTTCAGACAGTGAACAACCAATCTTCATAATATCTTTATTTCTATTGATACTCTAGAAGGAAGGACAGATATAAATTCAGTAAAATATTATTAATATTTGCAATGTTATGCAAACAAGGGTTCTATTATGCATGATACTTAAAATGTTTTGGAGCACTAGAAATTAAATAAATTCTCACATCATTACTTTTCATCATTCAAATGAGTTCTTTACTAGAAATGGAACTAGGCTATAGAAAATTTTTACCTCCCAATGAGTTCAAATTACATGGAATTCAAAATTAGATACTAAATATTATTAATATCATATGAAGAGAGAACTCTGTCTCTGGATTTTACTTTAAATCAAATCCTAATTGTTCAAAATAGGTACCATATTTTAGTCAAGTGACATGGGTCTTCTCACATATTTGTTGCTGTGTACAGGAAAAAGATGTAAAACTGATTTCAAAATGTATAGGTTCCTCTGTACATAAACACTGTTATCTACTTAGTAAATTTATTTCTCACAGGGGCATGGGTTAATGATTTTGAAACTACTTTAGATGTATATGAGGATTGAACAAATAAATAAATATACTATATATAATGAAAGCAGGCAGAAAGAAATTACAAATAAGGAAGGCAGGCTAGAATGAACCTGCAATGTTAGATTACAATTGCAAAGTATCAGTATGAATTCATGTATATATACATACATATGTACACAAGTACACGTTTATGTGTGAATATATGTACATAAGAAATACAGATAAATATAGATATGTGCATATGTTAGTTATATGTATTTGTATTTTTGTATTATATTGATAAATATATTTCCTAGCTCTGTCTGCTAAGAGGAACTAGAAGCAATAATACTCAAGTAGCGAAAAGCACACCTAGTACCCAGATCTTGATTTCTAAACACCATTCTCTGATAAAAGGAACAAGATTTCTCTGGAGACTGGATCATTCCGGGGCTAGGGCAGGGAAATAAAGGATGATCCTGGAATATCTGGCAGTGCCAAAAAGTAAAGAAATATTCAAAAAAAGAATGGGTGTAGCTTAAATGATACAGTAGTCAATGTGAACAATCTCCTAACGGCCAAAGCTGGAACAATGTAAACAACAAAATAAATGACGGTACTAGATTATAACCCACAGGTGTATATTAATATAAATAATTGACTAAACTAAGAAAAGGTCGTGAGGAAACAACTCTTCCTTAATGAATAATTCCAATTAACAAATGCAGAAGGAATGGGGAAAATAGAAAATCATCATCAAAGACCACAGTCATAAATAAAATATCCGCGGGTAAAAAGTTTAAGAAAAACAAGATTAGATAGTCTCAATGTATCTCCTTCTAAAACACTCATTACTTACAAAAGGAAAAACAGTAACTTTACTATTAAGACACGTAGCAGTTATCCCCTTAACCAAGTGCATCAAGGTTAATATCACCAATAAAGAAATACCTTCATATTACAAGTCCTCAATATGAATAATTTCAGTACATCATACTGTAGTATGTACTGTAGTGCTACAGTCACTTCTGTAGCACTACGGCCAACTTGTTTACAAGAAACCATAAACAAATACAAATTGAGGGATCCTCTATAAAGTAACCAGTACTCATTAAACATGTCAAAATCATGAAAGATAAAAGTATAAAAGAACTACCAAATGTTGGATGAGACTAAGGATACATGACAACTAAATAAAAAGTGAGATCTTGAAGCAGATCCTAGAATAGAAACAAAAAGAAAATAAGAAAAACACTGGTGGAATTTGAATTAGGGCTGTACTTAAGAGTTACTAGCATTGTACCAGTGTCAATTTCCTGACTGTGACTACTGTGCTATGGTTATGTAAAATGTTAGAAACAAGGGAAGCTAGGTGAAGGGCATAATATTGAAAATAATTTTACAACTTTCCTGTAAGTATAAAGTTATTTCAAAGTAAACCGTTAAATACGTATGTTCTTTTAAAATATATCAATAACACAGTCAATGAGGCTAGAAAGAATATGATTATCTTCAATAAACGAAAACAAACTCTGAGTTTCTACACACAGTAAAAATGTGAAGTGAATTCAAACCGACCCCAAAACACACTGGAATCAGTCTTTAATAATACCCAGGAATGAACTTTCTTAAGTTCAGAATACACTTTACATAATTTACATAATACAGAATACATTTTACATAATTAGATTTTGTAGGTATATGGACTAACATAAGTGGAAGCTCTTTATTCAGATGTCAAATACTTAAGATTCCTCCAATGGTTACTCACCAAACTAGGCCTACCAAAATTTTCAAAGTGTTCTCATGTAAGTGGCTTAAATGGCAGAAAATCCAAAGTGGTAGAAAAACGGAGAATACATGTGAGCAAATCTTCATCTTGATCTGCCTCCAACTGTTTCTAAATCTCTATTTACTCTTCATCTACAGCCTATCAAAACCCTAATCAAATGCTATAATTAGCTTTTTTCTGCTATATTCTTTCTATAGAATTACTGTTTTATCATTGCCTTTTCTGTTTAAAAGTATGTACACATCAGGTGTTTAAAAGTACATCTTACAATTGAGCAGGGGAGGAAATTACACTGAAAATTAGCATTGTGCAGCATTTTTCAGGAAAAAAAAAAAGTGACTAGGTTTTCAGAAAAAAAAGTGACTATTACATCTATTATTTGATACAATGAGATCCAATACAATTATACAAAATATGTTAACATCAAATAATAAAACCAAAATTAAGATAGCAAAAAAGTCTTTTTTTACAAGAAAATACTCTTGAAGCAGGTATGTAACTGACCATTCTTTTTAAAGAAAATCCACTGCATGCAAAATTATCAACCTCCAGAAAAATCACATATACTAAGTCTATTCTCACAAAGTATACCACATGTACACTTGGAAAACACAAGATCAAAACAACTGTAAGCAACAGAGTGAGCTTCATGTTTATAAGAATATGAGAAGTCCTTTCATGCTTAGCACTGCTATATAAAGAAATGTCTTTTGAAGTGAAATTCATGAAGTGTCCCCCTGTTCGGACCACACTTTACAAAAATACTGTGTTCTTGAAATGACCTGGGTTTCCCAGGTGGCGCTAATTGTATCTGCCTGCCAATGCAGGAGACATAGATGTGGCTTCAATCCCTGGGTTGGGAAGATCCCTGTGAGAAGGAAACGGCAACCCACTGAAGTATTCTTGCCTGGAGAATGCCATGGACAGAGGAGCCTTGTGGGTTACAGCCCACGGGGTCGTAAAAGAATAGGACAGGACTGAAGTGACTCAGCATGCATGTGTTCTTGAAATGAGATTACAGACCAAGACAGAGCATCTTAGCAATGCCATCTTGAATTTTTTTAATTTTTAGCATTTTATCAAAACATATCAAAATTTCATCAAACATCAAAAGATGTCCGTTAGATGTATAGGATTCATTTAAAAATTTTTTTCCTAGAAACAACATACAAAGGAGAAGCACAGTTATTCCCAACCAACCTTCTGGAAGATGCTTCCCAAGGTTGAGAAGGGTCTTCTCTTCTTCTTAATGACTGTTTTTGGCCTTAGCATGTGTTAAGGTACGAGATTTCAGGTTAGTCAACCAAGGAAATCTCTTATTACAACTGTCAAAGGGGCACACATAGGGCCTGTCTCCAATATGGATTCACATGTGTGCACAATCTGCTTCTTAAAAAAAAAAAAATCTGATTCATATGGACACTTTAGTAGTTTTAGTTCTTAATCTTTTCATTCAATTAAGACATGCTTGCTCTTTTTTTGAAATGTGTTTCAATTTCTACAGGGGCCTCAACTTCATGGTTGAAATCAGGTTTGAAAATTATGAGTTCTGCTGTTTTGGTACATAAAATTTTATTTACAGACATACCTATTTATATATTGTCTATGGCTGCCTTTGTACTACAATGGCAACATTTGCAGAGCTGAACAGTTGCAAAACAGCCACAAGCCTTAAAATACTTACTAATATTAAACAGAAAAAGTTTGCTGACATCTGGTTTAAATCATAATTTCAAATTCAGGCTACAAATTCACATAAATGTCAATAAAAATTGAAGTCTAGAGCTGCACTGACCAATACAATAGCCAATTCTTAATTGAAATGTAGCTCATCTAAGTTGTACTGTAAGCCTAACATATACACTGGGTTTTGTAAACTTACTATGAAAAAAGGAAAATAAAGTATCTTGTTAACATACTTGTGTTCGTGACATTTTAAAAAGATATTCAGGATGTGCTGAGTTACATAAAATGTATTTATTAAAATTGATCTTGCCTGTTTCTTTTTGAATGTCTTTTAAATTTAAATTACTTATATGGCTCAAATTATATTTCTACCAGACAGTACTCGTCTAGAAAATCTTAATTAAGATAGTAAATGTTGTTCCTATTTAATAAGCTTAAAAATATCATTTATCATCCAACACTGGACACTGCTGAGAGGGACATAGGTGCTATTAATGCAAAGACAATGGGGAAATGGGCAAAGAACCAGAACACGTGGGCACCCTTTAGAAAATGTGTCCATAAGCCGAGATACAAATTTGTTGAACATTTTCTATGAATATCACACTTCTAAAATATGTTTTCCAAATAGATTTAAGAAGTCTGAGTTAATCTTATTTCTTCTGTAACCATACTTTTTCATAAATCCTGTTTCCCATATTGCCAACTCACTCTACCCGCACAAAGAGTTGTTCTCAGGCTGCAGAAGTACACAGAAATGATATTGCCTTCCCCTTCATATCACACTTTGCTGTCTTTCCTGGTGGCTCATAAAATTAAAAGTCATTGAGTAACTGTACATTAGAGAGATTCACCTTAAATTCTGGAACATAAGCACTTTGGTGCTTCGCTTTGTATTTAAAATTGAGTAAACTTATTTGCCTTGAAGACTGCCAATATAAAATTATAAATGTTCCATTAGTACTTTCAATTATATGATGAAAAAGATATTGTACCTCAAATTCAAAATTAAGCCAACAGAAAAGACAGAAATTTTAAAACATCACTTAAGAAATTTAAAAACAGTATCGCTTGCTCCTTGGAAGAAAAGCTATGACCAACCTAGACAGCATATTAAAAAGGAGAGACATTACTTTGCCAACAAAAGTTCATATAGTCAAAGCTATAGTTTTTCTAGTAGTCATATACGGAGGTGAGAGTTGGACTATAAAGAAAGCTGGGTGCGAAGAATTGATGCTTTTGAACTGTGATGTTGGAGAAGACTCTTGAGAGTCCCTCAGACTGCAAGGAGATCAAACCAGTCCATCCTAGAGGAGATCAGTCCTGAATATTCATTGGAAGGACTGATGCTGAAACTCTAATACTTTGGCCAACTGATACAAAGAACTGACTCACTGAAAAGACCTGATGCTGGGAAAGATTGAAGGCAGGAGGAGAAGGGGACGACAGAGGATGAGATGGTTGGATGGCATCACTGACTAAATGGACATGAGTCTGAGTAAGCTCCAGGAGTTGGTGATGGACGGGGAAGCCTGGTGTGCTACATACAGTCCATGGGGTCGCATGACTGAGCCGCTGAACTGAACTGAATCACTTAAGAAACAATCACATTCAAAACCTCTAGATGGAGCTGTAACTTCACAAATACAACAGTTTCTCAGCATCTTCAGTAATTTATGCAGCCTAGATTGCTGATGCTAAATTAAGTGTAATTTTAAAACCTCACACTCATAATTCTGATATTAAGTTCAATTTTTAGCCATTTGTCTTCTAATAATGCCCTGTGTTAAATAATGTTCAATAAAAATTAAGCATGGAAAATAACAATGACATTTATATATATATATATATATCTCATATTACAGGGTTTTATTTTCATTTTTGTTGGGGAGGATCTGGGTTAGTAGAGGAAGAGGTGGGAGAGGAAATAAATTAGGCTATTTTACCTGGGCCCAAAATGTTACTGCATCTTCCACATGACTTCCAACAACATCTTCAACTAAAATCAAATTACAATGCAAAGAAAATTAGAAATTAATCAAGATCATCTAACTTTTACATACAAAAATAATTTTTAGTGTCAGTACCTTTACTGCAATGCTTATCTTCCTCCATTTGGACAATTCCTGAAAAACTAAAACAATTCAATACTTTGAATTATGTTCTATTAATCTGGCCATTAACAGTGAATTAAAGACAAAATCACATAACATTCAATTTCCTCTGTGTATGTTTTGTCCCAAATAAAGTTATCAAAATCCAAACTCTATATTAAAAACCTCAAATATATTTTTTTCTATTTTTTTATTTGAACTCCCAAACATGAACCCCCCCCACCTCCCACCCCACATCATCAAATATATTTTCTGCAATAATTATTTTGTTTTTGAGTATATCTTGCAATTTCATTGGATGCAATTTCTATCTTTGAAATTACCTCTTTAACCAAACTAATTTACACTGAATAGTATAATTGATGCACACTCTTTTCAGTTACATAAATATTTCAGTAAAGTGTATATTCTTTAAAATAAAGTTTTTGAGTATATCTTGCAATTTCATTGGATGCAATTTCTATCTTTGAAATTACCTCTTTAACCAAACTAATTTACACTGAATAGTATAATTGATGCACACTCTTTTCAGTTACATAAATATTTCAGTAAAGTGTATATTCTTTAAAATAATTGATGCCTTCCCTAAACAAGAACAGTGGCTTCCCTGACGGCTCAGCAGGTAAAGAATCCACCTCCAGTGCGGGAGACACAGGAGAGGTGGGTTCAAGCCCTGAGTTGGGAAGATTCCCTGGAGGAAGAAATGGAAACCCACTGCAGTATTCTTGCCTGAAAAAGTTCCATGGACAGAGTCTGATAGGGCTGCAGAGTCTAACACAACTGGGCAACTAAACACACATGCACTAAACAAGAGTAGCACTCCCACAATTTAAACAAAAAGAAACACTACAAACATATATACATAACACAAATGTTTCAGACTGGTATTTAATTTTTAAACAAGAATATCCATTTTATGGTTTCTGCTTTTGAAGATACGCTGCATTTAAAAACTGCAAAATCAATCAAATTGTGCCCCTAACTTCAAAAAGAATTTTCATTACATAATTTGCTTTCCCAAAATAAGATATTTCAAGATGTCTACTAGTTCTAACTTTGCCCTTAAAAACACTAGAATATGGCACTTTATATGCATAAACATTAGGTTTTGGAATTGAAAATAGATCTTTTAAAGAATTTTAAGAGTTAATTAAGAACGTCACAACACCAAATATCCAAATCCTCCCCCAACCACAGGAAAAGAAGTTAATCTTGTGTCACACTGGGGGGAAGGTCATAAAAAATTTTAAACTATTATGATTTTTGTTACAATTTTACATTTTTCACATACACTAAGTAGGGTCAAACCATCTTTAAAATAAGGATTCTTGCTCATATACTACTCAAAAGGTAAATTTTAAGTTGAGCAAAAAGTTGTGAAAACAAGTTAGAATCTGTTCAAATAAACTTTTTTCGCTGGAAAACACTCGCTTAATTTGAAAGATGGGGGCTTCCCTGGCAGCTCAGCTGGTAAAGAATCCACCTGCAATGCAGGAGATCCCGGTTTGATTCCTGAGTTGGGAAGATCCCCTGGAGAAGGGACCGGCTACCCACTCCAGTATTCTTGCCTGGAGAATCGCGAGAGTCAGTCACGACTGAATGACTTTCATTTTGTTTTCTTTCTTTCTAAAATGAAAACCTTTACTTTGGAAATGGTACCACACGACGTAAGAAGTTTTTAAATCTAATTTTTAAAAGGGGTCAAAAACATTTTTTGGTAATGGTTAACACGGGAGTGGTGAAGGAAATGGCAACCCGCTCCCAGTCTTCTTGCCGGGAGAATCCCATGGACGGAGGAGTCTGGAGGGGGCTACAGCTCACCGGGTCTCAGGGAGTCGGACACGGCTGAGAGACTTTTACACACTCCCAAGAAGGGAGTGGTGCTGCACCCACTATCTGCAAACAGGGATTACCAGACAGCACCTCCGATTCACATCGAGAATTAGGAGTGAGTCCAGGTCGCTCCTCAACGCCTGTCTCAGCAGGCATTTCGAAGTTTAAAAGGGCACAGAATTTGCTGGAAGAGAGAATTCCGCCCGACAACTGGTCTGCAGCTCTCTGTCTTCACCCAGAGCAGCAGGCCCAGTTATGTGCAGGCCAGCTTCGCCTTCTGGCAGCACCCTTAGCAACTGGGGTGGCTTCACCCTCAGAAGCGAGCGGGCAGCTCGGAAACCCAGAAGGCCAGGAAACGGCCACACCCTTACTCGTGGACCTAAAAGACAACCCAGGGTGAAAATACGGTGCTACCACCACCAAACCCACCGAAAGGACTGCTACTGACCTCGCACATCCTGCCACAGAAGTTCTAGAAGAATGCCCCGGGCCCCACATGCTGGGCCCTCAGCTCTCTGCCCGCCGCCGCAAACGTGCACACTTACCTCACGTGCTCTAGCCACTGGGTCTCCAAACGGCGCTTGCGCGCTCGTTGCTGTGCCAACATCCTGCCTTTGCTCAACTGCCTCGCTCACGTGAGCATCAGGGGCTGCGGCCTAGGGCGGGGCGTGCCGGCTGGGAGCCATGCGCTCTGCGAGGAGCGCACGGAGTCTGCGCACAGGCTTTATATGACGGCATTCCTAGCACCTGTGGACTAATGGCCGTCTGCTGTCTCGTTTGGCAAACTTCAAACGGTGACATGAGATAGTGGTGTGGACTTTTGTGTCCTTTCGTAATTTGTACATGTTGCTTAAATTTTTTAAATACCCAAGTTGGAAGAATCCCAGCATTTTTTTTTTTTAACAAGGTAGAAAGGAGAAAATGACTTTAGTACAATGACAGCGTGATGCTCAGGTTAGTAGCTTTGCAAGGATTTGTCAGTCCAGCCTAGGGTCAGCTCTCGCTCGTGTTGCTGCGTTTTTCACATTAAGGCGGGTGGGGGGGGTGATTAATATAGCTTATCTGGTTATGAGCAGATGTTACACTTTGTGGCAAACCTTGCACAACAGTTGAAAATTATCTCCACTAATTTTTGACAGTTTGAAATATCATATACAATAATATAGCAGTAAAGTAATAAAAGTACACATATTATGACAGAACATATGTATACGCTGTTGAAATTAACCTCACAATTAAGAGGACAGTCATTTCCTTCACAACCCCCCACAGCCCCCCACTGCACTCGGAAGTTTCTTCTTGTCCCTTTACGGTCGTTGGCCCCCGTCTACTCCAAGTAATAGATTCTGCTTTCTGTCACCAGTTTGCATTTTCTAGAATTTCATGTTAACCAAATCATACAGCATGTCCATTCTGTTTTCTTTCATTCAGTATAATTATTTTGAGATTCATTCATTTTGTCACATGTATCAATAGTTCCTTGCTCTGTATTCAGTTCAGTCTGTCAGTCGTGTCCCACTCCTTGCGACCGCACGGACTGCAGCATGCCAGGCTTCCCTGTCCATCACCAACTCCTGGAGTTACCCCAAACTCATGTCCATTTAGTCCATAGATAGCTATCCAACTATGTGATCCTCTGCCATCCCCTTCTCCTCCTGCCTTCAGTCTTTCCCAGCATCAGTTCAGTTCAGTTCAGTTCAGTCACTCAGTCGTGTCCGACTCTTTTTGACCCCATGAATAAGGGTCTTCAAATGAGCCAGTTCTTCCTATCAGGTGGACAAAGTATTAGAGTTTCAGCTTTAACATCAGTACTTCCAATGTACGCTCAGGACCGATCTCCTTTAGGATGGACAGATTAGATCTCCTTGCAGTCCAAGGGACTCTCAAAAGTCTTCTCCAACACCACAGTTCAAAAGCATCAATTCTTTGGCACTCATCTTTCTTTACAGCCCAACTCTCACATCCATACATGACTACTGGAAAAACCATAGCCTTGACTATCTGGACCTTTGTTGGCAAAGTAATGTCTCTACTTTTTAATTTGCTATCTAGGTTGGCCATAGCTTTCCTTCCAAGGAGTAAGCGTCTTTTAATTTCATTGCTGCAGTCACCATCTGCACTGATCTTGGAGCCCCAAAAAATAAAGTCTGACACTCTTTCCACTGTTTCCCCAACTATTTCCCATGAAGTGATGGGACCAAATGCCATGACCTTTGTTTTCTGAATGTTGAGCTTTAAGCCAACTTTTTCACTCTCCTCTTTCACTTTCATTAAGAGGCCGTTTAGTTCTTCACTTTCTGCCATAAGGGTGGTGTCATCTGCATATCTGAGGTGATTGAGATTTCTCCTGGCAATCCTGATTCCAGCTTGTGCTTCATCCAGCCCAGCATTTCTCATGATGCACTCTGCATATATGTTAAATAAGCAGGGTGACAATATATAGCCTTGACGTACTCCTTTTCCTATTTGGAACCAGTCTGTTGTTCCATATGCAGTTCTAACTGTTGCTTCCTGACCTGCATACAGATTTCTCAAGAGGCAAGTCAGGTGTTCTGGTATTCCCATCTCTTTCAGAATTTTCCATAGTTTGTTGTGATCCCCATAGTCAAAGGCTTTGGCATAGTCAATAAAGCAGAAATAGATCTTTTTCTGGAACTCTCTTGCTTTTTTGATGATCCAGTGGATGTTGGCAATTTGATCTCTGGTTCCTCTGCCTTTTCTAAAACCAGCTTGAACATCTGGAAGTTCATGTTTCATGTATTGTTGAAGCCTGGCTTGGAGAATTTTGAGCATTACTTTACCAAAGGGTGAGATGAGTGCAATTGTGTGGTAGTTTGAACACTCTTTGGCACTGCCTTTCTTTCCATTGATACTGGCTGTAGAGTTTTAGTAGATACTGTTTACCAGTTGAAGAAATTACCTTCTATTTTTAGTTTGCTGGGAGTTTTTATGAATGTATCTTCAGTTTTATCAAATACTCTTGCATCTGTGATAATGACCATGTGGTTCTTTTTTAATTTGTTAATACAATGAGTTATTGTCACTAAGTTGTGTCCTACTCTTTTGGGACCCTATGGACTGTAGCCCACCAGACTTCTGTCCATGGGATTTCCTGGGCAAGAATACTGGAGTGGGTTGACATTTCTTTGTCCAGAGCATCTTCCCCCACCCAGAGATCAAACCATCCTCTCATGCATTGGCAGGCAGATTCTTAACCACTGAGCCACCAGGGAAGCCCAAATGATAAATTTGGGCTTGATAAATTATACTGGCTAATTTTCAAATGTTAAACCAAACTTGCAACCCTTGCATAAAACTTGGTCATGATGTATTGTACTTTTTTATATTCTTATACTAGATTTGCTAAAATATTAAGTATTTTTGCATCTATGTTCAAGAGGGATATAAGTCTGAAATTTTCCTTTCTTGCAATGTTTTTGTCTGGTTTGGTTATCAGAGCAATACTGACCACATAGAATGAGCTGTAAAAACTACTAACTTCAATTTTCTGAAAAAGTCTGCATAGAGTTAGTAATCTTTGTTCCTTAAATATTTGGTAAAAATTCACAGTGCAGCCATTCGGACCTGGAATTTTCTTTGTGGGAATGCCGCTAACCACAGATTCAGTTTCCTTAATTGAAAAAGTCTAATCAGCATAAAATCAAAGGCTAGTCATCTATTAATTATTGAATGAACTTTACATTTTGTGTCTTTTAAGGAATTTAAGCAAATTCATTGGCATGAATTGTTGATAACATTCCTTTACTATCTCAGAAACTATGGTAACATCACCACTCTTGTCCCTAATGGTGAATTGTGTGCTTTTTCTCCTTTGCTGATTAACTAGCTATTAATAGAGGTCTATCAATTTTTTCTTAAAAAAAAAAAACTAAACAGCATTTGGTTTTATTCATGTTTCTATAACTTTTCTGTTTTCTATTTCTGCTCTGATCTTTATTATTTCCTTTTTCCTATTTAATTTTCATTTTCTCTTCTTTCTCTAGTTTCTTAAGGTGAAAGCTGAGGTCACTGATTTGAAATCTTCTTTTCTGGTACAGGCATTTGCCACTCTGTTTCCCTCTAACTACTGCTTTAGCTGAATCACACATATTTTTATTTCCATTCTCATTCCATTAAGTGGTTTGATTCTTTTNATTTCCTTTTTCCTATTTAATTTTCATTTTCTCTTCTTTCTCTAGTTTCTTAAGGTGAAAGCTGAGGTCACTGATTTGAAATCTTCTTTTCTGGTACAGGCATTTGCCACTCTGTTTCCCTCTAACTACTGCTTTAGCTGAATCACACATATTTTTATTTCCATTCTCATTCCATTAAGTGGTTTGATTCTTTTTCTGAATTCTTTTTCAACCCATGGGATATTTAGACATATGTTGTATAACTTTCAAATATTTGGTGAAGTCCCAGATATTGGGACATCTTTGTTACTGATTTCTAATTTAATGCCATTGTAGTCAGAGGACATAATTTATGATCTGAATCTTAAAAAAGCATTGAGACTTGTTTTATGGCATAGAATGTAGTCAGTCATAGTAAATGTTCCACACGCACTAACATGTATGATGCAGAGGGGTTCCAGTGAGCATCCCAAGCTACAATGTCAGAGGATCTTTAGATAATACAGCAAGAGTAATGGCATGGTCCCAAGACAGAGTGCCATCAAACAGCTTCCATGTGAAGCTGTCAGAAGTCTGTTTGGAAGTGTTTCACAGCAGTACTGTGGTTAGAGGGGGACCAAAAAAATTTGAAATGGCACACAGGAGGTGTCAATACACTTATCAATAATTCATAGTTAATGTGCATGCTTACTAAGTCGCTTTAGTCATGTCCAACTCTTTGCAACCCTATGTACCAGTGAAATTGCCCAGTCATGTCAGACTCTTTGCAACCCTATGGACTGTACCCCGCCAGGCTCCTCTGTCCATGGGATTCTCCAGGCAAGAATACTGGAGTGGGTTACCATGCCTTCTTCCTCCATGGGATCTTTCCAACCCAGGGATCGAACTCGTGTTCTGCATTGCAGGCATATTCTTGACCATCTGAGTCACCAGGAAAGCCCCTCATATTAACAAAACAACCTAAAAATCACTAGATACCACTATAAAGTAATTACATAATTTTTAAAGTTTTTATTTTAAAACATAAATCAACATTACAAAGTTTAGAAAATAAAAAAACTAAAGATTTTAACTATTTTGAATGAAATGTTTGTTCAAACCCTCAATAACATCTTAAAATTTTTAAGTAGCCTGAAAAGGTTAAATTATTATAAATTTAAAATAGCTACTATACTTTAAGGTTTTGATTAAGATAAAAATAGCCTCATTTGTTAGGAGAGAGAAAAAAGTTTACATAAAGTAATAAATCATAAATTTTGGCAAAAGTAATATAAGGTACTGTCATGTGTAAATAAGGAAACATTCAAAAGATATTTTTACATAGAAAAAATGTAAGTAATTTGAGGAAAAATAAACTATTATTATGTTTAAATAATTAACACACAAAAGACATATTTGGATGCTGGTTTTAATTTCCCCAGTAGCGTTCATGAAGGTTTCATAGTTGATGGCAATGGTGCTTTTCCTTTCTGTTTAGCAGCCTTTTCCATTTTTATCTGAAAATTTAAAATATTTGTTGATAACAATAATTTGTAAACATCCTAAAGAAAAAAAAAGTGGTACATACCTAATTTGGATTCATGTCTTATTTATCACAGCCATTTTACACAGTTATTTAGCAGTTCTTAAGCTACTAAATACTAAAGCCACATTGTTGAAGGGACCTAACTGAGTTTTTAAAATATGGTTTATTGGAGTATGCAAGCTCCAAAGCCCTCTTGCTCCTTTTTCTTCTTTCTCTCAGAGCAAGGGCAGACTTCAGCAACACCTTAGAGACAGAGAGAGTGGGCCAGAGGGAGGGGAAGAGGCAGAGTCTTACTTACACACACACATGAACACATATACACACAGACCTCAGCACACAAGAGAGACTTGAGGAGTGTTGACTGAACAGAGGACTCACACAATGAACACAAAAGCAAAAACCCTGCAGAGAGGGTCCTATCAAGGGCTCTGTGTGTGGGTGAAGCATTGTCAAAGACTGACAAAATTTCCTAATTACAAACATAATCAAGTATGGTTTGATTTCAACTTTACCAAAGCATTTAAACAACATAACATATAATGAATATTGTTTTGGAGAAATGATTATTTTTAATTGCCTCTAAAA
>SJYX01008642.1:72671-99083 GCA_006410675.1 Oreotragus oreotragus | reverse complement strand
AAGACGCCAAAGAACACAAAATACGTCTTCTTACTGCTACTCATACTCACACACACCAATTCCCATAGGCAGCACTACTGCCTTGGCCCTGCAGGAGAAGGAAGAGAAATTATGGGGCTGGGTGGGTGGAGGCAGGGCCTCTTATCTTCTAATGTACAGGAATAGTAGCAAGAAAGCAGAAGAGATCTAGTAAAATCAGTCTACCCAATCTCACCAACTTACAAATAACTTCCTGATTATAAAACTGAATGACTCCCACCTCAGTCTCTTTCCCATTTTTTCCCTTTCTCTCTCCTCTCCTCTTTCAGTTGGTTGGGAACCTCATTTACATATACACTCCGGACTTCTCTGGTGGTCTAGTGGTTAAGACTCCACATTTCCACTGCAGATGGCACAGGTTCGACCCCCGGTCAGAGAACTAAAATCCTGCATGCCTCACAGCACAACCAAAAATAAATATTATACACTCATATCACACTTACACTCTGTACCAGTAGTCAACAGGCCATCCGTAGGTCCCTCAAAGAACACTCCATTCTAAGAAAAAGATTATAAGCCTTAGAATCAGACAGAAGAGTACTTGAATTCTCTGTGTTGTGTGTGTTAGTCGCTTAGTTGTGTCCGACTCTTTGTAACCCCATGGACTGTAGCCTCCCAGGCTCTTCTTTCCATGGAATTTTCAGGCAAGAATATTGGAGTGGGTTGCCATCTCCTTCTCTAAGGGACTATCCTGATCCGGGCATTGAACCTGGGTCTTCCCTGGTGGCTCAGAGGTTAAAGCGTCTGCCTCCAATGTGGGAGAACTGGGTTCGATCCCTGGGTCGGGAAGATCCCCTGGAGAAGGAAATGGCNGATCCGGGCATTGAACCTGGGTCTTCCCTGGTGGCTCAGAGGTTAAAGCGTCTGCCTCCAATGTGGGAGAACTGGGTTCGATCCCTGGGTCGGGAAGATCCCCTGGAGAAGGAAATGGCAATCCACTCCAGTATTCTTGCCTGGAGAATCCCATGGACGGAGAAGCCTAATAGGTTACAGTCCACGGGGTCGCAAAGAGTCGGACACGACTGAGCGACTTCACCTTCACCTTCACCTTCTGCATTGCAGGCAGATTCTTTACCATCAGAGCTATAGGGAAGTCCCTTAAGTAGTGATTAACCACCTAAGGCAAGTTATTTAGCTAACAGCTTTGTAATTTCTAGAAAAGGCAAAGTAATAGGTACTATGTAAGGGGTTGTTCCAAAGGTTTAAATAAGATTATATATATATAAATCTAGGTACTTAATAAGCACTCAATAAATGCTAGAATCTGTCCGTAATGCAGGAGACCCCAGTTCGATTCCCGGGTAGGGAAGATCTGCTGGAGAAGGGATAGGCTACAACCCACTCCAGTACTCTTGCCTGGAAAGTCCCGTGGACAGAAGAACCTGGCGGGCTGCAGTCCATGGGGTCTCGAAGAGTCGGACATGACTGAGCGACTTCACTTTCACTTTTCATTTTCATGCATTGGAGAAGGAAATGGCAACCCACTCCAGTGTTCTTGCCTGGAAAATTCCAAGGACGGCAGAGCCGGATGGGCTGCTGTCTATGGGGTCGCAGAGTTGGACACGACTGAAGCGATTTAGCAGCAGCAGCAGCAGCAGCAGCCCACTGCAGTATTCTTGGGCTTCCCTCGTTGCTCGGCTGGTAAAGAATCTGCCTGCAATGCGGGAGACCTGGCTTTGATCCCTGGGGTGGGAAAATCCCCAGGAGAAGGGAAAGGCTACCCACTCCAGTTTTCTAGCCGGAGGATTCCATGGACTGTGGTGTCCCTGGGGTTGCAAAGAGTCAGACATGACTGAGCAACTTTCACTCACCCCTCTCATTTAGAGTCAAGGGTTAGATTTGTAGTAACATCAAAAAGGGCTTCCCTGTTGGCTCAGATGATAAAGAGTCTGTCTGCAATACAGGAGCCCTGGGTTTGATTCCTGGGTTGGGAAAATCCCCCAGAGAATGGAATGGCTACCCACTTCAGTATTTTTGCCTGGATAATTCCATGGTCAGAGGAGACAATCCATGAGATCACAGAGTCAGACATGACTGAGTGACTAACACTTTCACACAACATCAAAAAGATCAAAGATGCTAAACATACAAACAAAAGCCAAAGCAGTGTTTGCTCATTTCAAACAGTACTTAACAAATGCGTGTGTGTGCCCAGCTGTGTCCGAATCTTTGTGACCTTGTAGACTGTAGCCCGCCAGGCTCCTCCGTTCATGGAAGTTTCCAGGCAAGAATACTGGAGCAGCCTGCCATCTCCTTCTCCAGGGGATCTTTTCAAACCAAGGACTGAACCCAGGTTTCCTGCGCCTTCTGCACTGTTAGGCAGATTCTTTACCAATAAGCTCCCTGGGAAGCCCACCTAGCAAATACATCTCCCTAATACAGTGTCCAAATGGCAAAACACCTCTTTTTGCTCCCTTTAAAAAAAATCTTCTGGCGTTAACACAGTATCGTGCAACTAGCTGACCTTTAATAGTTGTTTCCTTAATACAATTCTCCTTTTATAGGGAAAAGAGACCAAAGGTCATCCACAATGGAAGAAAACAAGTTGACCTGATATATAAAACAAGCTAAGAAGCAACTCTTCAATAAGATGTAGATGTAGTTAGTAAACTATTTTACCACAAAAGCTTCAATTATCAAAACCAACTTTTCCCCACACCCAGTGATACCAATTAGCAAAAAGCAAAACCAGATTTGGATATCACTGCTTTCTAAAGGTGGCCCTGAACCCATCAGATTCAGCTTCCTAGTTGTCCTTTTCCCTCAATGGTGCTTGTCTTAAGTTTTTTGGAGTATAAGACAAGCACTAATAATGTGAATGGTACAGGTCAGCTGAGAGTAAGTCGTTAGGTTTGAGTTTTCTTAGTTTTTACACTCCATTCATCACACAGGCTAAAGAGTTATAATAAAACTACAACCAATAAATCCATAAATTCTAGGTCTGGATGGGCCAGGGATATCCCCTAAAACATTCACAGACAAGAACTCCCCCGTTTACCTTGCCACAAGCAAATACCATTCACATGTTTTCAAGGCAGTTAACACTGCTCAAGTTCCTGGAGGAGGGAAAGAAGGAGTTTAGAACCCTGTCCCTCATAAGCTTATGAGGAAACACTAAAGCTCAGTTGGGTCTGTGTGTTTTCCAAGAACAGTGATTTGATTAAATCCTTGATGATGCTGCAATCATAGTCTCTCCTTTTCTCACTCTGACCATTTCCTCTTTCCCCCTAAGATTCATTCACCACTTCTTTTTCTTAGATCAGTGTTTTCCAAAAGAACTTTCTGTGCTGCCCAATAAGGTATATACTCTCTGCAACCCCATGGACTGTAGCCTGCCAGGCTCCTCCGTCCAAATGATTTCCCAGACAAGAATACTGGAGTGGGTTGCCATTTCCTTCTCCAGGGGATCTTCCCAACCCAGGGATCAAACCTGTGTCTCCCGCATTACAGGAGGATGCTTTACCATCTGAGCCCATGGGCATCCCCGGTGGCTCAGCAGAAAAGAATCCACCTGCCAGTGCAGGAGACACAGGTTCGATCCCCGGGTTGGGAAGATCCCCTGGAGAAGGAAATGGCAATTCACTCCAGTACTCTTGCCTGGAAAATTCCATGGACAGAGGAGCCTGGTAGGCTACAGTCCATGGGGTCGGAAAGAGTCAGACACAACTGAGCAACTTTACTAGTTCACTGGATATCTCAGTTCAGTTCAGTTCAGTCAGTCATGAGTCATTGCCAACCCCATGGACTGCAGCACGCCAGGCTTCCCTGTCCATCACCAACTCCCGGAGTTAACTCAAACTCAAGTCCATCAAGTCGGTGATGCCATCCAACGATCTCATCCTCTGTCGTCCCCTTCTCCTCCCGCCTTCAATCCCTCCCAGCATTGGGGTCTTTTCCAATGAGTCAGTTCTTCGCATCAGGTGGCCAAAGTATTGGAGTTTCAGCTTCAGCATCAGTCCTTCCAATGAATATCCAGGACTGATTTCCTTTAGGATTGACTGGTTTAATCTCCTTTCAGTCCAAGGGACTCTCCAACACCACCGTTCAAAAGCATCAATTCTTCAGTGCTCAGCCTTCTATATGGTCCAACTTTCACATCCATACATGACTACTGGAAAAACCATAGCTTTGACTAGACTATCCTTTGTTGGCAAAGTGATGTTTCTGCTTTTTCATATGCTGTCTAGATATATATGCTTAATGTCTTTCCATAATTGGAATTATTTGTACATTTTGGTGTATTTCTTTTTACTTAGAAGTAGCCCTTGGAAACTTCCATGTCAGAACAAAATCGATTCTGGTGTAAAGTCATATAAAAAAGGATACTTACTACTTAATTAAAAACTTTCATTTTTTTAATGTTAAGGCTTAAGCCAGCTTTTTCACTCTCCTCTTTCACTTTCCTCAAGAGGCTCTTTAGTTCCCCTTTGCTTTCTGCCATAAGAGTGGTGTCATCTGCATATCTGAGGTTATTGATATTTCTCCTGGCAATCTTGATTCCAGCTTATGCTTCATCCAGTCCGGCATTTCACATGATGTACTCTGCATATAAGTTAAATAAACAAGATGACAAAATACAGCTTTGACATACTCCTTTCCCAGTTTGGAATCAGTCCGTTGTTCCATGTCTGGTTCTTAATGTTGCTTCTTGACCTGCATACAGATTTCTCAGCAGGCAAGTAAGATGGTCTGGTATTTTCTTTAAGGATTTTCCACAGTTTGTTTTGATTCACACAGTCAAAGGCTTTAGTGTCGTCAATGAAGCAGAAATAGATGTTTTTCTGGAATTCTCTTGCTTTTCCTATGATCCAACAGATGTTGGCAATTTGATCTCTGGTTCCTGTCTTTTCTAAATCTAGTTTAAACATCTGGAAGTTAGTTCAAGTACTGTTGAAGCCTAGCTTAGAAAATTTTGAACATTACTAGCATGTAAGATGAGTGCAATTGTGTGGTAGTGTAAACATTCTTTGGCGTTGCCCTTCTTTGGGATTGGAATGAAAACTGACCTTTTCCAGTCCTGTGGCCACTGCTGAGTTTTCCAAATTTGCTGGCATACTGAGTGCGGCACTTTCACAGCATCATCTTTTAGTATCTGAAATCACTGCCACTAGCTTTGTTCATAGTGATGCTTCCTAAGACCCACTTGATTTCGCATTCCAGGATGTCTGGCTCTAGGTGACTAATCAACCATCATCATGGTTATGTGGCCATTAATATCATTTTTAGCAGACCTGTTTCTCTCTGAATTATTCTAAATAAGGCCTAACACCAGCTATAAGTAAAGATTTTAATGATGATCCACAATCAATATATAATTGTCCTACAGTGTCTCTGTTACAAGTGAATGCTTAATGTAAGCAGATTTTCCAACAGACTTACCCTCTCCTGGTATCGTCTTTCAAAGAAAGCCACATTGTCCTCTTCCGGTTTCCTTAAGGAAGAAACTTGACTACTTGTACCTACTAACAAGGAAAATCAAATCTCAGTACAAACCCTTGAACAATATGGGTTTGAACTGTGTGGATCCACTTGGGTTATTTTCAATGAATACCTACTACAGTACTATATGATACTAGGTTGGTTGTATGCCCAGATGTGGAGGAAATGCGGATATAGAAGGCCAACTATACACTTACACGAAGATTTTCAGCTGCACAGGGGCTGGGGCCCCTAATTCTGCTGTGCTGTTCAAGGGCCAACTGTAATACGTAACATTTGATATAATTATAAATTCTTCTGAAATAAAAAACAGAAAAAAAAAAAAAACTTTCCTCCTAGCAAGTGATTTTACTTTTCAAGCCAGAAATTATCTAAATGAATCACTGATCCTATTCCCTCTTTTTCAGAAAGCATCATAAGACAAAAGTAATGTTAGGGGAGCAGGGTGAAGGGACAGGATTGACTGGGAGTTTGGGGTTGTTAGACACAAATTTATTACATTCAGATGTAAAAAAAACAAGGTCCTACTGTATAGCACAGGGAACTATTTCAATATCCTATGAGAAACTATAATGGAAAAAAATATTAAAAAGAATATATGCGTTTTTAAAAAAGTAATGTTCATTGGTAAACGTTCTTCAAATATTCAAGTGGACTGTAGCCCAGCTAGGCTTCTCTGTCTATGGAATTCTCCAGGCAAGAATACTGGAGTGGGTAGCCACTCACTTCTCCAGGGGATCTTCTCAACCCACGGACTGAACCTGGGTCTCTTGCGTGGCAAGCAAATTCGTTACCATCTGAGCCACTAGGGAAGCACTATTAAATAACACCATATAGCTATTTCACATAAGTGCTCAATTTTCTTCAACTACATTTTACATTTTATAACTAAAAATTAATATAACCCTGCAACAGATAATGCACAGAAGTTAACTGCTGAAGGTTTGTGCTACGGTCTGAATGTGTGTGCCCCCTACCACCAAAATGCATATGTTGAAATCCTAATGCCCAGTGTGATGATCTTAGGAAGTGGGCCCTTTGGGAGGTTCTTAGGTTATGAAGGTGGAGCCCTCATGAATGGGATTAGTGTTCTTATAAAAGAGACACCAAAGAGACTTCTCAACCCTTCTACCACATGAGGACACAAGAAGGCAGTGCATGCGGATCAGGAAGGGGCTCTTCCCCAGAACACAGCCATGCTGGCACCCTTACCTGGACTTCCCCACCTCTAGAACTGAGAAGTAAGTTTTTGTTGTTTATAAGCCACTCAATCTATGACATTTGGTTACAGCCACCTGAATGGACTAGGACAGTTTGTATAGGCAACCACAAGTGATACTAATATCTGCTTTCAAATTTTTCAAAACTGAAATAATTTTTTAACCATCTCCAACTGACTATACCTTAACTAAGAAAAAAAAAAAAGACACAATTATGTCCTTTTGTTTTGGTTTTAATTTCTTACTTCTGTCTACATTTTATAATTTCTTCATTGTGTGTTGTTTTCTAAGAAGCCCTAAAATTCTTTGTGGAAAAGGTCAGGGTACATGGAAAGGCTGTATGAAAATAAAAGGAAATTTCTTATTTTAAAATATTTTTAAATAGTAAGTATACCTCATAAATCATAGTCTTTCATTGTTGTTATTCTTATTTACAATAAAGAAAATGCAATAAAGTGCTTAAAAATAAATTCCATCCATTTTTATGTGTAACTTATGAATGATAAAACCTTGCTAACCTATAATTATCACTGGATTACATCTTACTTGGGAGAACCTAAAGTTTCAAGGATCAAGGCATTTAGTCCACTAGAGGGTGCTCTTATTCAGACATCAAAGCAATTACATGAACCAGAGTAAGGTTTTAAAGCTCATTATCAGAATCTTCATAATTTAGCAGTTTTTCCCAGTTAAAAATGAAGTTCATTGTTTTTTCTTAGTGCCTGGGTAATATGAAAGAAAAATGATAATCAATTATGGTAATATTGGGGGAAAACAGTAATCTGGAAAATATATCAATTTACATTCTTGTTTACTAAAACCAAAAATATTTCTCAGTTTAATTTCATTACCACCTGTTAACGTTTCTGGAGAAGAGCTAGATGATACTTGAAATGCCTTTAGAAATGGGTGGTCCATGGCCGTAACTGGAGAGTCTAAAAATTCAGCTGATGGTGCACCTGAGGACAAAAATGTGAAGAATGAAAATTAAATCTCTGTTAGGATACAAAGAAGTTATCTCAAAAGTGAAATAAATTAGAACACCAGTAGAATCATTAGAAAAATCCTTTCTGTAAAAAGAATTTTTTTTTAATTTTATCTGCCATATAAAGTAGAGTCAAATGGGTAAAAGCATTTCTGCATTTCTGAGAGATCTTTTTCAGAAAAAAAATTACACAAAAACATAACTATATGTCAGCAAAGAAGTATAAAACCTTAACACAGTCAAAAAACATAATAAAAAGTGAGACATTCAGAGGGAAAAAAGCCTCTGGTTGAAGAGGGCTGAATAAATGCGTTTTTCCTCCATTCCTGACTGGGACACCATCTAAAGACAAGGAATGCAAAAATAAAGAAAACTTATTCAATAAAACGAGGAAACATCCACAACCCTCAACCACAACCTACAAAGACCTACTGCTGAATACACTGACTTCTGGACCAAAAGGAAGGAAACTGCAGAGAGAAGTGCTAAGTGCTCTACTTCTTCATAAACTTCACCTTTCCCCCACATGTCTGTCCCCTTCCACGGGTAGAGGGGAGGAAATAAACTTTTAGTCCCATTTGCTTTTTAAACTGAATCCTTTCCTATAAGGTGAACAGTGTGCTGCTGTTCAGGACAACTGCTCAGGCCTTCAGATTCCTGCTCCCTTCTTTTCCAGCTCCTCCCTCTTGTGACCTGTGGGAATTTCAGACAAGGGGGCTCAGGTCTAGCCGGGTCCCTGTGTGTCCTCTGGGTGCTACGTGAACTACTGATCTCAGGTGCTAAAGGCTGACCTTAAGTTGGAATTGAATCTCTCAGCTTCTCAGGGCCTGGTAGCCTCACACTCTCACACAGGAGGCCTCACAGACCTCTCAGATGCCTGCCTGTTTTTCTACTGAATTCCCCAGAGCTCAGGAGAGCCACATGGAGCTCTGCCCTGCTGTCACCTTTGCCCTTGCTATGACAGATGTCATGGCAGGCCTGCTGCCGCACAGCTCTGCTGCCTTCCAAGCACCCTCTATGAGCTGGGAATCACAGCCTCCTTCAGCCTCACAGAGGAACCAAATTCTAGCAGGATGTTCTCTCTACCCAGGACTGTACGTGGCTAATAGGGCAGACTTCTCTCTGCTCCAGGCTCCCCTACATATAAAATCAAGACAAAAACATCTTATGTTTCCTCTTCTCACTCTCACCTCTCTTTACACCCACCATCCCTCAGAAGTCAAAAGGGGGAGGTTTCCTTTCTTTCTATTATAAAGATGCTTAAGTGATAAAAGACCAATAGTCACAAAAAGGCAAAGATGTTGGCTACTACCACTATTACTTAGCAGTGTTCTTAAAGTACCAGCCATTTTGTTTAATCAAAAATAAGAAGAGTCATAAATATTGGAAAGGAAGGGGCAAAAATATCATTACAGTTGACCTTTGAACTACGCAAGGGTTAAGGGTATTAACCCTTTACATGCAGTCAAAATCTGCATATAACTTTATAATCAGTCTTCTGTATCTCCAGTTCCATTCACAGATTAAACCAACTGCAGATCATGCAGTACTGTGGTGTTTACTATCGAAAACAATCCACATATAAGTGGACCCTCATAGTTCAAACCCCTGTTGTTCAAGGGTCAATAATATTTGCAAAATCAACTAAAGATTTACATTTAAAATTCTAAGATTAAGTAATAATGACTGGTCACAAAAGCTGCATAAAATATTTCCTTTTTTTTAAATAAACAATCAGCTAGAAAATACAAAGGAAGGGAAAAACTCATGTATCATAGCTACAAAAAATGATGAAATACCTAGAAATAAAATTAGTAATTGTGTAGGACTTTTATGAAGATAACTTGAGAATTCCACGTAATTATACAGAAGACAACAAAGAAATGAAGACTCAATATTTTAAAACTATTTCTTTCCTATATTAATCTATACATTCAACTAAAATAATAGAATGTTTTCAAAAAATAATATCAAAGTTCTGAAAAAACTGAAAGGAAAGAACAGGTCAGGAAAATTCTAAAGGAATAAAATGAAGTCATACCTAATAATTTATTATAAAGCTGTAGTTATGGAAACAATAGAGTAGTAGCACAGAAATAGACAACAGTGAGGCAGGCTAATGAGACCGGAACAATTTCTGGGTTGAGCTCAACCCTACCACTTACTTGTTGAATAACACAGAATAAGATGTTTTACTATTCTGCACTGATTTTCCTTGTCTGTAAAAAGGATTAATAATAGCACTTCACTCAGAACAGTTATGAGGATTAAATGAGGTAACAGACATAAAGAGGCTGGACCAAACCCTGGCAGTACAAAGCCATAATTATCAGTAACATCACTACCATCATTTTTTGTTTGCCACTGATAATTGGGTTTTCTGTAATAGACGCATGAGCTTAATAAAATCATGTATCCATAAAAACTGAAAAGAATTTATTTATGGAATATAAGAAGCTAGTTGTAAAATAACCAAGAGAAGAAAATACATAAATATGTCAAGGCCATCTTGAAAAAAGAACACAAATACAAAGATTTTAACCAAATATCAAAACACACTATGAATAATAATTAAAAATATGAAATATTTGCACAAAATAGATAAATAAGCCAATGCCATAAAATAAGTGTGATAGAATATAGTAAAGATACAGTTTCAAATTATTTGGGAAAAAATGTTTTTGGATAACTTGTTATCAATTTGGACAAAAACTGAAGTTATACACACCTTACTCTTTCACAAAAAAAAACATTCCAGATACAAGAGAAAGCTAAACATAAAAACAAAAGAAAAATTAAGCATTAAAGTAAAATGAAATAAGTTGGAATGGAATTTTAAAAAATTAAATAAAGTGAAGGAGAGCATACTTATAAAATAAGAGTAGGGTAAGGCCTGCCTCCAATATTTAAAAACTGTAAAACCACAACAAAACCCCAAAAGACAAATGATGTGTTGGAAGAAAATACATCCAAAATAAATACGAAGGATTAGTACACAGCATATATATATAAGAAGACTCCCTATAAATCAATGGGAAAATATAAAGCATAAAAATGAGTGAATCATATGAACAGAAAACTCACAGAAAGTAAAATGGCCACTGAATATAAGGAGACTCTTCTCTCACTAATAACCAGGGAAATCAACTGACTGAAACAATGACAATATTTTTACACATTACACAACAACAACAAAAAAAATTGGAATTATAACACATTAGACTGGCAATAAAACTAAGGTTAATGACATCAATGATCAGTATAAATGTTTGGAAATAGGTAAACTACAACATCACTAGAGGAAGCATAAACAAGTACAGCATTTTTGAAGGGCAATTCAACAGAATGTATTAAAATTTCACATATGCAGACACTTCAATAATTTTACTTCTCTCCATCTACCTTAGACTCACATTTACATAGTACACAAGGAAGCAAGTTCAAAAGCAAAAATTAATAAATAAATAAAATGGAAATAATATAAATACCGTGAACAAGGAAAACGTATATATATACACATATACAAATTGATGTACACATATACAAATATATGTGTGTGTATATGTATATATGTGTGTGTATGTATATATGTGTATATATATATTCACATACATACATACATATATATGGGTTTCCCCTGGCGGCTCAGATGGTAATGAATCACCCAGCCTGTCTCTTATACACATCTACAAGGAAAACGTATATATATACACATATACAAATTGATGTACACATATACAAATATATGTGTGTGTATATGTATATATGTGTGTGTATGTATATATGTGTATATATATATTCACATACATACATACATATATATGGGTTTCCCCTGGCGGCTCAGATGGTAATGAATCGCCTGCAATTCAGGAGACCCGGGTTCTATCCCTGGGTTAGAGCATGGCAACCCACTCCAGTATTCTTGCCTGGAGAATCCCCACTGACAGAGGAGCCTGGTGGGCTCCAGTCCACAGGGTTGCAAAGAGTCATACACGACTGAGAAACTAAGCACAGTTTATATATATATATATAGATATAGATATAGATATAGATATATACACACACACATAAAATGTGGAATATTATGAAGCAGTTACAAAAGACAAGAGATGTGTATTTCCTGGTATAATAATGCTTTGAAAAAAATTTTAAGTTAAAATACTAAACTATAAAAAATATATGCTAAAAAGAATAATAAAAATCAACTGATGTCAGCAAATTACCCTCTATGAAAGAATCTGGGGTTAAGAAAAATGTTCCAGAGGGATTTGTACTTCATCTCTATTATTCGAATCTTCTATAACAAGAAAATATTCACTTATGTTTACATAATTTTTATAAACTAAAAATCTGTTTTTACAAAGTAAATGCTTGTTATCTAAAAATCCACATAAACAAATATAGATATAGATATAGATATATACACACACACATAAAATGTGGAATATTATGAAGCAGTTACAAAAGACAAGAGATGTGTATTTCCTGGTATAATAATGCTTTGAAAAAAATTTTAAGTTAAAATACTAAACTATAAAAAATATATGCTAAAAAGAATAAAAATTAAGCACAGTTTATATATATATATATATATATACACACACACACATAAAATGTGGAATATTATGAAGCCGTTACAAAAAACAAGAGATGTGTATTTCCTGGTATAATAATGCTTTGAAAAAAATTTTAAGTTAAAATACTAAACTATAAAAAATATATGCTAAAAAGAATAATAAAAATCAACTGATGTCAGCAAATTACCCTCTATGAAAGAATCTGGGGTTAAGAAAAATGTTCCAGAGGGATTTGTACTTCATCTCTATTATTCGAATCTTCTATAACAAGAAAATATTCACTTATGTTTACATAATTTTTATAAACTAAAAATCTGTTTTTACAAAGTAAATGCTTGTTATCTAAAAATCCACATAAACAGAAGTATTTACAGTAGATACTTACAAAACAGAAAGAGCCTCACAGACAAGAGAATGAACTTATGGTTGCAAAGGGGAAGGATGTGGGGAAGGGATAGCTGGGGAGTTTGGGATGGACATGTACACACTGCTCTATTTAAAATGGATAACCAACAAGGTCCTACTATAGAGCACATGGAACTTTGCTCAATGTTATAGGGCAGCCTTGACAGGAGGGGAGTTTGGGGGAGTATGGATACACATATATGTATGGCTGAGTCCCTTTGCAGTTCACTTGAAACTATCACATACAAACATGCATGTGTATATATACACATGTACAAAAGCCTATGTTTCCAAAATGAGGTAGTTATAATGGTGAAACTTACATACAATAATGTAGGGTAACAGGTAAACTGTATCACATCAAATAAAATAGGGATTATTTCACTATTACAAACAATGGAGCTGTGAGTTGGAATAATCTAAATACCATGAACAAGCATCTTTCCTCTTATGTTTTCTAATTTTCCTTTAATAATCAATCATTGCATATGACAATAAAATATTAAAAAATTCAAATGAGAGATTTTTTTTTGAAAATAACATAAAGAACTTAAAGCACAAAACAAATATAAGGGTTCAGTATTGTCAGCACACATAAAAGCAAAATGATGAGCTCACAGTTCATGTATCATCACTTACCAATTCCACTGTCATCTAATCGCATGTAGCCTTCTGCCAGCGAGCTGAAGCCAGTTAATCCTCCCATTGCTGCATAAGGAACATCCTGCCCCACTGGTTTTCCCTGAGCCAGTCTTTCTTGCTTAGTTTCCACTACTGTGTCATGGGCATAGGCAGGCTGACCACAAGCACAAGTGAAGCAACTGTGAAATCCCGAACACTTAGAACCTGAATCAAGATGTAAAAGGAGTTCAATGTTTTCACATATAGGTAATCAGTTATATGCCCTCTACACTAACTTAGCTTGGCCCAAATCACTTGAATTCTGGATCTTTCATACACTGTCCTCTGACGCCAGTGCTGCTTCTTATCTCTACCCCTGAACTCCTTTCCTCCAGCCACTGCTCTTATTTCTAAAAGATGCTAAAGCATAAGGGAGTATGCAAAAACAGCAACAACAAAAAAAAATTGGAAAAACCAACTAGGACTAAAGGATACTGGGCTAAACACTGGAGAGCTAGGAAGCGAAGGCCTTCTCCTCAAATACCGAGTTAAAAGCAGGTGTCGGGGGACAACCCAGTAGTGAAGAAATAATGTAGAAACATGTCTCTGCGTCAATTCCCCATAAAAGCCATAATGGAAGGCCAACCCACAGATACAGAAAGGATGCAACGGAATATTGTTTAACAATAAAAAGGAAAGAAGTACTGATGTGTGCTACAGCATGGATGAATCATAAAAACATTATACTAAGTGAAAGATGCTAGTCAGGAAAGACCACATATTCTATGATTCCACTTAGACGAAATGCTTAGAACAGGTAAATCCATAGAGATAGAAAGTAGGTTACTGGCTGTCTAGAGTTGCAGGGTAAGAGGAATAAGGAACGACTAATGATGGATATGAAATTTCTTTTGGGGGAGAAGAAAATATTCTAAAATTTATTGTGGTGATGGTGAACAACTTTGAATATAAAAGCCATTGAATTGTACCCTTCAACTATATATGAATTTTTTAGCATGTTACTTATATCTTAATGAAATTACTATATATATAAATACAAACCATATTGAACGAGTCCAGAACATACCATTAACATACCATTAACAAAACCCTTAAATATTCACACTTTTGACAAATATGTACAGAAACCAAGGCACATAATAAATAAGTTTTATTCAAATACTTCCAAACTTAGTGAAACAATTTATGTCTGCCATTGTCCATAAAAATGTTTTATAACATATTTAATCATAAGATTTCAATTCAAGATACTACAAAGAGAACTAGGAAAACTATCTCATGAAGAAAAATACTGGACCTAACTTTAAAAATATTCTACCTATCTTAAAGGGTTTTTAAAAGGAAGATCAAGGGAAAGAGCATATGAAACGGTGGCTGGGATTTGGGTACAGGTATTGAGATACAGTAATTCAGTGGGTAAAGAATCTGCCTTTAAGGCAGGAGATGGGGTTTGATTCCTGGGTCGGGAAGATTCCCTGGAGGAGGGCATGGCAACCCACTCCAGTATTCTTGCCTGAAGAATGCCATGGACAGAGAAGCCAGGCAGGCTACAGTCCATAGGGTCACAAAGAGTCGGACATGACTGAAGGGGCTGAGCACAGCATAAGCACGTTGAGAAAAGGGTGCTATTGCCTACCAAGTGTTAAAATCATCAAGCTACATTTTGTTTTTTCCATCAAGTCATGTTATATGCAGTAACATAATAATCTGCAAGTGAATCATAAAAAATTTTTAGACCTGTAAAATCCTTTTTAAGGATGATTATTCTGTAAATGGAATTCAGTTGGTAGAACAACCAGAATTTGAAATTTTGAATTAGATCACATCTAGTAATTCTTTAAAATCTATTTCTACTATTTAACCTTATTCAAATTACATGAGATTAGAGATTAAGGTCAATGACTACAAAGCATATAAACAACCAAGTTTTTCCACAAAGTTTTAGAGTACGTGTTCATCAAATTATTCCCAGTTGTCCAATGTCACTGTAGCTGAATGAAATTGGCACAGAGACACATCAAACATTCAGTAAGGGGATAAAAGCATTCTGTTTATATGTTTATCATAATGTAACTCACAGGCATTGCATACAAAGCCAGGCGCTGCACTGTGTTCATCGGCAAAGTGCTTACATCTGCAGCGAATGGGCTGTGTGCCGTTCAGAGGCACATAGAGGTAAGCCCTGCAAGGGCAGCCCCTCACTTGGCAAGGCAGATTGATGGGGCGCTGCAGAGGAATCGTTTCAAAGTCAGTTTTATGTTGCTTATACCTAAAAGAAATGAAAGGGACGAAATAATAGCACAGTGCAGATACTGCCAGAAATTACAACTGGTATTCTCTTACAGGCAAAATGATTCTCATTTTTATTTTTTGTTCATTGTTTTTGTTAGTAAGGTGTAAATACACTCCCCCGAAATGCAGTACTTGTCACTTACGTTGCTTTGGTCAGAGAAAATCTTCACCCATCTAGATTTTTAATCAAGGAGAATTTTCACAGCAACATACGAAGATATAGCATATAATTCTCTTAAAATACTATTACAGATTCTTTAATATAGAAACGCAACCCACGAGTATGAAGAAAAGCTCATGAAATTCTCTTTATCAAAGTGCGTTATTTACATTTATTTTCACAGGTCTGCTATTTAGAACTGAAATAAGTTCAATCAAAACATATTAATATAATTTATTTTAATATACTTTAAACTTCAAAATAAATTATAAACACCATTAAAAACCAAAACTCTTTGCTAAAATGCTGTACGTAATTTTCTCAGACCACTGGCTTCCTTCTCATTAGATGATACTCAGTAAAATCATATTAAATTTATTACTCTCAATATTATACTAGGTAACAAGTTAAAATAACAATAAGATACCATTTTCACTTAGCAAAGAGAGTCAAAGTTTTTTTTTTTAACTGTACATATTTCATAACACTGTAAAGAATGTTATAAAAGAACCAATCCCATTTAATAGGGTTTCAAGAAACAGGAAAAGATCCATCCATTAAGCCAGATGGTTCATTTTTGAAAAAAATAAACCCTAAGAAAATTATTCCATGTATATAAAGAGCTCTATGCATAAGGGTAGTATTAGTAACAGTATTTAAACAGTGATGTACACAACACAAACTAATAATAAAGGAATGGATAAGTACATTACAGGAAAGCAGTTTTCTAACAGAGAAAACTTATCTTCAAATAAAATCTTTTACAGACCATAATACTATATAAAACAGATAACACAGAATTTGCTAACACTAGAAGAGCCACAAGTGGAGTCTGTCCTTCCCTTTAGCTGCCCCTCCACCTGGTGAGCCCCTGAGATTCTGTGGGAGCTCTGGGGAAAACATGGTGAACACAACTGATGAGCTGGAGTATCAAGGAGGTATTAAAAACCTTGTGTTCACTATGAACAAGGCGGAAACATTTCTGTGATCCTGTCATGAAAGACTGGTTCAATATTTATACACATGTATAATTAACAACTAAGGCTGTATATTGGCACCCTGTTTATTTAACTTATATGCAGAGTACATCATGAGAAACGCTGGACTCAATGAAGCACAAGCTGGAATCAAGATTGCTGGGAGAAATATCAACAACCTCAGATATGCAGATGACACCACACTCATGACAGAAAGCAAAGAAAAAATAAAGAGCCTCTTGATGAAAGTAAAAGAGAGTGAAAAAGTTGGCTTCAAACTCAACATCCAGAAAACTAAGATCATGGCATCTGGTCTCATCACTTCATGGCAAATAGATGGGGAAACAGTGACAGACTTTATTTTCTTGGGCTCCAAAATCATTGCAGATGGTGACTGCAGCCATGAAATTAAAAGACACTTGCTCCTGGCAAGAAAAGTTATGACCAACCTAGACAGCATATTAAAAAGCAGAGACATTACTTCGCCAACAAAGGTCCATCTAGTCAAAGCTATGGTTTTACCAGTAGTCATGTATGGATGTGAGAGTTGGACTATAAAGAAAGCTAAGTGCCGAAGAATTGATGCTTTTGAACCGTGGTGTTGGAGAAGACTCTTGAGAGTCCCTTGGACTACAAGGAGATCAAGCCAGTGAATTCTAAAGGAAGTCAGTCCTGAATATTCATTGGAAGGACTGATGCTGAAGCTGAAACTCCAATACTTTGGCCACCTAATGCAAAAAACTGACTCATTTGAAAAGACCCTGATACTGGGAAAGACTGAAGGCGGGAGGAGAAGGGGATGACAAAGGATGAGATGGTTGGATGGCATCACCGACTCAATGGACATGAGTTTGAGTAGATTCCGGGAGTTGGTGATGGACAGGGAGGCCTGGTGTGCTGCAGTCCATGGGGTCGCAAAGAGTCGGACACAACCGAGTGACTGAACTGAACTAAACTGAATTGAATTATGTAAATTTAAAAAGTACATACACATGTTAAAACTTCTGAACAGCATCTGGCTTTAGGTGGTGTCTTTTTTCTACATTTCTTTATATTCTTCATTTCAATGTTTCCAATGTTTTCACTTTTCTTTTATATTTAAAAAATACTTATTTTTAATTGGAGGATAATTGCTTTACACAACTATGCTGGTTTCTGCCATATATAAGCATGAATCAACCATATGTATTCATATGTCCCCTTCCACTTGAACCTCCCTCCTACCTCTCAAGTTTCACTTTTATAAAAGGGAAAAATTAATTTAGACAGAGATCTCACTGAGCAACTGGTACTAAAGAACTTTTTCCATCCAAGTGGGGTTGGGTCAATTTTGAAGATCAATTCTATGCTGTACCATTATACATAGATATTATGAGACTGGCACTAAACGTATATAAGGATAGATGATAAAACTAACATAATAAGTTTCCCAGAAAACAGTGGAAGTGTTAGTCTGTCAGTTATGTCCAACTTTTTGCGACCCCATGGACTCTAGCTCACCAGGCTCTTCTGCCCATGGAATTCTCCTGGCAAGAATGCTGCTGCTAAGTCACTTCAGTCGTGTCCGACTCTGTGTGACCCCAAAGACGGCATCCCACCAGGCTCCCCCATCCCTGGGACTCTCCAGGCAAGAATACTGGAGTGGGTTGCCATTTCCTTCTCCAATGCGTGAAAGAGAAAAGTGAAAGTGAAGTCGCTCAGTCTGTCCGACTGTTAGCGACCCCACGGACTGCAGCCCACCAGGCTCCTCCGTCCATGGGATTTTCCAGGCAAGAGTACTGGGGTGGGGTGCCATTGCCTTCCCCGCCTGGCAAGAATACTGGAGTGGATAGCCGTTCCCTTTTCCAGGGGATCTTCCCAACACAGGGATCAAACCCGGATCTCCTGCACTGCAGGTGGATTCTTTACCACTTTCACTTCAATGGAAGTTTACCAAAGCTCTCTTCAATTCTGAACAATATCAACATAACCCTCATCCTCTGTTCCTCCAGTGTTTTTCGTTGGGGTTGCTAAATAAATTTCAAGTCAATCTACACACAACATTACTCATCCTAGCAACTGCCTAACAACCTCTGGCAGATCTTAAGTGTGTAAACAGCAACTGCACAAGACTATGTCAGAAAAGAGCCCCAGAAACAATCAGGATAGGAAGGTTCTCCCATGGCTCCTCTGGAATAGAAAGCTAAAGTTTTTACCTAAAACCATGTAATAGTTTCTGTAATTTTTCCAAGAAGCAGCTTTGTCCTTTTGAGCTTTACAACTATGATCTGTAGCAGTGATAAAATTTAAAGTAGAAAATGACAAACACAGCCAAATGCAAATCTCAAGTGCAGGTAACACACATCAATAGCTGCAGCCTCATGTATTTCCTTTTCTTATGTGCTTATATTTTTGTTTAAAGAAAGGTATATAAATATAAACACACACACACACACACACACACAGCATTGACCCTTGAACAATATGGGTTTAAAGTGTAGATTTTTTTTCAATAAATACACAGTAGGCCTTCAGTGATTATGGGTTCCACATCTGTGCTTAAACTAACCACATATCGTGTTCCAAGGATCATGTTTATGATCCAAGGTTGGCTGAATCCACATCTGCAAACAGGAGGGCCCAGCTATGGGGCACGAGCATCCCCAGATTTTGGTATCCACTGTGGGTCCTGGAACCAGTCCTCTGTGTGTGTGTGTGTATAAATAAAAGAGAAAGGTATTCATATAAAACATTTCTTAACATATAAAAAGAGACTAGTAAATGTGAACAAAAACGCTTCTATTTGTAGATTGGTAAACTTTTTAGTGTGGATCAGCTCAAACAACTTTAAAATCAGTTTAGGGAATGCTACTCAATACGCTGCTGCTGCTGCTGCATCACTTCAGTCGGGTCTGACTCTGTGCGACCCCACAGACAGCAGCCCACCAGGCTCCCCCGTCCCTGGAATTCTCCAGGCAAGAACATTGGAGTGGGTTGCCATTTCCTTCTCCAATGCATGAAAGTGAAAAGTCAAAGTGAAGTCGCTCAGTCTTGTCCACTCTTTGCAACCCCATGGACTGCAGACCACCAGGCTCCTCCACCCATGGGATTTTCCAGGCAAGAGTACTGGAGTGGGACGCCATTGCCTTCTCTGACTCAGTACTCTACAGTGACGTAAATGGGAAGGAAATCCAAAAAAATAGAGGATATACATATATCCTGATTCTCTTTGCTATACAGCAGAAACTAAAACGGACTTCACTGGTGGCTCAGACAGTAACGAATCTGCCTACAGAGCAGGAGACCTGGGTTCGAGCCCTGGGTCGGGAAGGTCACCTGAAGAAGTGAATGGCAACCCACTCCAGTACTCTCACCTGGAGAATTCCATGGACAGAGGAGTCTGACAGGCTACAGTCCTTGGGGTTGCAAAGAGTCAGACACGACAGAGTGACTATCACTTTTCAGAAACTAACACAATATTGTAGAGCAACTATACTCCAATAAAAATGAATTTTAAAACACATTTGACAAAAATAATAAATAAGCAAAACAAAATCAGCTCTGCAATCTGATGACCCACTCTCTACTACCTTGTCCAGTGGTGGGAGAGGCAGAGTGAGTGTGCTCCCCTGCCAAACTGAAAAACCCCCAGCAAAGCCTGCAGGCACCAATATCTTTCTTATCAATGCTAAGAGGAAAGATGCTTATGGTGATGAGACTCCATAATGAGTTCTAACAAGATACCACAAAAAAAATGTAAAATATAGCCCCCCAAAACCTTAGATAATTTCTGCCATATTATATAATTACCTGATTTCAAATGTTTCTCAATTATCATCAATAATGTTATTTATAGAAGGAAGATATGCCCTGCTACAGTTTTATATTTCCTAATCACCAGAAAACTTAGCAATAAAATAACTTACCTATGTGTACAAAAACACAGTGTCTCTGGACCCACAAGTTTACAATCCATTCCCATGGGTGATCGCCAGCTCACATACAATCTGTTCTGTAAACGCATAGGTAAGACTTTTCTTTTGTATTCTTCATATTCTTCAGGAGTAAAAAGTTTCCCTCCATCATCCTCACCAACAATTCTACAACAAAAGATACTTCTCTTAAGGCATGTGTATTTCTTTTCTGGGTTAAAAATAATAAACTTTAAAATTAAACTATACTTGTACAGTCAAATGTATAGTCAGAAGACTGCTTTGGCTTTATTTTGTCACATCAGGCTCATGTTAATAGCAAAACTACAATAGTAATAAAGCTTTTGCTTCCCATATGAAAAAGGATTATAAATAATAAAGTCAATGAATTCATAACATCTGACTTCACAGATCCAGGTTTATCACTGGAGAATTACCACATATTCATCTCAATTTCTCCTTTGGTTCTGAAGTAAACATGCTCATTTTTCACATTAAAGTTGGAGACTAAACTGCTAAAAATTCTAATATTTTCCTCCTTTAAATATACTTCCCCCAAAACAAAATAGTACAAAAATCATCCATGCTAAAGACAACATGATTAATGTCCATACATGACTCCAAACCCTGGCCAGAAGTTTAAGATAGAACCCACAAACACCCTTAGATCTGCACCACTTCATACCTAACATATGCATTGAGTAATCAGGCATATCATTTTCTAATTCTGGAAGTAAGACCTCAAATTTTTAGGGGAAAAATTAAGCTACTTTTATTTCTTGATTTATTAGGAAATTAAGAATTGTCCTCCTTGGAAAAAAGGAAGCACAGTCAAAATCATGTGGTCAAAACTGAAGAAATTTCTCACTGAACATACTCCCTTTAAAAGTCATGGAAAGTGTTATTTGCAGAATGTTACATAATTTTTAGTGCAGTCAGTGCCTTTTCTCATATTTTCAAGCCTTTACTCCGGGAGATGGTGATGGATAGGGAGGCCTGGCGTGCTGCGATTCATGGGGTCGCAAAGAGTCGGACACGACTGAGCGACTGAACTAAACTGAACTGAGCTAAAATAAAAACCAATTCAGAAGCTATGCAATCATCACAAATTTCTTCCTTAAATAATTAAGGTACATAATAATAAATAAATAATAAAACTAAGGGCATTTCATTCTGAGCTAAGTTTTGGGTTATTTCACCTTTTTATAGCTACCAAGAAGTATATCAACAGCTACTGAAAAGACCTTAAGATCAATGCACTTTTAAAGAAAGAGATTGATTATATACAGTCCTAAACCAGTGTTGCTCAAACTTTATTTACAGAATCCCCAGGAGATCTAGTTCAAATGCAAATTCAGATTAATATGTCTCAATGGGCCTGGCGATGCTCCCCAAGGACGATGGTTACACTGCTGGTCCATGATGGCTACGCTATGAGCAGCAAGGCTCTAACTTCTACAGAGAACTATTTCAAGTAGTTAATGTTTGGAAAATAATTTCGCCCCAGGCCCTAACATTTCACAGGCCAGGCATGAGACTACAAGGCCCACATACCACATACCTAAACATCTAAGTATCTAAGGTGTCCAGTCAACATCAGGACCCAGCATAGCGCTCCTAGGGGAAAGGCCTAGAGAACTGGAGGTGAAAGGAGCAGCCCTGCCCTAGCTAAGCTCTGGGTAGAAGCTGTTCTGGACTGCTGGCCTTACTTGAACCTAACCCGGAATGGGACCTGACCCATCAAGCTTCTCATCCTCAATTTTTCTGGCTCAGAATTACTAGATATTTCTAGGCGTCACTCAGAAGTATACCACCTAGACAGTCCAAGGGAAGAGCAGTCAGACAGCAACCCCTTTACCCAAGGGATGAGGCGGGACCCCCTTTAGAAGGAGCAACCCCTGTGGCTGTTTCAGGCTGCACCTGCTTCCCACGGAGGCAGTGATCATCTGACTTCCCCTTTACACACACACACACACACACCAGCCTCTCACCTAGTTTCCCAACTGTCAAAAATCTTTCTTGGGAGACCTTAAAAAAAAAAAAAAAAACCACATTCTTGCAAGTACACCAGCCTTTGTCAGGGCCCCAGGCAGTGAGTCACTACCAAAAGCCCTAAGGGAAGCTGTGCTTCCAGTCTCCGGATAAGAGTTTCTCTAGAACCAGCCAGTCTTTCTCCTAAAACCAGCACCTCGTGGTCCGGGGCACGTTTGGAAGTTCACGTCCCACCCTATTACAAAGTGAACATGCAAACCTGATGTCTGCTTTTACAGGCCAGATCAACGTGTGATCTACAACGGCAGTTATGAAAAGAACAATGGACCTTGGCATAAATCTGGAGTTAATAATCCTTTCTCGAAGGGATCAGAGCCGGAGATCTTTTAAATGGCCTAGGAAGAGCCTTACTTGAATAGAACTGCGTGTCATCGCAATACTAGAAGTAAGAAACCTGCAATCAAAGTAAGCCACCTCCACCAGCCCGGGAACGGGATTCCGGGAGCCAAGGCCACCCAGCGCCGGTTCCCTGCCCGCGCCTCCAGCACTCCTCCCGCGAAGGGGATCGGACCGGCCTCCTGGCTCCGCAGAGGCTCTGCCTCACCTCCGGTACTCCAGGTACTCGTCCACTGCCGCCGCGCCGCCAGGAGGTAACGTCAGCCTCTCCATGGCGGGCGGAGAACCGGGAAGCGCCGGCTCCAGCCGCCCTGCGCACGTGAGCCGAGCCCGGAGCTGCCAAAACCTGCCCCGCCCCGGCCGGCCGCGCCCCCTCTCGCCCGCTCCGCTATTGGCCCGGCAGGACGACCACGGTGACTGCGCAGAGCTCGCGCTTCCACCTGGCTGACCACTCCCGGCACTAGAAACTTGCTCTTCACGCTGAACCCTGCTGCTGTAGGGATGCTGTTTACCGCACTCCGCAAACCTTGCCCGTCTCCTTCTTCCTGGTCTGACAGGTCTCTTTGTAGTAAATAAAATAATGAGTGACGATGGAGTGCAGTGTCTTGCATGTAATGGATGCACAGAATGGACGTATTTCTTTGTGCAGCACTTTTCGCCGGTTGTGAGAAGGTTTTGGCTAGTTTGAGAGCTCTAATCGCTCTAATTGCCAGCTGTGTTTTCAGATTTGGCATTAAAAACACTGTGACGTAGAAAATCAGATAGTCTTGAGTGTCTGTTCAGTTTGAGTGTCACTATAGCAATATGTTCTTCAAAAAAAGTGAGTAGCAGATTTAATGGGTAACAGGGAAACCAGTTAGGATTAAAACAAAACCAGAAACCTTTGGAAATATTCTCAGCAAAATCCATTTTAAAGTTGCATATACCGGCGATTGGTAATATGTCCAGAATTTGGTTTAGTTACTTGGAAAAGAGATAGGAAATCCATTATTATTCAGAATCAAACTCTGAGGCTCCCTAGAGATCAGGTCGGAGAAGGCAATGGCACCCCACTCCAGTACTCTTGCCTGGAAAGTCCCATGGACGGAGGAGCCTGGTAGGCTGCAGTCCATGGGGTCGCGAAGAGTCGGACACGACTGAGCGACTTCACTTTCACTTTTCACGTTCATGCATTGGAGAAGGAAATGGCAACCCACTCCAGTGTTCTTGCCTGGAGAATCCCAGGAACGGGGGAGCCTGGTGGGCTGCCGTCTATGGTGTCGCACAGAGTCGAACACGACTGAAGTGACTTAGCAGCAGCAGCAGCAGCAGCAGAGATCAGATTGAAAGTGAAAGTGAAAGTCGCTCAGTCTTGTCCGACTCTTTGTGACCCCACGGAATTCTCCAGGCCAGAATATTGGTGTGGGTAGCCTTTCCCTTCTCCCGGGGATCTTTTCAACCCAGGGATCGAGCCCAGGTCTTCCGCGTTGCAGGCGGATTCCTTATCAGCTGAGCTACCAGGGAAGCCCAGAGATCAGGTTGAGCACCTTCTATAAATTGTTAGAGAGGGAAAATCCAGTTTACAAAAAAAAAATTGTTGAACTCCAATACTTTATTTCAAAAATAAAGTATTTTATTTTTGAGACCCACTGTTGGGTCTTAATCCCAACAATGACACCCTCACTACTCTTCATTAATAATCTTTCTATCAGTGTTAGCTCCCAACTCAATCTTAACCAATAAACTCTGAAGTCTTTCCCAGCCACATTTGCATATTATAAACACATTTTAAAGTTAAAAAGCTTTCAACACTCAGGTAAAGGAGTAATCCTGAAATGGGGCTATTTTAGGGGAAGGAGCACTGCTCAACACACCTATGGGGTGCTGCTGCCTTTTATCTTGTTTTGAACTCCTAGCTCTGCTTGCTTTTGAACTGTGGTGTTGGAGAAGACTCTTGAGAGTCCCTTGGACTGCAAAGAGATCCAACCAGTCCATTCTGAAGATCAGCCCTGGGATTTCTTTGGAAGGAATGGTGCTAAAGCTGAAACTCCAGTACTTTGGCCACCTCATGCGAAGAGTTGACTCATTGGAAAAGACTCTGATGCTGGGAGGGATTGGAAGCAGGAGAAGGGGATGACAGAGGATGAGACGGCTGGATGGCATCACTGACTCAATGCATGTGAGTCTGAGTGAACTCCGGGAGTTGTTGATGGACAGGGAGGCCTGGCGTGCTGTGATTCATGAAGTCAAAAAGAGTCGGACACAACTGAGCATCTGAACTCAACTGAACTGAAACTAGCAAAGATAAATAACATAAAGTGCTAGGCTACATGAACTTATAGAAAAAGTGGCAAGGGAGTGTCTGCGCAGTCAAGTACAATTTAATGCATCTAGAGGGAAATAATTAAAACAGGCTTAGTGCAATTGTGAACCCTTACAGGAAGCTGCTGGAGCAGTAAACTCTCTGATCAAAGAAGTCAACAAAAATATTAGGAATGACAAATAAAACTACAGAACAATATGCAAAATATTATCCTATCCTTGGAGAAAACTGACACCTTTGCTAATTAGAATATTATATATGGTTTTGACCTCTGCTTTAACTTTTTAAAGTATTATTGAACTATAATATATCCCCAAAGGTATCTAAATTGATCCAGGAAATAAGATGGACAGAGGGACATGAGAGAGAGAAGCTTGCCTTGGCAAGTATTAGACATTTTACATATTTAGTTCTCATAAAATGAGATCAGAAATATCAGCATTTTGCAATAATGTATAACAATATAATATTTTTCCCTGAAAATAACAGATTAATCTAACAGAGGCTTGATTAAACATAAGGTTTTTGTCTTTGTTACTCTGAAGAATTATTGGGGTAAGTGATTACTGGCATTTGCTCAGGACATTTTCCCCATAGCTGCAAGAACTGCTGAAATTATATCCAAATTCAAAGAAGAAAGAAAGGAGGCAACCAATATCTGACATTCCTTTTATCAAGTAAGAAAGAGTTTTCCCGGAAGCCCCTCTAAACATTTTTCACTTATGTAGTATTGATCAGACCTATTCATATGGCTATCCCTCGTGTATAAAGGAGGCTGGGAAAGCAAATCCAGAACTAATGTTTCCCAGGGTCTGTGATGAGGTGGTCACGAAGAGTCTAGAAAAGTGTGTTTGGTTAGTCAATGTATAGAGTCTGCCCAGCTCACCCCTTGAATTGCTTCATACCCATGTACCCCCTTCTCCCAGATGCAGGCATTTTACATTAAACGTATTCATCAGACCCCTAAGGAAGGCAAGCCCAAAGTCTCAGCCAGCTACTGAAACTGGTTTGAAGTCTTCTCTCTTTCTTCTTCTTCTTTTTTTGTTTTTTGGAGTTTTTTGGACACACCACATGT
>SJYX01008642.1:36632-68564 GCA_006410675.1 Oreotragus oreotragus | reverse complement strand
CTTCACTTTGACTTTTCACTTTCGTGCATTGGAGAAGGAAATGGCAACCCACTCCAGTGTTCTTGCCTGGAGAATCCCAGGGACGGGGGAGCCTGGTGGGCTGCCGTCTATGAGGTCGCACAGAGTTGGACACGACTGAAGCAACTTAGCAGCAGCAGTCTCGAAGTTGTGTCTGACTTTTTTGACCCCATGGACTGTAGCCTGCCAGGCTTCTCTGTCATGGGATTTCCCAGGCAAAAATACTGGAGTGGGTTGTCATTTCCTTCTCCAGGGGATCTTCCTGACCCAGGGAGCAAACCTGCGTCTCCTGCATTGACGGGTGGATTTTTTATCACTGAGCCACAAAGGAAGTTATATGCTGCTGCTGCTGCTAAGTCGCTTCAGTCGTGTCTGACTCTGTGCGACCCCATAGACAGAGGCCCACTGTCTCTGGGATTCTCCAGGCAAGAACAGTGGAGTGGGTTACCATTTCCTTCTCCAATGCATGAAAGTGAAAAGCCAAAGTGAAGTCGCTCAGTCGTACCCGACTCTTCGCGACCCCATGGACTACAGCCTACCAGGCTCCTCCATCCATGGGATTTTCCAGGCAAGAGTACTGGAGTGGGGTGCCATTGCCTTCTCCGAAGGAAGTTATATATATATCCTTTAAAAAAGTTTCTCTAGGACAATCGTTGTTTAATTTTAATATACATTAAAATCACCTGGAGGACTTGTTAAAACAAAGTGTTGGCCCCGTCCTTAGAGCTTGTGATTTAGAAAGTCTGAGAAGGGACTGAGAATTTTTATTTATAATGCCTATTCTGCTGCCCTGGAGACTACTCACCCTCTCCCCTTGTCAGCACAAGTTCCTGCACTAGGCACACAGTGAGTCCAAGCAAAACAACATGTTGGAGTTTGGAACAGAGAAGTTTTGTTGCAGGGCCATGCAAGGAGACAGATGGCTCACGTCCCCCCAAAATTCAAAAGCCCCAAAGGGTTTCAGCAAAGCATTTGTAAAGGCCAGGTGGGTGTGGGGTGTTGTCTGAAGCTTGTGTGATCAACTTGTGCACAATTCACTGATTGATGGTAAGGAACAGGATGGTGCCAGTCCTTAGGTGCCAGTAGGTCTGGGAGCTATGTGCTCATGATTATCAGATACTTACCATCCTCCGCTTGGTGAGGAGTTTCCACATCTATAAAAAACAACTCAGGAAGGTGTTTGTGTGCATGTGTGTGGGCTAAGTTGCTTCAGCAGTGTCCAGCGCTGTGATCCCATTTCTGTAGCCCACCAGGCTTCTCTGTCCATGGAGTTCTTCAGGCAAGAACACTGGATTTGATTGCCATGTCCTCCTGCAGGGGATCTTCCCGACCCAGGGATCAAACTCACATCTCTTATGTGTCCTGCATTGGCAGGTGGGTTCTTTACCACTAGGGCCATCTGGAAAACCCCAGAATATGCATTAGCTAGTGTTATCTAGGTGCCAATACTTCAGAGAGGAGCTGAAGCAGAGGATATGTGGGAAGGGCCTGTCCTGGGAAAGCCCGATAGAGTCCTGTTCAGTTACACCCTATAATTTGGAATGTAGGCTTCCCTGGTGGCTCAGAGCATAAAGCGTCTGCCTGCAATGCAGGAAACCTGGGTTTGATCCCTGGTTCAGGAAGATCCCCTGGAGAAGGAAATGGCACCCCACTCCAGTACTCTTGCCTGGAAAATCCCATGGACGGAGGAGCCCGGTAGGCTACAGTCCATGGGGTTGCAAAGAGTCGGACACGACTGAGAGACTTCACTTTCACTTTCACCCACCATTCCTGCTCAAGGCTACAGCCTTGAGAGAGTTGTTGAGACCATCTGAATAGTATACGTGACTGAACCTACTTAAAGTCTGCATATAAAATATAAGATTCTATAAGGGTAATGTGGAGATCTGCCTGTCCTGTGGTCACTGAAGACAAGCCCTTGTAAGTAACTCCCCTTGTTTATTAACCTGCCACCTACCAGTCTGCAGTGGTCTGCCTCTTTCTTTAGTCTCTCCTTGCCCTCTGTGTACAAGGATCAGTTTGTGAATAAACACTTTACCTATATTCCTCCTGATATATTTTAAAGTGTTTTAGAGCAAAATGCCAGGTGTCATATCTTTTCATACTCATAAATGCTTTGGCATCTATCTTTAATAAGTTTTAAAAGATCTATAATATCACTATGATACCTAATAAATTAAGCAAGAATTCCCTAATGTCATCTAATATCCAACTTTCATTCAAATTTCTTTGATTTTGTTCTAATTAGAATCCAGGTAAAGTTGATGTTTTGCATTCAGTTTATATGTGCTTAACAGGGCTACACTGGAGAAGGCAATGGCACCCCACTCCAGTACTCTTGCCTGGAAAATCCCATGGACAGGTGAGCCTGGAAAACTGCAGTCCATGGGGTCGCTGAGGGTCGGACACGATTGAGCAACTTCACTTTCACTTTTCACTTTCATGCATTGGAGAAGGAAATGGCAACCCACTCCAGTGTTCTTCCCTGGAGAATCCCAGGGATGGAGGAGCCTGGTGGGCTGCCATCTATGGGGTCGCACAGCGTCGGACACAACTGAAGTGACTTAGCAGCAGTAGAACAGGGCTTCCCAGGTGGTGCTAGTGGTGAAGAACCTGCCTGCCAATGCAGGAGACCTAAGAAACACAGGTTCAACCCCTGGGTTGGGAAGATCCCCTGGAGGAGGGCATGGCAACCCACTCCAGTATTCTTGACTGGAGAATCCCATGGACAGAAGAGCTTGATGGGCTACAGTCCACAGGGTCACAAAGAGTCGAACATGACTGAAGCAAGGCAGCATGCAATATATAACAAGTCTTTTGTAATTTTAAACAGTTCCCTTTCTCCCATGCTGATTTTTTGTGCCATTTATTTGTTGGAAAAAACAGAGTCAGTTTTCTTGTAGAATATCTTTCTGAATTGTTTTGTTTAGCAAAAAATGTCATTTAATATAATCTTTTAGCCCCTATCTTCCATAAATTCATACATGAATCTGAAGACTTCAGTTCAGTTCAGTTCAGTCCCTCAGTCATGTGCGACTCTTTGCAACCCCATGGACTGCAGCATGCCAGGCCTTCCTGTCCATCACCAACTCCTGGAGTTTTTTCAAACTCATGTCCATTGAGTCAGTGATGTCAGAAGACTTCACTGGCTATGACACGTAGAAGAAGTTCTTTTCAGAAGAGATTTTCACTGATGATGCTATGTTCTGAATTCTTGACTTCTGGAGACAGCCTTGCTTGAAAATTCCTATAAGGCCCACATAACATGGTGCTGTATACCTAAGAACCCATTTTCTAGGACTTCCCTGGTGATCCAGTGGCTAAGGCTTTGTGCTCCCAAGGCAGAGGGCTGGGGTTTGATCCCCGCTCAGGGAACTAGATCACACATGCTGCAACTAAGAGTTAACAGGCTGAAACTAAGACCTGGCACAGCCAAATAAATTAATAAATATTAAAAACAAAAGCACTTTCCCTTCTTTCCCCATCTCTCAACTCAGCTCAGTACCAAGGCCATTTTCTCTGTAGTCCTCTGTGGATGAAGGAGAGATTTTGGAAATACCTCATTCAGCCTTACTCTGAGCCCTTTGGGATCCCAGCTTAACGTGAGAGGGTCTTCTATTAGGCATTACCTTAGACTTTGACCTCAGTTCGGTCTTCCCAGGTGGCTCACATGGTAAAGTGTCTGCCTGCAATGCAGGAGACCCGAGTTCGATCCCTGGATTGGAAAGATCCCCTGGGGAAGGAAATGGCAACCCACTCCAGTACTCTTGCCTGAAAAATTCCATGGATAAAGGAGGCTGGAAGGCTACAGTTCATGGGGTCGCAAAGAGTCGGACACGACTGAGCAACTTCACTCATTTGACCTCAGTTCTCCTCTCTGAGCTAAGCCATCAAAACCAAAGCACAAGTTTGCCTGGAAGAGCTAATGTTCTCAGAGCTATTTTAGTGTAGGAATTTCTTGTTGTTCATGCACAGGCAAAACCCAGAAGGGCAAGTTAATGCCCTTGGGAGCAAACTTTGACNTTCACTCATTTGACCTCAGCTCTCCTCTCTGAGCTAAGCCATCAAAACCAAAGCACAAGTTTGCCTGGAAGAGCTAATGTTCTCAGAGCTATTTTAGTGTAGGAATTTCTTGTTGTTCATGCACAGGCAAAACCCAGAAGGGCAAGTTAATGCCCTTGGGAGCAAACTTTGACCAGTGGAGAATGTGAGCCAATAAATATGTCCCTCTTTCTCCCCTACAGTATTTATGAGATGTGTTTCATATGGCATCTCCAAAGCTCCCATGGGATTGAATGATTTCCTCATCCGTAACCTGTCCTCACTCTTTCTCTTTTCACTTCCTTAATCTCTAGGTTCTCACTACCACATGAAAGACTCACTTTCAGGAGGAACCAGCCTAAGACAGGGCTTCCCTGGTGGCTCAGCTGGTAAAGAATCTGCCTGCATTGTGGAAGACCTGGGTTCCATCCTTGGTTTGGGAAGATACCCTGGAGAAGGGAACGGCTACTCTCTCCAGTATTCTGGCTTGGAGAATTCCAGGGGGGTTGCAAAGAGTCAGACATGACTGAGCCTAAGACAATGTCCTAAACCTATGTTAACCTATGCATTTATCCTTTTCCCCCCTTTAAATGTATTTATTGAAGACACTGGGCCCCTTTGTCCTGAATTTTTTCCACATTGTGAGTTTCACTGATTACCTTCTTGTGGTTAGACTTAGTTTGTTCTTTTGTACTCTGTATTTCCCATGATCTAGAGCCTTGATCAGATTGAGGTTCAAAATTTTAGCAAGAATATCTCATAGGTGGTGGTGGATATTCCTATGTGGAATGTACATATCAGGTTTGGATGTCTCTGTAATGTTAACATTGATCTCTGAGTTTAGTTTTTGCCAACCTGACCCATAATGTTCCCCTTCCACTTTTCACCTAGTCACTTCCTTCACTTTTTGCTTTTTACATTTTGAATGCTAAGTGTATACTTAGGCAAGTAGCAGCAATACACGTTTAGAATTGTTATGAAAGTGAAAGTGTTAGTCGCTCAGTCATGCCTGACTCTTTGCGACCCTATGGACTGCAGCCCACCAGGTTCCTCTGTCCCTGGGATTTTCCACGCAAGGATCCTGGGGTGGTCTGCCACTCCCTTCTCCAGAGGATCTTCTTGAACCAGGGATCAAACCCAGGTCTCCTGCACTGCAGGCAAACTCTTTACTGACTAGGCCACCGGAAAAGCCCTGGTATTGTTATAATTGTTACGCTTGGTGCATTAAGCTATATGTCCAAATGAAGTAAATCCATTTCTAGAGGGTTTTGGTTTTTTTTTTTTTTTTTTTTTTGGTTTAAAGTCTATTTTATTTGCTATTAACAAAAGCTATACCAACCTTGGAGAAGGAAATGGCAACCCACTCCAGTATTCTTGCCTGGAGAATCCCAGGGATGGGAGAGGCGGGTGGGCTGCCGTCTATGGGGTCGCACAGAGTCGGACACGACTGAAGCGACTTAGCAGTAGCAGCAGCANCAAAAGCTATACCAACCTTGGAGAAGGAAATGGCAACCCACTCCAGTATTCTTGCCTGGAGAATCCCAGGGATGGGAGAGGCGGGTGGGCTGCCGTCTATGGGGTCGCACAGAGTCGGACACGACTGAAGCGACTTAGCAGTAGCAGCAGCATGCCAACTTTATTTTGATTATATATCTTTTTCCATCTTTTTATTTTCAATAAGAAGTAAGCAACATACATGAAAAACCTGGGATTTTCCAAACATATCTCCTAAAACTATAGCCTTGTTACAGTTGGGTTTTCTTAGTCCCCAAACACAGCAGATGATAATTTGACTAATTTTTCCACTGTTATCACCAACCTAGAAAAGCTGTAGGTCCTCACTGCCCACTATCCTAACACTTCTAAATAGCCAATTCTGAATTTTAAAGTCTCTTGTTTTTCGTACTCCATTGTGGTACTGAATTCTCTAGAGTTTGAAATGCATTTTACTAAAAATAATAGAAAACTCAACTGAGGCAGTTGAAACAAATTTAGCTGGTTCAGCAGCTAAATTGCTGACATCTCTGCAGTGCCTTTGGCCTTTCCTTCACCATCACACAACTGCTAATGCAGCATCAGCTCTCCTTCCTGCCATCTCTACTTATCCAACTCCCATCCTCAGGAATCAGCTCAAATTTCCCCTACTTTGGAAAGGAGGTACCTTGGAGGAGGAAATGGCAAACCACTCCAGTATTCTTGCCAGGATAATCCCACGAGCAGAGGAGCCTGGAGGGCTACAGTCCATGAGGTTGCAAAGAGACTGAGCAGAGCACAGCACAGTTGCCTGTCTAGAGCACATTACGCACATTATGATGTTAATGCAACCTCTTTGGGTGTGATGGAAGCAGCATCCAGAATAGGTGGAGTAAGGAAGGGTGGGAGACGATGGAGTGAAACGTAGACAGCTCTTTTCTAAATTTTAAAAATAATTAATTTTAATTGGAGGCTAATTATTTTAAAATATTGTGGTGGTTTTTGCCATACATTGACATGAATCAGCCACGGGTGTACATGTGTCTTTTTAGTGAAAAAAAGTTTGGTCATGAAGGTGAAAGCAAAAAAGACAGTCTGTTGTTCTGTCTGGAACAGTTTATTCAGTTATATATATATAGTTACGTATGTATATATTCTCTTTCAGATTCTTTTCTATTATAGGTTATTATAAGATATTCAATAGAGTTCCCTATATTATACAGTATCTTGTTTATTTTATACAAAGTAGTATGTATATGTTAATCCCAAACTCCTAATTTATTCACCCCTCCACAATCCCCTTTGGTAACCATAAGTTTGTTTCTATGTCTGTTAGTGTATTTCTGTTCTGTAAATAAGATCATTTATATCATTTTTTAATGATATGTAAATAATATCATATTTGTCTTTGGCTTAGTTCACTTAGTATGATATTAATAATGTCTAGATCCATCTATGTTGCTGCAAATGGCATTATTTCACTCTTTTTATGGCTAATATTCCACCATGTGTGTGAGTGTGTGTGTACCACATCTTCTTTTTTTTTAAAAAATTTTTTATTATAGTTGATTCACAATGTGTTAGTTTTCACTGTACAGCAAAGTGAATCAGTTTTACATATACATATATTCACTCTTTAGATTCTTGTCAGTAGAGAGTATTGAGAAGAGTTCCTCATCCTATACAATATATCTTTATTAGTTATCTGTTTTATGTATAGTAATGTGTATATGTCAATCCCAACCTCTCAGTTTATCCCTTCCTCTTTTCCCTGTGGTAAATGTAAGTTTGCTTTCTACATCTGTTTCTACAAAACATACTCTATTTCTGTTTTGTAAATTAGTTCATTTATGTCATTTTTTAGATTCCACAAGCCTTACTTCACTTAGTATGAAAATCTCTAGGTCCATCCATATTGCTACAAGTGGTATTATTTCATTCTTTTTTATGGCTGAGTGATATTCCCTTGTATACATGTACCACATCTTTATCCATTCTTCTTCTCATGGACATTTAGGTTGCTTCTATGTCTTGGCTATTGTAAATAGTGGTGCAATGAATGTGGGGGTGCATGTATCTCTTCCAATTAGAATTTTCTTCAAATATATGGCCAGGAGTGGGATTTCTGGATCATATGGTAGTTCAATTTTTAGTTTTTTAAGGAACCTCTGTACTGTTTCCCATAGCAGTTATATCAATTTATATTTTCACCAACAGTGTGGGAGGGTTCCCTAATGTTCCTAAATTTTCCTCCAAAACTTTTTCTTTGTAGCCTTCTTTTTTTTTTTTTAACTTTCCAAACAATGTATAAGAACATTTAACAGATGTTCACAGTACACAGGAGAATAAGGATTAGCAAAGAAAGCAGCATCTGATCTCTTTGGCTACGGGCAAGAAATACATATCCATAAGAAGTGGAAATACGTATCCAAATGGAAATATGTATACCAAAATATTAACATTTTGGGTGTAGATTACAGGTGATTTTTGGCTTTTTTTCCCTACCTTCTGATTTCTCCCAAGGTGTTTTTTAATTTAATAATAAGCATGTATTGCTTTCCAACTAGGGAAATATGGTATTGGTGTGGGGGGCAAAAAACAAAGAAGATATAAAAAAATCCAGTTGTATTTTTTCAGTCTTCTAATTTTTAAACTATGAAGAATCATAATATCTAAATTTATGTGTAGGGAGAAAATGTGAAGAGAGATCCTTTTTTTTTTTTTCTAGTTATAAAAATATCAAATACAAAAGAGTAGAAATTATTGCTTTACTTGAGAAACTTACTTCCAAATTACTTTCATGTGTTTTAAAAAGTCATAAAGAGCATCCAAGAAAAAATCATATACAGTTTCCCTAGGAATAAGTACAAAAAAAATGGGGTTGATGACTGCCCCAAATGATATTTCCTAAAGGAAAAAAATGTAATATTTAACTTTTTTTTTTTTTGAGGCAGGGTAAGTGAACTACACACGTCATAATAAAATTTTCTTACTTTACAAGGAGGAAGGACTGAGCCTGTTTTTGATGCATGTTAAACACAAAATCCACTGTTCTGATCAAGATGCTGCTGCTGCTGCTGCTGCTGCTGCTAAGTCGCTTCAGTCCTGTCGTGTCTAACTCTGTTGGACCCTATAGACGGCAGCCCACCAGGCTCCACTGGCCCGGGATTCTCCAGGCAAGAACGCTGGAGTGGGCTGCCATTTCCTTTTCCAAAGCATGAAAGTGAAAAGTGAAAGTGAAGTCGCTCAGTTGTGTCTGACTGTTGGAGACCCCATGGACAGCAGCCTACCAGGCTCCTCCGTCCATGGGAGTTTCCAGGTAAGAGTACTGGAGTGGGGTGCCATCACTGCCTTCTCCGTGTGATCAAGATGAGGGAAAAAAATCATTCTTCAACACTTCAGTTCTCCTGCAATGAAATCCAAAGGTCTGTTGAATCCATCTTTTCAATTCATGTACTGCCTCTACTTTCTCTTCTGTGACACATTTATGGAATAGGCATTTACAGAGCCATCCACCTTTTTCCCTTTTGTGGAGTCACAGGAGGCAAATCCCATTAACTTCATTTCTATTTCTTCCTCTGTGTTGCCCTCTAAGTCTTCCTCAGTTATCTGATGTTCTTACTCTTTGTTTCTTTTCTTTCGTCTTCTCATCTCTTCTTTCTTTCAGTTGAGAAGGGGCAGGAGATGTGGATCGATGTCTTCTTGGGGACCTGGACGGCCTTCTGTGCGGGGAACGAGAGCGGCTTCTTCCATCTCGCTCCCCAGACTGGGACCTTTCTAGGCGCCTGGGCTCTGTTTCCCAGATGTGGACCCGGACCCCCGCCTATGCTTCATCCGTGGGGAGCCGCTTGCGGCTGCGACCCATTTGGAATCCTCCTCCAAGACAAGTCCTCTTTGTAGTCCTCTTGCTGATAGTCACTCTGACTGAAGGGAGGTTATACCTCATTGTAGTTTTGATTTGCATTTTGTTAATAATCAGTGATGTTGAGCATTTCTACATATGCTTGTAGGCCATCTGTATGTCTTCTTTGAAGAAAGGTCTATTTAGATCTCCTGCCCATTTCTGGATTGCATTGTTTGTTTTTTTTAAATATTGACTTGTATAAGCTGTTTGTATATTTTGGAGATTAATCCCTTGTCGGTTGCATTATTTCCCCCCATTCTGTAGGTTGTCTTTTCATTTTGTTTATGGTTTCCTTTGCTGTGAAAAAGCTTTTAAGTTTAATTAGGTCCCATTTGTTTATTTTTATTTTTATTTTCATTACTTTAGAAGGTAGATCCAAAAATATATTGCTGCGATTTATGTCAGTGTTCTTTCTGTTTTTCTCTAGGAGTTTTACAGTATTCAGTCTTACATTTAGGTCTAAAATCCATTTTGAATTTATTTTTGTATATGGTGTTAAAGAATATTCTAATTTTATTCTTTTACATCTAGCTGTCCAGTTTTCCCAGCACCAGTTATTTGAGACTGTCTTTTTCCCACTGTATATTGCTGCCTCCTTTGTCATAGATTAGGTCACCTTAGGTGCATGAGTTTATCTCTTGGTTTTCTATGCTGTTCCACTGATTTATATTTTTGTTTTTGTGCCAGTACCATTCTGTCTTAATTACTGTAATTTGTAGTATAGCCTGAAATCAGAAAGCATGACTCCTCCAGCTCTTTTCTTTTTTCTTAAGATTGTTTTGGCTATTTGGGGGCTTTTTGTGTTTCCAGAAAATTTTTAAAATTATTTATTCTAGTTCTGTGAAAAATTCCACTGGTAATTTGATAGGGATTATATTGAATCTGTAGATCACCTTGGGTCGTATAGTCATTTTAGCAGTACTGATTTTTCTAATCCAAGAACACAGTATAGCTTTCCACTTGTTTGCATTGTCTTTAATTTCTTTCATCAGTCCTATAGTTTTTGGAGTACAAGCCTTTTGCCTCCTTAGGTAAGTTTCTTCAGATGTATTTTATTCTTTCTGATGTGATGGTAAGTGGCATTTACCATCTCCTTCATTTCTCTTTCTGATATCTTGTTGTTAGTGTATAGAAATGCTACAGATTTCAGTATACTAACTTTGTAGCCTGCAAACTTACCAATGAGCTCTGATAATTTTCTGGTAGTGCCTTTAGGATTTTCTATGTATAGCATCACGTCATCTGCTAATGGTGACAGTTTTGCTTCTTTTCCAGTTTGAATTCTTTTTATTTCTTTTTCTTATCTAATTTCTGTGTCTAGGACTTCCAAAACTATGTTGAATGAAAGTAGTGAGAATGGGTATCCTTGTCTTGTTCCTGATCTTAGAGGAGATGCTTTCAGTTCTTTGCCTTTGAGTATGATGTTAGCTGTAGGTTTGTTATATATGGCCTTTATTATGCTGGGGTAGGTTTCCTCTATGCCTACTTTCTGAAGAGTTTTTTAAAAATCATAAATTGTATTGAATTTTGTCAAAAGCTTTTTCTGCATCTATTGAGATGATCATATGGTTTTTATTCTTCAGTTTGTTAATGTAGTGTATCACATTGATTTGCAGATATTGAAAATTTTTTGCATCCCTAGGTTAATTCCATTTGATCTTGGTATATGGTCCTTTTAACGTATTATTGCACTCAGTTTACTGTTAGTTTTTGATAATTTTTGCATCTATATGTTCATTAGTGATATTGGCCTATAATTTTTTGTGTGGTATTTTTGTCTTACTTTGGTATCTGGGTGATGGTGCCTCATAGAATGAGTTTGAAGGTATTCCTTTCTCTACATTTTTTGGGAAGAGTTTCAGAATAATAAGTATTAACTCTTCTCTAAATGTTTGGTAGAATTTGCCTGCGCGAAGCCATTTAGTCCTGAATGTTTGTTTATTGGGAATTTTTAAGTTACTGATTCAATTTCAGTACTGGTGATTGGTTTGCTCATAGTTTCTATTTCTTCCTGATTCAGTTTTGGGAGATCGTACCTTTCTAAGAACGTGTCCATTTCTTTTATTACGCTCATTTTATTCATGTAGAGTTGCTTGTGGTAGACGCTTATGATCCTTTGTATTCTGATTGTATTGATGTGAGCCCTCTCCTTTTTTTTTTCCTTGATAAATCTGGCTACAGTTCAGTTCAGTCAGTTCAGTCATCGTGTCGGACTCTTTGCGACCCCATGAATCACAGCACGCCTGTCCATCACAGGCCTCCCTGTCTATCACCATCTCCCGGAGTTCACTCAGACTCATGCCCATCGAGTCAGTGATGCCATCCAGCCATCTCATCCTCTGTTGTCCCCTTCTCCTCCTGCCCCCAATCCCTCCCAGCATCAGAGTCTTTTCCAATGAGTCAACTCTTGGCATGAGGTGGCCAAAGTACTGGAGTTTCAGCTTTAGCATTATTCCTTCTAAAGAAATCCCAGGGCTGATCTCCTTCAGAATGGACTGGTTGGATCTCCTTGCAGTCCAAGGGACTCTCAAGAGTCTTCTCCAACACCACAGTTCAAAAGCATCACTAAGGGCTTATCAATTTTGTCTATCTTTCCAAAGAACCAATTGTTAGTTTTATTGATTTTTTCTGTATTTTTTGCCTCTATTTTATTTAATTTTGCTCAGATCTTTATGATTTTTTTCCTTCTACTAACTTTGAGTTTTGTTTGTTCTTCTTTCTCTAGTTACTTCAGTTGCAAGGTTGGGTTATTTATTTGAGAATTTTCATGTTCCCTGAGGTAAGCTCTTATTGCTATCAGCTTCCCTCTTAGAACAACTTTTGGTGCATCCCATAAGTTTTGGATTGTCATGTTTTCATTTCCATATATGATGGAACGTTATTCAGCCCTAAGAAAGAAGGAAATCCTGTTACTTGTGAATGGACCTTGCAGATATTTTACTAAGTATAATAGATCAGACAGAGAAAGGCAAATAGTGCAGGGTATCCCTTATACGTGGAATTTAACCCCCAAAAAGTCAAAATTATAGAAATAGTAGAAAAGTGGGAACTGAGCACTGGGAATGGGGGGAGATAGAGAGAGGTTAGTAAAAGCATGCAAACTTTCAGCTATAAAATGAATAATATCTAAGAATGTAATATAAAAATAGTGACTATAGTTGATAGTGAAAGTTGCTCAGTCATGCCTGACTCTTTGCAATTCCATGGACTGTAGCCTGCCAGGCTCCTCTGTCCATGGAATTTTTCAGGCAAGATTACTGGAGTGGGTTGCCATTTCCTTCTCCAATATTGATAACACTGTATTAAATAATTGAGATTTGCTAAGAATAAAATTTAAATGTTCTCATCAAAAAAGAGATAAATATGTGAGGTGATAAATGTGTTAATTAGATTAATTGGTTATTAATTAAATAACTAGGTGGGAAGGAAATGAAAATGAAGACAGCAAAAATCCCATGGGGTCGCTAAGAGTTGGACACGACTGGGCAACTTCACTTTCACTTTTCACTTTCAGGCAACCCACTCCAGTGTTCTTGCCTGGAGAATCCTGGGCCAGGGGAGCCTGGTGGGTTGCAGTCTATGAGGTTGCACAGAGTCAGACACGACTGAAGAGACTTAGCAGCAGCAGCAGCATATACATATGCGCTGCCTTCAAATAGAGTCAAAGGAGATATTCTGTCCCTAAAGGATGGGATGCTGTGTTTTAAATTGCTATTAAGACAAGTTTATTCCCACTCCTCTGCCTCCATAATACACCTTGGGAAACTACAGCTTAGTACCAGAGGAATTTTCTCACCTTGCCTTTCATGATGTCCATTCTGTGTCAGGGAGATGGAATTGTTTAAAGGTATGCATCTATTACACACACACAAAAAAATGGGCAAACCCTGTAAACCAAACAATTTCTTGCTCTGGTATAATCTGCCTTAAAGAAATGTTCACAACACATACACAGGGCATTGCTTATAACAAGAGATTTAAATTAAAAATTTGGGGGATATATTTACAGCAGCACAGTAGTTATGAAACTGTAAAATGATTTCTCCCAACTGAGAGAACGGGGGTAAGAATTTGGGTTCATGATGTAGGAAATGAAGGTTAAGGGCTTCTCTAGGCCTTGGGTTCTAATTTTATTTTACTGTTTTGTGAAATCTTCTGCATCAAGGTCTAGAGTGCACTATTGAAATCTTGTAGCCCTGTTCAGGCTTCAATTGCACGTCATATATAGAATTCTTAAGGGTCTCATTAGTTGAAGATTTAGGGGAAATTTTTCAAAGCGACAATAAGTTTGGTGAGTAATACAGTTACCAAAATATGATGGATTGTTCTCTTAGGCAAGAATTTAGGACAACAGAGAAAAGAATCCCTCTCTGTGAAACCTTGTCTAAGTTGTATTTAATTCTGGATACCACACTTGATCTGGGACACTGGCACATTGGCGTGTATTTTCAAAACACCACGATGGTGAAGGAATCTGAAACCACCTCAATAGAGGCAGGGAGTAAAAAAAATTCTGCCAAGGAAAGAGGAAAACATCCCAGTATTGTACAAAATGGTATTAACCCAATAGCTGGTACCTCTTATAGCTCTGTCCTTCACCATTGTGTCCCTTGCTCTCAAGTCGACCGCCGCGCACACAGTGGGTCCTCAATCGATGTTTGTTGAATAGTTATGTTACCATGTAATCTTGAGGGTATGATTGCCTGGTCATAATTTAAATTAACTACTACATCTGAAGGAAACATCATTGCAGTTCTTGGGGGACGCAGTGGCTGAATCCTGGCTCCCGCAGTGGCGCATCTAGGGCATCTTCGGTCCCAGGAGGCCTTGCCAGGGATGACCTTTCTCTCTCCCTTTTCCTCCCTCCCATCTCCAGGCTGTAGATGATTCGGTGGTCACGAGGTCGCCACAGTCCGCGCCGTCGTGGAGACAGCAGGACGTGGAGAGAGAACTACATTTCCCAGCTGACTCTCGTGCGCGCGCCCCTGCTCAGTGCGGGGGGCGATTGCAGCAGGCGCTCGCTCCCCGCCGAGCTCTCGTCGCCCGCCGGAGCCTCTGCCAGGGGATGAGGTGGGAGGCGCTAGAAACCACTTAGCTACAGCCAACCGCCCAATGCAGCACTCGCTCGCTCCCCCCACCAGCGGAAGCGCCCGCGGAGCACAATGCAGCACTGAGGCAGCGCCGCGGTGGAGGCTGCAGCGCCTGGGTCGCCACAGCTCGGGTCGGGGCTGGGAGCGGGTGGCCCAGGCTAGCCCCGGGCGCGGGGCGCGGGGCGCGGGATCCGGACGCGGCTGCCTTGGCATGAGGAGCTGAGCATCTCGGGCGAGGCAGGCGGACGGCAGCACCATGCAGGCGGCGGCAGCGACGGCTGTGTCCGTGCCCTTCTTGCTGCTCTGCACCCTGGGGACCTGTCCCCCGGCGCGCTGCGGCCGGGCAGGTAAGTTCGCCGCCCTCTGTGACTCTGGGACGTACCATTTTCCGGGCATTTTTGCAGCTCTCAAGCGCATGATAAAGGGGCATCCCCATTTCCCGAGTTAGCGGGGAGATTTTTTCATTTAGAAGGGTGGTGAGAAGTGAAGCAAAAATATATTGTGGGGGCGCGCGGATGCGTTAGAAGCTTTAGGTCAAATGCTTGTTTATCTTCAGAAGTAGAAGAGGAATGCGGAGGATGGGAGAGGGGGCTCTGCTTTTGGGCCCCGATCTTGGATGCTCTCAGATGAGCTGGTCCAAGGCTTTGCGTCTGGTATCTCTGCGTCCTTCCCAGATGGGGTCTGAGAGGGAGGGGAGGTAGGATCTTCTCTGGGGAACCATCGGACCGCAGGATGGACGAGTGTCCGTCAGGGTCATTATTTTCTCCTTTTCTCCCTAATTCTTCCTTCCTCTCTTTCCTGCTCTAAGAAGACGCCTCGTTGACCGAGCTGGAGAGAAGGAACGAAAACCGCTTCCTGGAGCGCCAGAGCATCGTGCCACTCCGGCTCATCTACAGTTCGGGTGGAGAAGACGAAACTGGGCACGACGCGCTGGACACGCGAGTGCGGGGCGACCCCAGCAGTGGGCAGGTGAGAGGCGCGGTCCAGGGGGGTGGTCCTACGCGCGGCCCGGCCCACTCCGACCCTGCGTTTGCTCTCGGTTGCCCTGGAGATGCAGTGTCTTGGGTGAAAGCAGCGCAATTCTCTTGCGAGTCATATATGGCGCTCCCTGTGCAAAAGAAAGAAGAGAAAGGCGGACAAAACCCCCAAAGAGTCACAGGCCAGGGGCTTTGCTCAAGAGGTATTTGTGCGGGATGCCTCCATGTGTGCGGCAACCTGAGTGAAGGGGCGGAGACCCTCTCACCGCTGCCAAGCAAAAGCCGTGTGTAGGCAAGAAGGGATATAATATTTGAGCAGGATTTACATCATCATTATTGTTGTGGTGGTTGTTGTTGTTTTAATTCTCAAAGAGAAGGCTTTGTGAGATTTAAGCCAAGATTGGTACTGTCGGAAAATTGGAAAAACAAGCCTAGACATCCCTGTCTAAACTTAAACCTTAAAAGTAAACTGAACTACGAGCTTCTCAACTCACTCAATTTGTGGACATCGGAGATGGACCCCACTCACCTCCACCTTATAAAGAAGACATCCCCTTCTTCCCTTTCTTTATTGGTAGCAGTCCTCTTGTTGTAATTAGGGCAGTGTGGCTTTGGGGGCATTTATAAAGTATGTTTTAAAATAAAAATCTAACTACCNCTCAATTTGTGGACATCGGAGATGGACCCCACTCACCTCCACCTTATAAAGAAGACATCCCCTTCTTCCCTTTCTTTATTGGTAGCAGTCCTCTTGTTGTAATTAGGGCAGTGTGGCTTTGGGGGCATTTATAAAGTATGTTTTAAAATAAAAATCTAACTACCGTTTACCATATTTAGGTCAATATCACACATTCACAGATATGCTTGAAAATTCATTTTTGAACTTACTGTTTAAGTAAATATTTTGGGGGCTCTGTAAACATTTTTTTATTTACATGTGTCAACCTGGTAACCAGCTCATCCACCTGTAAGTACATATTAAGACAGAACATGTTCATGCAGGTGAAAATTTTGCACACTTCACTAAAGTAGGCTGAATATTTTCACATGTCTAAATATATTCTTAATATTTTAAGATGTGTCTTGATGTGATAATCATAGTAATTTACTAGAAGTGTAAAATATGTAAAAATAGAAAAATCCTCCTTATTTGTATTCAAGTCCTTAAGTTTGTTAAAATCTTAACATGATAGAAATTAATTTAAAGTGCTATAGTAATATCCATCAACTAGATTCTTATAATAGAAAATTTAACATGTCAAGTTTTAGTGAAGGATCCCATCATTTGAATTAATGTGTGGTAAATACCTTTTCCATTATGATTTGTTTCCATAGTAAAGCTGAAGAAGCATCAAACACTGTTAGAATTACTTCTGTAGAGGAATATTCTCACACTTATTTGCAACTTTTATTACAAAAAATTTCAAACACACACACACAAAAGTAGACAGACTATTATAATGAACTCTGAGCTTCAGCAATTAGCAACTCATAGCCAATCTTATTTTATATACCTCCTATTTTCTTTTCCTTTCTGTATTATTTTGAAACATTTCATAAAAAAATTTAATTATGCACCTCTAAAAGACAAGGATTTTTTAGAAAATGTAATCATGATATTATCATAGCTAATATATATTAAATATGTCAATGTATTATATATAAATATATAAAATAGACATATAAATATTATATATGTTTGTTTGAACCAGGATCCAGATAATGTTTAGAAACTGCAATTAGTTTTTTTAAAGCTTCTTTAATGCATGGTTTGCCTCATCCTTTTTCTTCCTTTTTTTCCATACAATTTATTCATTGAAGATATGGGGTCTCTCATCCAATAGAGTCTTCCACAAGACAAAGTTTTGCTGATATAGACATTGCTTTAAAATCACAGTGCTTTAAAACAAATCAGAGAGGAAGAAAGTAGAGATGGAGAAAAAGAAAACTGCAGGATTGAACCCAGAGACTCCTGGAGCCTCTGCCTCATGCTGTTGATGTCTTTAGGTACCCTCTGCCCTTCTCTGTGTCAGTGAAAGACTGCTATTCTTGGACAACAGGCCAGTCCTCCTTTTGCTCCCCATTTCTGGAATACCACTTTTGTGGGTGTTTTTTTCGTTCATAGATCTCTCCACTTGGGGCAGAAGGTACTTGGGGCCTGTGCAGCTTCTACATCCTACAAGGATAAACCTCACATTTGAGAAGAATGACCGTGACCACCAAACGCCCTCACTTTTGGAGAGGTGTGAATGAATTGGTAGGATTTAGCTTAAACAACTGGAGAAGGCAATGGCACCCCACTCCAGTACTCTTGCCTGGAAGATCCCATGGATCAAAGTAATGTCTCTGCTTTTGAATATGCTATCTAGGTTGGTCATAACTTTTCTTCCAAGGAGTAACCTGGTGAGGTACAAATAGTGCATTTGGTTGGGTGCTAGGTCATCTAGGTAGCTACAGCAGTTTATTATGTTCCTCAGCTACAGTTAGTGATCACTGACTAGTAGGGCTGAATCTGGCAGAGCTGTAAAGACTTAGTTGCCATATGCCAACATTTCCTCCAGTTAGGAAACTGAGGAGTGGTCCTGTAATGTGTCATTTCTTATTTCATTGAAAACTGTTCATTGAGTCCCAAAACATAAGTTAATTATATATGGACCTTGTTATTTTTTTGGTGATTAAATGGATATAATTTATACTCATAAATATATTTAACAACTTCCTTTCTAATAATAAAATTAGGATGCTTTCTATCAGCTCACCAAGGTATATACTGATTTGTTTATTTAAAAGACATTTATATACTTGAGTTCATGCTGTATACCATTTTTTTTTTTTGTAAGACCCTGGGGATTTAGAGATAAAAGACTCAGTTCTAGCCTTCAAGGAGTTTACAGACAAGTAGGAAGATGAATGAATAGATAGGTAGTTACACTGTATCCTTGTGTGTGATTTTCTGGAGGTGATCACAGAGAGATGTGGAAGCAGAGAAGACAGTGCTTAACCTTGCTGAGCAGTCAGGGTGGGTTCTCAAAGGGAGGCACTATGTGAACTGTGTTTTGAGGGTTGGTAAGAACTGACCAAATTATAGGGAAGGGGTGGTCATATCAAATGAAGGGTCAGCAGGTACATGGACATGTGAAATCAGACGCATTTTTGACTGCAAATAGTTAAGATTTAAGGGACAGAAGAAACAAACCAGAAAACAGATGCTACAGCACTTTCATGACTTACTGAGGAATTTTGGCTTCTCCTGAAGGCAGTTCAAGGATTTCAGTAAGTAGAGTTACCGGCCTACGTATAGGTAACCTGCTAGACTTACCTATACCATCATGTTGTTAAGGTATAACCCTAATTGTTAGAAATGAATAATGTTAATTTCAAAGGCTGAGTGAATGTAGTTGTTCACTTTAATTCATTGTTCAATGCCAAGTCACATACTCATTAAGCTTCATAACAACTTAGTTACTAAGCATACTTAGCTGCTTAGTATAAATGAGTTAATATTTATGTAGCACTTAGAACAGTTCTGCATGTTCTACAAGCACTATATGAGTTTTGTTAAATAACATTAACTCCCTTAGGCTGCTTGAGTACTATTTAGAAATTTTATGACATCACTTTAATACAAAATGGTGCCCTAATTACCAGAATTTAACATTTTCCCAGAAGTAAGTTACAAATTACTCAAGTTTACATAACTAAATGGAATCTTAATGATTATAAAGATGAAAGAAATCTTATAGGTCATCTAACCTAACTGAAGAATCGCTTCTTACCTGGTAAGATAGAGTCATTGATCTAGAGTAAGGAAACCAGCAATGTTTTATTTAATGTTTGAGAAAGCTCACAAGAACTATGATGGTATAAAACACCTTAATTTTACTTTTACTGTGTCCTTACTTCAGTTTTCATCCCAAAATGGAACTGTACATTTTATATTTTTGGAAAATTTATTTTAGTTCTGTGGAACTACTGGCAGTTTGATAGGTGTGAAATAATTAATTCTGTTGGTATAAGTCCATATCTGTATGACCGGTTACTTGAACGTATACTTTTATTTTCATCCTGAATCAGATGACTGACCCATACTGAAAGCTTATTGTGCCATGAAGTTCTAGAAATGGTAGTCAAAGGAATTGTATTTGATCGTGGGTAACCTTGCTCTCCTCAAGACTGTCTTCCTGATCTGAAGTAATTTCAGTTCTGTAAAACAGCACGCAGAACTGGAATATTCAAAGTATGCAGTCTTCCTTTCATCTGACTCAAAATTACTTGTGCTGAAAAAATTGTATGTTGCAGATAATAGGCTAAAACATATTTTAATAGAACACCCATATAAGCAAGGTATCACTTACAGAGTCCTGCTATTGGTTTGAAACCGATGGTCACGTAATTGCTATTATAAAGAGCAAGCATCTTCCTAGTTACTCTTTTTTCTTTTTTGCATGCTAAGCATGATAGATTTAGCACAGCATCAAAGATAGGTTATTTGCTGTGTGGTAGACAGGTTTGTTTTACTGTGTGGTCACCCCTTACATTTTCAATAATTTGTTTGGCAGCCAGTAATTGCTTTTGCTACAAGTAGCAGAATTTCTTTTTATCAAAAGTCTTTGTCAGTGAATAGACAGGCTACTTGTTTTCTATCTCATTCCCTGGAAAGCGTTCGTAAGCCTCTCAAGTAGTCAAGTGTCGAGAACATAGACCTACCATTTATTATAGTTTTGATAATCAGTAATGAATGGGGAAATGCAAGATGGACAAAGGATGGCAAGAGATAGCTGTGCACTGTTTTTATGAACATAATTATCTATATGCCTAAGCATGTGTGAGCTGCACCAAAAACTGGGTTGTTTCACTTGGGAACACTGCTTCAGCATGACTGTCCATTGTCTGCTTTCCTGGAGAAAAAGGGTTCCTAGAAATTAGAAATATTTTTTGAGTGTAGACATACATCTTTTTTTCCCTTGATGTGCATTTGTTAAACCTAAATAGCTCAATATTGATAAAACTGTGCAACCAGTAAAAAATTTCTTCCACTGTAATAAATAGGAAGGAGACATTCCCCAGCACATTTTTATTTTCCTACCAACCTTCTCTAACAATTACATAATTAAAATAAAATTTAAAATTGTAGTATTCTTATATCTTGTTTTCAGTCTATGAGATCCCAATTTGTATTTATTTCTTTTGGGAATCTTTGAAATTCTGCCCAGTGGTTTTACTGTGCACAAAAGAATGTTGTCTTTCATCACTTCTTTATCAGTAAAAAATTTCTTCCACTGTAATAAATAGGAAGGAGACATTCCCCAGCACATTTTTATTTTCCTACCAACCTTCTCTAACAATTACATAATTAAAATAAAATTTAAAATTGTAGTATTCTTATATCTTGTTTTCAGTCTATGAGATCCCAATTTGTATTTATTTCTTTTGGGAATCTTTGAAATTCTGCCCAGTGGTTTTACTGTGCACAAAAGAATGTTGTCTTTCATCACTTCTTTACAGCTACACATGGAAAACTGTGACCAATTTTAAGAACTTATGGGATGATAAAAATTGTCCTTAAGTTTTGTTTGCTTTCTCTTATTTTAATGAATGCCCAGTGTTCTGTCATTTTTAATGATGAAAACCTCTTCTAAAAGTACATGGAGAAAGGCCTGCTTTCTTGTCATATAGGGTTAGTAGTACTCTTTAACTCCAGTGGGGTCCAGATATTGCCACATCCACCATTAAGCATTATGGATAAACCCCAAAAGGAAAAAGGATATTATTAAAGAGTTGGGGAGGACGCAAGAAAAGGAAAACACCTTGAGGTGAATGGCGAGAAGGGGGAAGGAAAGAGAAATCAGGACGAGATAAATACTTATACAGTGTTGTCATGTTACAGAATACGCTAAAATATTTAATAATATTTAATAAACAGTAACATATGTAGCTACTTTTTATGTGCCAAACAGTTTTCTGAGTACTTGTGACCTATACCACTCATTGCATCCTCACAAGAATCATGTGAAGTAATATTTAAATGCAAAATTACAAAGCTGGTAGATAGCTGAGAGGGTTTTTGAACGCAGTCTCTTCAGTTCCACTGCACTGCCTGTGTGCTGAAGCACTATGCTAAACTGGCCTTTGTGCAGGAGGTCATCAGCATTTCCCTGGATATCATTCAGTGGTGCTGAGGTCAATGATTTCTTACATCCGTTCCCCTGGAGCTATATATTTCTTGCAGCACTTGAAAATATCTTTAAAAAGTTGTATAGTAGTGAAGAAACTTTTCTACTACCTTGAGAATGAGAATGGAATATATAAATATATTTAACATTTAAAAGGTGAACAACACCTCTCAAAGGATGTGTGTTTTGTTTTCAAACTGGATGTGCACATTGATCTAATCTTCTTTGTAAATCAAAGATTTCAGTATCCAATTGTCAATACTAAAATTGTATATGCTTTTTTGTGGTCTAAGCTTTATAAAGCAGAAACATGAGGTGCTCAATAGAAATCCATATTTGTGTGTACTTTTTCAAATGAAAACATATAAAATATCTTTCGTGTCTTCCCAGAACAAATAGCTCCAGAGTCCCAAATGTCAAAGCATTCAGGTCAAAGAGATATATAATCAGTAGTAACCAAAATGATAGCTTCTGTGAACATCTAGCTGGATATGTTCACTTAAGTAATAAAAGCATTAGAAAGCAAATACTGAGGGAAGGAGTTGAAAAATAAGAATTAATATTTACTATTTATGTCAGGCACTGTGCTGAGTGATTTATATGTGTTATCTCTCATTATGAGGTAGGCATGATTATACCCATTTTATAGATGAGGAAACTGAGGCTTAAGGAAGCTAATTAGCCCAAGGTTATACAGCTGATAAGTAATAGAACTGGGTTAAGAATTCTCAAAGAAAATGTTAGAGATTAACATAAAATGACCCTTTTGTAATCTTTGCTTCTTATTTAATATGTGGTTACCCATTTATCTATGAGTTGGGACAAATGTAACATTTCTTGAAAACTCTTGACCTGATCTCCTATCTATCTGATCTCTTACCTTACCCTGATCTACTCCCTTGCTAACTTCATTTAGGGGTGACTTGATGTCATGTTTAGGACTTGTTATAGGTTTTCATTTCTAGAAATGGTTACTATTTCTACTTCTACCTCAGATTTTTTTTTAAACATTTAAAGCATTTATCTATTTTGACCATGTTGTGAGGCACAGGATCCTAGTTCCCCAACAAGAGATTGAATCCATTCCCCTTGCAGTGGAAGCCTGGAGTCCCAGCCACTGGACCACCAGGGAAACCGTACCTCAGATATTCTTTTAACCACAAGGAAATATCTGCATGTGCATCTGAATAGCAGCAGAGAATATCTGCACTCTGAGTAGTTGTTGGAGTTTTATCTGTCAGAAATTCATGTAACAGAAGCTATTTATGGAGAATTATCACCTGTTCCTTTGCAGGGCACTGGCCTCACCTCCAGAGATTCTAGGGTGGGAGTTTGGGTTTTTTTTTGAAGTCTTCGGGGGATTCCAGTTTGCACCCAGGGCCGAGGAGCTCTTTGTATTCTCAAGATTTAAGTTATTTTTTCATAAATCTCTTTGGATTTCAGTTAGTCACAAGGGAGCTTGGTATTTGAATTGGTATCAACAGGAGATCTGAATTCGATCCCTGGGTCGGGAAAATCCCCTGGAGAAGGGAATGGCAATCTACTCCACTGTTCTTGCCTGCAGAATTCCATGGACAGAGGAGCCTGGTGGGCTACGATCCATGGGTTGCAAAGAGTTGGACGTGACTGAGCAGCTAACACTTTCTCAGTCACTCCCCTGACCACTTCAATCACTCTCCCGGCTTTTTCTAAAGGATAATTTGAAGGAATCTTGTAAGAAATATTCCTGCAAAACCAGTTACATTGAAGTCGTGGAGAACATTAAGCATGGTTTCTCATCAGGACCAAGAGGAGAGGTTTGTCTTATACTTTTGTTCCCTTCCTTAATGTGGATGCCAAAAGTTTCCAGGAGAGCTGTGCTCTCTTCCAGAGGAGAAGTCTTAGCATGAGTTTTCATAGTAGCTTCATTCCTAGATCATTGTCCTGTCCCTGCTCATCATCCCCATTTCAATACAAAAGTCACCTGAAATCCTCTTGACTTGTGGTAACTTATCAACCTGGGAGTTCGTGTCTGTGCACATTTTCAAGTGCAGGTTAGATTTAGATTGAAGTAAATATTAGGCTTTAAAAATGTGATCTCAAGAGGTTTCATTTGTTCACTTTTTAAAAGTAGTCCTATTCCACTCCCCTTCTTGTCACCAGTACTCTTTTCCTTCCTAGCACTTGACATTCCTTTTAACAATTGACTTGTTTGTTGTCTTTCTTTCACTATGCCATCATTGAACTGTAAAAGACACAAGAATAGTGATCTTGTCTGTTTGGTCACCACACATCTTCACTGCCTAGAGCAGTGACTGGCACAGAGTTGATGCTTAATAAATATTTATTGAATTAATGAGTTTTCTTTCTCCCCTGGTTTTCTTATCCACTTGAAAATTTTTTCTTGTAATTATCCACATAAAACAAGCTGAACTCTCTTTTGGAATGCTGTTATGTTCCAAATGAATAAATTAATGAATAATTTTTTGTGTTTTCAAATATCAAATGTACAGCACCTTTGATAATTATGACTATTTGACAGAGAAATGGAGTTTAAAATGCTGTGTTTCAAAAAATATGAAGACATCATATAGAAAAACTGATTTTAAAGTTCTAGGTGTCCTTCTTCATTTTATCTTTTGAGTTGCTTTTAAGACAGAAATCTGTTTTCCCCAGAGCAGACTATTATATATAAATTTATTTTGAAAATAAAATTTAAAATGTAGTACTATGATCCAGAAATATCAGCAGTTCTAAAGCTGGACAGAGAAGGAAAAAGTTTAATCTCTCTTTCCCTCTGCCCCACCCTGTCTCACCATCTATTTGTTGTTTGTATTGAAGGGATGTTTCAGAATTATATTCATCTGTAAGGGTCCATGCTTAGTCTCTCAGTCATGTCCAAATAGTCCAACTACGTGGAACCGTATGGACTGTATGTAGCCCACCAGGCTCCTCTGCCCATGGGATTTTTCAGGCAAGAATACTGGAGTGGATTGCCATGTCCTTCAACATTTTTCTTCTCCTTTTTAAAAATTAATTTTGTATCAGGAGATTTTAGCACTTAGCAAATAGTTGCCCCTTTGCTGCATTTTTTCTTTTGTCCCACATAAAAGAACATTAGATGACTCTTTGAAGATGGGAAATCAATGATGCTTTCCTGAAACTCAGCCTCAAGAGCTCACATTTTACAAGTCGTTTTAAAATTTTCTACGTAAGGCAGTAGAATGGGTGGACAGTTCTTTTCAATCACTTATTATGATTGGCATGGACTTATGCCTCTAGCTTTCCCCTCTGGCTAGTCAATTTCTATTCTTATATACTTTTTTTTTTCAGTTTGCTTTTTAAGCAGGCTTGTTTGCAAGAAATTGAGGTCAGGATGTTAGTAGCAGGCTGGTACACACCAATTGCTATACCTGGTCAGAGCTTAAGCTCTGGGATCAATGGTTTCTCTTTCTTTGGATTAGATTAGCAAGATGCTGCAGAGGAAAATGCCACTTCACAGACCTGATGTACATGAATTCCCTCATGGGTTTTTAGTGCCTTTGGAATATCCTGTCCAGAGTCTGGCCTAGAACCTAGTTATGCATACATAGCAGTCAAAGTTATGCAGGGCAGTATCGATCTAGGAGAGGCTAGAATAGAAGAGGTTGGCAGAAGAGTGATCTTGAGGCATCAGAACGTGGACAGGAGCAGACTGTGGGTATAAGGGTGGTGGAAGGTGAGAGTCAGGAAAATAAATAGTATCAGATCTAGAGAGAAGATCTTGGGTCCACTGTGCCATCTCAGTCCAATATCCTCCTGGCTCAACTAGAGAAAAGAGACCTGAAGGAGTCTGAGGCACTTTCTGAGGTTTTAATCTTAGCCCATGAGGTTTCAGTGGTTGGCTCCACTCTTATATTTTAAAAGAGAACCTTGTGTTTTTTGGTCAGACTTGCTCTGATGACCCCTGAGATTGTTTCCATGCCCCCATGAGCATGTTTGGTTCAGGGGGAAGAGCTACTTTCTCCTCCTCCTTCTTCTTCCCCCTTCACTCCTCTCCCGACTCCCTCCTCTTCTCTTCCCCATTAATGTAACTCAGACTGCAGACTGTGCCTCTCCTGGGTCAGAGATGATACATAAAGACTGATTTCCTAACTCATGCAAGAATTGATGCTCTGAAAAATCATATTTAGTTTGTACAAAAGGAGCACTGGGCTTATTTTACATGCACTTGGTATGTGTTCAGAAAGTATGTTAGTAATAGAAGAATCTTGTTAGTTGGAGTTTGGAAAATATGTTCCTATTGAGATGGATAATTTTAGTGTCAGTCTCCATTTTCTATAAATACTGGGTCATTTTCATTAGTTTAATATCACCTGCAGTTTAGCAATAGTTTAGGAATACTTTGATGTGCTTTTGAAGAAAACTTTAGGAAAGTGTTTAATAAGAAGAATGGGAATTTTTTTTTTTTTTTTTTTAAACAGATGCATTTACAAATTTACCATTGTGCTAAATAACCAAGCCATTCCTTAGGAAGAGTTTTATTGACTATGATAGAAACTTAAACATCATTGAAGACCATGGAAGTTTTGATTCAGGATCACAAAACTGTTCTTACATTTTAGGGTCTTATACAGCTTGGTTATCTATAAATAGTATATTGCTATTTTTCGAAGTGATTTCCTCATAAAAGTACCTAAAGCTTATACAGATATTGACTGATAAGAAGGTGGGCAAAATTCAAGTTGTATTCCTTGCTATCACCAAAGTTGAAGCCATTTCTGACTGGATAAGTGACTATAGACATGAGGATATTTCAAACCATGGTATATAACTTTTGCTGGTTCTCAGTGTCCTCCAGGGTGAAAAAAAAGGGAGAAGAATATTGTTGCTGCAATACTGTGATTTTTCATTTCATTTAGTTTCTGAGGTAAGTTTAGTGTGATGGCCTTAGGGTCCTCAATGATCTCACATGGATGGTATTCTCTCATAATTAATGAAGGCAGAATACTAGTCATTCAAACTTAATTAACTTAATATGAAATCTACTTGAGGTCATTGATTAATGTGTTGTCTGGGACATTATTTTAAGTGTTCTGCTTATGAAATCATGAAGTTTGCAGTTGTCCTCGGGTGATGGGGTAAGAATTATTTCAATTTAATTGCAGGGAAAACATGGTGTTAAGGCATGCACCCTCATCTGCATTTTTATTTCCTCCCATTGTTGAGCTCAGAGCTTGTAGGTAGCAAGTGCTCAACAGGCAAATGAGAACTGGATTTGATGCCATGAGGTAGAGAGTCTATTCCTTTCTTATGCCTCCAGACCCTTGTTGTTATAATAGGTTTTCCCTGGTCAATTCTTTCTTTCCTTTCCTCTTTTTTTTTTTTTTTTTTCTTTTCTCAGCTCTCAGTACAGGCTTCATCACATTCCCATTGCCTCTTTCCATTTGTCATTTTTTTATGAGCATAGTCTTGCTCTGTTCACTTTCCCTGTGATCCTTGGTTTATTTTGTGGTTTCCCCCCTACTTTCTTTCTGTCAAGTGCCTCGTTTTCTCTTAGCAACTGAAGTAAAAACAAGCCTCTGAAAGGTTATTTGTATTCAGTGTTGGGAACCATCCTTGTCGCTTGTTGTTGGACTGACTTATTTTGGGATTTGCAAAATGTGCTATAGTTCAACAAGCTTCCCACTCTACTACTTACCTTTAAGTTTGTTTTTTAATCTGGTTTTTCCTTTTTTTTTTTTTTTTGTTTGTCTGTTTCCCTTAAACTCTCCCTCATTCATTTTCTTCTTTGGGTGTGGATTGCATGGAATATCACTTCTGCTCTTTGCTGTTGGAATAGTCACCTTCCGAAAATTGTTCTCCTTGTTCTCACTGCTCATAATCCCGTGAACTTAAACTCTGAGTTATGTGCCTGGTCCACCCTCCATGCTTGCTGAACGGTTATTTCTTGAAGTCTTCCAGAGAGGTTGACTGCTCCATTGCCGCAAGATTATGATGCAGAATTGTGCAATGATGTTGGAAAAGGCAATGGCACCCCACTCCAGTACTCTTGCCTGGAAAATCCCATGGACGAAGGAGCCTGGTAGGCTGCAGTCCATGGGGTCGCTGAGTTGGGCACAAGTGAGTGACTTCACTTTCACTTTTCACTTTCCTGCATTGGAGAAGGAAATGGCAACCCACTCCAGTATTCTTGCCTGGAGAATCTCAGGGACAGAGGAGCCTGGTGGGCTGCCATCTATGGGGTCGCACAGAGTCGAACAAGACTGAAGCGACTTAGCAGCAGCAATGATGAAGCACTTTAACAGGTATCCTGAAAGTTCAGCTTGCCTCACAGGCTTGGCACGAAATTATAGGAATTTTGTGTGTGTTGATGCAGTGGTATTGGAGTACTGGCCATTTGGATGTGTTAATAAAAGGTGCATGCGTACTTAGTCTCTTTAGTCATGTCTGACTCTTTGCACCCATGGACTGTAGCCTGCCAGGCCTCTCTGTCCATGGGATTCTTCAGGCAGGAATACTGAACTAGGTTGCCATGCCCTCCTCCAGTGAATCTTCTCAAGCCAGGGATAGAATGCATGTCTCCTATATCTTCTGCATTGGCAGGTGGATTCTTTACTACTAGTGCCACCTAGGAGGACTTGTCCTCGTGAGATGGACCTAATGTTGGGCTGGAACTTTGTCATTTGTGGTCAGTATCATTTGTTCACTGCTTAACACTCTGCTTGATGGATAGTTGGTGCTCAGCAAATATTTATGATCTGCCTTTGTTTCAGTTTCAGAGATGCAGAAAAAGAGTTCTGGTGTGACCATTTATGTGGCTGATTTTGTGTACTTCTGATGTATTTCCAACCATCACAGTATTTCTTTATTTTGGATTGTTAAAATCTTTTGTTGGGAAGGTTTTAGAGGAGTATGGGCCTCCTTCCACATTTATACCTTTGTCTCTGACCTCTTTCTTCCTCTTCCCTCGACAGACTTTTTCCTCCCTCCATTTATTTGGCCACACTAGGCCTTAATTGTGGCATGAAGGATCTTTTGTTGTGGCATGTGGGATCTAGTTCCCTGACCAGGGATGAAGCCTGGGCCCCCTGCCTTAGGAGCGCAGTTTTAAGCACTGGACCATCAGGGAAGTCCGCCAGTACATTCTTGTCTGCCTGGCCTAACAGAGTCCCGCTGTATATGTAGAACGCCCAGGTTCTGGGAAGATCCCATCACTGTGAGAGTCTGAGCTGCAGTAGCTGTCCCTCCTGTTTCACAAGTGAGGTCAGGTTTATTAGGAAAGGCAGGGCCATGAGGATAAGCAGAAAGAAGGCTAGAGAAAGTGGCGGGAACGCAGACAGTAATGAGCAGGCTGATATTCTACCATATAAAGCAGCCTTGTTGTCAGCTGCTTTAATCACTGTGACAAACTCATTCATGTCATTTTCTAAGGCCTGTCTCTCCCAACACAAATAAATCCAAGCTATTTAACTTTTGTGTGTGACTTTGTTCATCAGATTGCCATTTGCTGCCTGGAGCTGCATTTTCTTTAAGACAGTGATGTCTGTCTTCAGGGAAAGTGACATATAGTATTTTTGATAGTTTTAAACTCATATGACATATTTAGCTAAGAAGTTTTCATGATATTTGTTCGTGAAGTGTTGAATTTTTCTTTTCTTTGAACCCAGGACAACATCCTCTTTTTTTCTCCCTATAGCTAAGCCTCCAATAATTTCTTATCTAATATTTTGTTTTATTTTTAGCCAATTGTTACCTCCTTATTGTGAACTAACAAGTTAACAAAAAATATTTCTTTTGTCTTTTAGACAGTAGATACTACCCTTGTGGTAACTGTTACTCCATGAAATCTACATGCTCTAAAAGGTCTGCGCGTTTGATTTAAATCAGAAAAAAGCCCTACTGAAGAATAGCCACTTTGGAATAAGTTGAGACCTAGGGAGGGATGGCACTCTGAGATGCTTTCAAGCATTAATATCTTAGTGTGAGTGAAAGATTGATTTGAAAGTAGATTTATGATCAGAAAAGAAAGTAAGGGCTTGTGTTGGTGAGGGGTCCCAGATTAAAATTTTAAGATTGAGATGTACTAGTCACTCAGTTGTGTCCAACTTCTTGTGACCCCTGGACTGCTGTAGCCAGGCTCCTCTGTCCATGGGATTCTCCAGGCAAGTATACTAGAGTGGGTTGTCATTTCCTCCTCCAGGGGATCTTCTAGACCCAGGGATTGAACCCTGGTGTCCTGCATTGCAGGCAGATTCTTTACCGTCTGGACCACCAGAGAAGCCCAAGATCAAGAACCTAGCCCACAAAATAAACTCTTCAACAGTTTTCATGACTTCAGCTGATGGAGTATAATCTCAGGAACAAAGTGACTCATATTTGAATTATATATTTATAAGATCATTATTCAAACAATTTGCATACCATAGAATTCACCCATTTAACAACAGTGTACAGTTCAGAGTTTCTTAGTATACTCAAACATGTATGCAGGCATCACCATAATCAGTCTTAAACATCATCTCAGAATGAAAGTTTCACCACCTCATACACATTTGCCAAACTCCCACCCTGCCTATCTCCACCCCAAGCCCTAGGCAACCACTAGTCTACTTTCTGTCTTTATAGCTTTTCCTGTTCTATGCATTTCAAATAAATGGAGTCATACACTATCTGGTCTTTGTGACTCGCTTCTTTTACTGCATAATGATTTCATGGGGTCGCAAAGAGTCGGACACACTGAGCGACTGAACTGAACTGAACTGAATGATTTCAAGGTTTATCTATATTGTAGCATGTGTTTTTACCTCATTTTTTATTGATGAATAACATTCCATTATTTATCCATTCATTTTGAGTGAGATTTGGCTTGTTTCCACTTTGGGGAAATTATGCATAATACTGCTATGAACATTTGTGTTGATGTTTTTGTATCAATATGCAAAAACACGACATGCACCAAAGATCAATACAAGTGTGTTGTGACACACGCAGTGCATGCTTTTCATTCTACTCTGTTCTTTGTCATTTTCTAAAAAATCTTGGCTGTGGTGTGCTAAAGTGATTAATCCTCTAATGGGTCAGATCTGACCCACGGGTTAAAAAACTGTCCTGCAGAGCCCTGACAGTGGAGCCCAGTGGTACCTGTGAGGCAGCTGTGGTTCAGGCTTTACAGATGGAGTCCTGTGCCTCCCGGCAGCTTCCAGCTGCTAATTTTTGCTTCTTGTAGTTTTCCTGGCAACAGTATAAAAGACATATCTATGGTTTTGTTACTCACCCCTGAGCTGTTATGTGTGGCATCAATGAAAATGAATGATGAATATAAAATATGGCATATGAAAATTTCTTCAAGACAACTTTTGTTACTTTTTAAAAAATTTGAAAATCTTATGTCTTATAATAATTTAAACATATTTTAAAAAGTAGATAGAATAATGTGACAAACACTCTTGTACTCACCACCCAGGGTCAACAACATTTACTAGTTTTTATTTATTTATTTTTTTGAGAGATAAACATTATTGAGGCAGGTGATACCTTTCCTTCCCAGAGGAATTATCTTGCAGTTAGTGGGCATCTTTTCTGGCTTTGTTTTCATACTATATAAACATTTACTCATAAACAATGTATGTATATTACTATTTTGTGTTTTTTAAATGTATATATTTGGTATCATAGATATCCTTTGCCACTTCACAACTTTGATTTTTAATCTCTTATCTTGACACAGGTAAAATAATTCACTTATTTTTATTGCTATCTTTCTTTCCATTTTTTTAAGCCTACCCTAATTTATGTATTCCTTGTCCTGTTAATGGCATTTATAGATTGACCTTGATTTGTTGATGGTATAAGTAGTGTCTGCCATTGAAATATACATATGCATGTGTTTCTGCAGGGCATACATTTAGAAGTGAAATTATTGGTTCTTAGGGTTTGTCATTCTCGACGTCTGCACGTATAGACAAATCTCACAATGATATACCAATTTATACTCTATCTGCCATGCATGAGAATTTCTGTGTATCCCCATCTTTATCATTTGAAATCAGAAGACTTTAAAATTTCTAACAGTATTATGGGTGTTAAATAATGTCTAATTACTTTGCTTTCCATTTCCCTGATGATTCATGAGGTAAAGCCTTTGGTAATCTGTATTTCTTCCTTTGAATGGCCTAATCATATACTTTCCCCATTTTTCAAGTGTCTTTCCTATTGATTTATAGGCATTTTAAGTATGTTATGGATTTTTTCCTATTATTGGTTATCTCTGTTGCAGACATTTAAAATATTCGGTC
>SJYX01008642.1:8199-35772 GCA_006410675.1 Oreotragus oreotragus | reverse complement strand
TTAGATTCACAACCAGAAAGAACCTTCCTGACAATTATTCTCTAATAGTAGAAATGTTTCTGAAGAATTTTTTTTTCCTAGCTTGGAGTCCTCTCATTCTGATCTCTAAAGATGAAGACCTGGGATTTTTATCAAGGATGACTCTTCACTCTGGTAGAGAAGCCATCACCTTCTCTACCAGAAATAGCTCCATCCTCATAGTTGAATCATGAAATGAGTAGGGGATGGTGAATTTTGGTCTACTGAGTATCTGTCTCTTATACACATCTAGATGTGTATAAGAGACAGTTGTTACTCACCCCTGAGCTGTTATGTGTGGCATCAATGAAAATGAATGATGAATATAAAATATGGCATATGAAAATTTCTTCAAGACAACTTTTGTTACTTTTTAAAAAATTTGAAAATCTTATGTCTTATAATAATTTAAACATATTTTAAAAAGTAGATAGAATAATGTGACAAACACTCTTGTACTCACCACCCAGGGTCAACAACATTTACTAGTTTTTATTTATTTATTTTTTTGAGAGATAAACATTATTGAGGCAGGTGATACCTTTCCTTCCCAGAGGAATTATCTTGCAGTTAGTGGGCATCTTTTCTGGCTTTGTTTTCATACTATATAAACATTTACTCATAAACAATGTATGTATATTACTATTTTGTGTTTTTTAAATGTATATATTTGGTATCATAGATATCCTTTGCCACTTCACAACTTTGATTTTTAATCTCTTATCTTGACACAGGTAAAATAATTCACTTATTTTTATTGCTATCTTTCTTTCCATTTTTTTAAGCCTACCCTAATTTATGTATTCATTGTCCTGTTAATGGCATTTATAGATTGACCTTGATTTGTTGATGGTATAAGTAGTGTCTGCCATTGAAATATACATATGCATGTGTTTCTGCAGGGCATACATTTAGAAGTGAAATTATTGGTTCTTAGGGTTTGTCATTCTCGACGTCTGCACGTATAGACAAATCTCACAATGATATACCAATTTATACTCTATCTGCCATGCATGAGAATTTCTGTGTATCCCCATCTTTATCATTTGAAATCAGAAGACTTTAAAATTTCTAACAGTATTATGGGTGTTAAATAATGTCTAATTACTTTGCTTTCCATTTCCCTGATGCTTCATGAGGTAAAGCCTTTGGTAATCTGTATTTCTTCCTTTGAATGGCCTAATCATATACTTTCCCCATTTTTCAAGTGTCTTTCCTATTGATTTATAGGCATTTTAAGTATGTTATGGATTTTTTCCTATTATTGGTTATCTCTGTTGCAGACATTTAAAATATTCGGTCCTATCAATTCATTCTCATGGTATCTTTTGTTGTAATAGATTAAAAGATTTTTCTTGATGTTATCCATGTCAATTATTTTTTTCATGATTGTGTTGTGTAATACAATACTACTGCAGAATCTACTAGAGTTTCAGAATAAATCTTCATTTTTAGTAAGATAACTCCCTGATAAACCATTTTCTTCTAAGAAAGTATTATAGGATAGAGATAGAGAACCTGGAATTAAGTACATGGATTCAAAGCCCACCTTTGCCACTGGCTGCACTTAACTTCTCTAGTATTGAGTTTTTACATCAATAGAATAGGGGTAAAAATAGCACCCATATCATATGTTGTGAGGCTTAAGGAGGTAATATGCATAAAGCTTGTAGCTAAGCATTTGGCATATAGTAAGAGCTGGTAGTTCAGCAGGTGAAGAATCTGCCTACAATGCAGGAGACCCTAGTTGGATTCCTGGGTCACCGGAAGATCCCCTGGAGAAGGGATAGGCTACCCACCTCAGTATTTTTGGGCTTCCCTGATGGCTGAGTCAGTGAGCCCGCAGTGCAGGAGACCTGGGTTCGATCCCTGGGTTGGGAAGGTCCCCTGGAGGAGGGCATGGAAACCCACTCCAAGATTCTTGCCTGGAGAATCCCCATGGACAGAGGAGCCTGGTGGGCTGTAGTCCATGGGTTCACAAAGAGGCAGATGTGACCAAACACAGCACAGCAAAGCACAAGAACTGTATACATAGCTTTGCTGGTAGCTCAGCAGTAAAAAAATCTGCCCTCGGGAGATGCAGGTTCAATCCCTGGGTCATAAAGATCCCCTGGAGGAGAAAATGGTAACCTACTCCAGTATTCTTGCCTGGAGAATCCCATGGACAGAGAAGCCTGGCAGGCTACAGTTCATAGGGTTGCAAAAGAGTCATGCACGGCTGAATGACTGAACACAACACAACACCAAGGGCTCTATACATGTTAGCGCTCTCTCTTTTTTTTAGCTCCCATAATGATCATTTCTTGGTGTAAATAACTGCCCAGTTTCTTGGGATCACAAATCACTGGATTTCTTCGATTATTTTCACAAAAGCTGTGATTTGCATCAAACCTTCCCGGAGGTGGAACAGTTTGGACCCTCATGCTAATTCTGGGTACCAACTCTGATCTCACTGCACTTTTTCTTTTTTTTTTTTTTTTCAGGAGTTTAACAAACCAAGTTAACATTGCCCTCTTTCTCCTCCCACATAATAATGGCTAAACATCCAGTGTAATTTGTTTTCTTACAATTAAATGAGTAACAAAGCAGCTCCATTGCTTTGGGACAGGAAGCATCTCTGCATCTCCTGAATCCTCATGAATCCACCTGCAATGTGGGAGACCTGGGTTTGATCCCTGGGTTGGGAAGATACCCTAGAGAAAGGAATGGCTACCCACTCCTGTATTCTGGCCTGGAGAATTCCATGGATTGTACAGTCCATGGAGTTGCAAAGATTCGGACATGACTGAGTGGCTTTCACTTTCACTTTCAATAGTCTATATCCTCATAGGGCTGCTCCCTGCTGGGAGTTGAGGGAAGGTAGGGAGATCAGGACTTGAAGAGATTAACAAGCAGGGAGATAAAGATTGGACCAGAGTTCCCAAGCTAGGCTGAGTGTTGGAATCTGTATTTTTAACTTTAGTAGAAAATAGGGTGCTCCATTTTAATAGCTTCTTTTATTTTATTATTTTAAAAACGTGTTTTATCTGCAGAACTTCAAAAGGCAAAAATCTAAGAGGACAGACAGTTGAGGAAGAAAGGGCTCTCCAGAACTTTATAAAAGGTAGCAGTTGCTATAAGAAAGACCATACATTTCTTGCATTTGAAATATGTTTATGGCCACAATCTTAGTTTTCAACATAGTGTTTTAATAAGAGCCTTATTGAAATAGAATTTATGTACCATAAGATTCATCCTTTGAAAGTGTACATTCAGTGAAGCCTTTTTATAAAGTTTTTTTTTTTTTTTAATGTGGGTCATTTTTAAATGAATTTGTCACAGTATTGCTCCTGTTTTAGTTTTTTGGCCTTGAGGCATGTGGAATCTTAACTCCCTGACCAGGGATTGCAACTGCACACCCTGCATGGGAAGGGGAAGTCTTAACCACCAGACAGCCAGAGATGTCCCCAATCAGTGGCGTTTAATATAGCTTTTAATGAACATTTTAATCATTCTCAGTTCTTAGTTTTCCCTTTCTCTTCTGCTTTTCTATTTTTTATCATTCTGTTGTATTTGGTCCCATTGTAAAGCAGTCATAATCATCAGTTTCTTTCCTCAGCTTCTTGTTGAGCTGACTCGGCCCAGCATTAGATGTGGCCTTCAGCTCCATGAAAGAACTTCCATTATCTTGCAATGGATCCCCATATTTAATAAATATTTGAACACTTACTCAATCAACCATGTGTTTCTGAATTTCCAACAGTTTTCAACAGTCTTTCCAAAATCTGTTATTCCGAAGTTAATTGTTTGTGTTATTTCTCTGTCTCAAGAAATAATTGGGTTAGAAGAAGCCCACATGCTTTCCTTTTAGCATCATATGCTCCCTGCAGAAAATGTTCGGCAAAGAGCAGCTCTAAGTGTGGATATTATTGTTGCTGGTGGTGTTAGTGATGTGCGTATGTGTGTGTGTGTGTATCTGTCTGGAGAGTCTTCATGGAATAGCCCATCTCTGTTGGGCCACTGGGTCTGTTTTGGTTCTCACATTGCACTGAATGAGAGAAAAATCTACACTTGTCTCTGCACCTCTGGCCCTTGTGCAGTTGGGTATTTTAGTTATGTTAGAGCTATTAATCATGCCTTTTTATAGCTCCTGTTCTCTGCAGCGTGTTTTCACTAGAACTAGAGATTCTTGATTTCTCTTTTCCTTGTTCTATCTTTGAATAATGAGGGAGCTGAGAAGACTACAAATATTTAATAGACTTAGATTCTGCTCCTTTTCTTATAAAGTTTAAACTTGCCAGCTTTGCAATTAAAACTTTTCCATTGCTTCCTTCATTTTGCAGATTAAGGCTCCATAACAGTTTTGGGCAATATTAACATAGGGTGTGTGTGTGTGCATGCGCACGCACACACATGCATGTGTTTGATGGAATTATTTCCTGTGATTCATTTGTGAGCTGACATTTTAAACATTTATTCCCTGAATATTTATTTAGGGCCTACTATAAGGAAGCATTATCTGGCTTTGGGGGATATATAAATGAATTAAACCAACTTTCTTTCTTCATGGGACTTCGGTTCTAGTAGACAGGCAAAACCATAATAAATGATAAATTATTTAGTATAGCAGGAGGTGATAAGTACCATGAAAAACAAAATAAAAAAGTACAGCATTGTAATGGATATTGGGAGTGCCTGCCAGGGGTGTGGGGAACATAGATTGTAATTTTCGATAGGATGATCCAATAGATCTCAGAAAGAAGGCGACATTGGGAAAAGCTTGAAGGAAGTGGTAAGTGAGCCAGGCTCTTCTGAGGAAGAGCATTTCAGTAAGAGAGAACAGCTGGTACAACGACCCTGAGGCTAGAGCATGTCTATCAGGTATGAGTAACAAGTCTACTCCAGGGAAGATCGGTGATGGAAGATCTCAATTAAAACTGTACTGGGGGAAATATTTTAAAATATCCATATCTCTGGCAATATTTTCCATTTCATTCTATGTTCTCTCCAAAGAAGACCACACAAATTTTCACTATAGTATCTGAATGTAATCTGTTCCCCACTCGCAATACAATGCACTTGGATTCTTTGCAAGACAGTATTACCTTAGGTTGGTAGGTAGGTGGGTTTAGTCATTCAGTCATGTCTGACGCTCTCAACCCCATGGATTGTAGCCCGCCAGGCTCCTCTGTCCATGGGATTTCCCAAGCAAGAATACTGGAGTGAGTTACCATTTCCTTCTCATGGGGATCTTCCCAGCCCGGGGACTGAACCAGCATCTCTTGCATTGTAGGCAAATTCTTTACCAACTGAGCCAGCAGGTAGCCGAAGTTTTCGGTGAACTTAAATGTACTTCCCTTTTATGTTTATACTTTGGGATTTCCCAAGCAAGAATACTGGAGTGAGTTACCATTTCCTTCTCATGGGGATCTTCCCAGCCCGGGGACTGAACCAGCATCTCTTGCATTGTAGGCAAATTCTTTACCAACTGAGCCAGCAGGTAGCCGAAGTTTTCGGTGAACTTAAATGTACTTCCCTTTTATGTTTGTACTTGCGTGGCTATGGATCACTCTGTAGGATGTTTTACCCAGTGTAGTTGGTAGATATTTTCAGTGCTAGCCTGAAGTATAAAGCCTACAAAGTAACAGATAGCTTCTGCTGTGCCTAACAGAGGAGAGGCATACTTTCAAGTCATTTTTTTAACATATCCTGTTTCCCCAAGGCGAGGAAATAGGTCTAAATTGTATTAAGAGAGTTCTGTTAGCTATTGAAGAGGAAAAAGATAATTCAGCATTGAGAAAAACTACAATTAAAGGTTGTCTCAAAAATGTACAAGATAGTCTCCACAATCATTTTTTCAAGATGGTATGGAGTAGATGTTTGTTTCTTTCTCAGGTGAGAAATGAATCACATAACTCACTGAGGTTCCCTAAAACTCAAAGTTTCATCCTTCGCGCTCTGAACTACAGATAATGCCTATTGCAAGCCATGTAGCCAAATGGCTACAAACGCACAACAAATGTTGGTTGAATAAAATGAGCACAAGGTCCCAGGTAAGAAATTTTTAAGGAGAGTCAATAGAGAGCATATGCTGTTAAAGCTTTTACCCTGTATAACAGTGATGGTGCTTACAAGCTACCAGAGAACCAAATAAAGAAACCAATAAAATGATTGGTTTGTCTAACCATATGAAAGCAACCCTTATTAGGGTGATATTTCTGAGAACTATTTTCCATTTGCAAAATGGAAAGTAATTCTAAACTTGCAAAATAATGGTTGTTAATCTTATTGTCAGAATTATTTTAAATTTGTAAGTGAGTATGCATCATATGCCAAAGGAGATACTAAGTGTTGGGAATATATAGGCGGTTGGTCCAGGGTTGAGAGTAGAGGGTAGTATAGCTGTGGGGCTTGGACCTCAAGAGAGAGGGGCAGAGGAACTGTCATCTGGAAGTGACTGAAGGGAAGCAATAATTCTAAGGAGTTCCTTGGTGGCCCAGTGATTAAGACTCAGGGCTTTCACAGCAGCGGGCCGGGTCCAATTCCTGTTGGGGGAGATGAGATCTGGGAGGACGTACAGCTAAAAAGAGAAAAAATCTGACTCTGGATGTAAGGCAGAATTCTGTCTCTCTCACACACACACTCAAACTTCACATACATACATACGTAGACTTGAGCTGCTGATGCAGTGTAATAATAAATAGCTTTGAAGGATCTAGACTTTCTGTGTACTTTACAGGCATCCAGTCTTCTCAGCCATCTTCAGAAGTTGATGCTACTGTTCCCATCTACTAAATGGAGAAACGGAGGCACAGGGAGCTTAAATGACTTGCCCGAGATTGTTCAGTTTGGGAAGGGGTGGAGGGAGGCTTTGAAACAGGAAATTTGGCTCTAGAATCCGGAGTCTAAGCCACTACCCTCTGCCACTTTTTGTAACTAACTGCTCACAGTTTTAAAAGAGGGAAAACTCTTTAGGACAAAAGAGCTTGGTTCTGAATTATGTTACTACCTTGTACAAGAGTGGTAACATGTTTTACTAGACAATAAAAATCTGTAGACAGGGGTTGTATCTTTCTCAGAGTCTGTTGTGGTTCACACCTAGGGATTCAGAATGTGGTGGTGGTTATGGAGGTGGTGGAACCTGCCAGGAAGCCCAGAGAGGGACAAAAAGGTCGGCTTGGTGGCAGCGTGCTGAGGATGCTGTACTAGGGAACATTTTGATCAGGAGGCTTTGCCAGGAGGCAGCTTCCCAGAAACTCAGTGGGGATATTTCACAGGGACGACCTACACTTCTCAGAAGTAAAGAAATTCTCCCAGGGTATCATTTAATAAGTTAATTGAAAAGTGAACTGTGTGTGTTACTTCAAGGTATGCGTTTGCTTCAGAGCAACAAAAAGTTTAAAAAGAAAACAACACAAAGCTATTAAAAGGGAACAGAAAGAAAGGCTGTGCCCAGCCCTTTTCCTTTGTAAAAGAGAACTGGGGTATCTTGCAGAAATCCTTTCTTTAACCCAGCATGTCAGTTGCAAAGAGACCTCGTTAAACTGCTGTAATCTACCCTCAATAGAGGCAACAACTAGAGAGTTTGGTTTATTCAGCTTTATGTCAAAACATATCAACAGCATAGAAACCTGGGTCATGTACAGAACACTGAAAACAGTTGAGTGCCCCTGCATGCTTGCTCTTTTGTTAAGGCTGAGAGTTGAAGCAGAGGAAGATATGTTTAGATAGCTCTAAACAAGCTATTGCCTCCCAAGCTCCACTGACCTGCCTTCACAAGGTCTTGACTCCTGTGATCCTATCTGTGTGTCCTTTCTGGCTTTTTTTTTTTTTTTTTTGCCAACAAGATTGTAGTATCTTAGGTCTCCAACCAGAAATTAAACCCAGGACTCCAGCAGTGAAAGCATGGCGTCCTAACCATTGGACTGCCAGGGAATTCTCTATCCTTTCCCTTTCTAACACAGAGGACGTCAAGTTCCATCAACCTCTGGCATGATGTTGTTCCTATCTAGAGTTGAGTTCATGCCGGTGAAGCACAGAGTGGTCAAGGACTTCCTTGGCTGTTCAGTGGTTAAGACTTCATGCTTCCAATGCGGGGAAGCATGGATTTAATCCCTGGTGGGGGAACTGAGATCCCACAACCTGTGCGATGTGGCCAAAAAAAAGTGATCAGACCAGGATTTTGTTTTCTTTTTATATGCAGACGCAAATTCAAAACAATAGTTAGAAATCTCAGAAATTTTGTTGTATTATTTTGTTGCAATGAAGACATTTTGGGCCTACGGGATAGTCTGCATTTGATTCTGACTTTATATCACTAGATACTGTTAGCTTGTCCTAGGTTCAGACACCCTCCAGTGAGGATCTTTTTTTAGGGCAGCAGCTATTCTTTCTATCAGATCTTTTTAGAGTTGGACTCACCAGCACTACAGAGTTTACTTCTTTCAAGTAGTAATTATTTTTTAGGTTACCATTGGCTATAAGCTATGGTGTATGCACACGTACCCACGTACATGCGTGTGCAAGCATTATTGGATATACAGTGGATAACGTTGACATGGTTTGGTGAGTTTTTCTGTCTCAATAACAGTATATCTTATTAGAGATAGAAATCCTACTATAAGAGATTATTTACAGTCAATGTATTTAAAATTTTATTTTTACAAATAGCACTGATCTATTTAATATCCTTTGTACATTCACACCTGAGTGTATTTTAAAAACACAGAATGTCATCCATATATAGATGTGTAAGTTTTACTCAGTGAAAAATTATCTTGATTCCACTGACATAAATATTTTCTTCAGATCACTTAATATATCAAAAGAGCCCATTTAAATGGTGGTCTGTGTACATGAAGTGTCAACAATATTTAATTTAGTTTTCATCAATTCTATTATGTACCTTTTAATTTTGAATGGGTAACAAACACACTGGGGATATTGTAAAAATGCAGATTCTGATTCAGTAGTTCCAGTGGGCCTGAATTCCACTTTTTTAATAAGCTCACTTAACTAGTGCTGCTGCAGTCTCTGGTTCATTAACCACAATTTTAAATAGCAGAGAGGTAATAAGGAACACAAAACATTCATATTTAACTTTGAACTTAAAATGTTTTATGGATTTTATGCGTCTAATAGAATAGTAAGCACAACAGCAATACTTTTTGAATATTTACTATGAACTCTGTATGTTTCTAAATTTCTTGCACAGTATTGAATGCATCACATAAATATTTAAAGAAAACTATTACTGTTCCTTTTTTTCAGAGATTTTGTCAAACATTCAGTAAATATTAGAGCTTGTGCTTTATTCTAGTTCACTTGAACTACAGTCTATCTAAAAAGAACACTGAGAAATACACAAACCCAACCTTAATTAACGTGTACAGTCAATGTATTTTTAAAAGGCATTTCACTTTTCCAGGGAAAGTGTTTAGTGCTAAGGATTAAGTAACGTAGTTGATCTACTTATCATAGAGGCCAGTAGCCACTAGTGCCAATAAATAATGGAAGTGTAAGAAAAAGTAATTTCTAGAGTTTCTTTTATTACTGTTGTCCAATAGAGTAATTTCATTGTTTTGTTATCTTTTAAATAGTTCCTAATAATGTGTTTAAAATTTTTCACTCTTTAATTTCTTTCTTTCTTTCTAAATTGGAGGAAAATTGCTTTACAGTGTTGTATATTTGTTTAAATTCAGATGCTTTTGAAGTTTATATCCGAAAGAGACTACAGACCAGATACATGTAACAAAATTTTTCTCATTTGTATTTTCTAATAAACATGCACCATGAATGATTTTTTTTCCCAATTCCCCTGTAATTTAAGGGCAAGGAATTATTCTTCAAAGCAGCTTGGAGACACCAACTGGTAGTATGTGGAAGCCCATCAGTTTAAGAATTTTCTGGACACATTCATGTCAGACTGAATCTCCACAGCAGATTCTTGCTATGTTGTAACCTATGTATGTGTTGAAAGAAGATGTGGTTTTGAGACATGGTTTCCTCGGTGATCCTCAGTGATGACTGATAATCTGCATACTTGCTCTCAATCTCTCTCTCTCTCTCTCACATATACACACACACGCAAATGCACACACACATATCCATTCCTTCCTTCACTTTGAAACTATGATAACTGAGGTAACTGGTATGTTCCTCCAACCAATCTTCATTCTAACTACTTGGGAATCCCTAAAAGTAAATAGGTCGTTTTGCAGGGGTTTGTATTCATTTTATGTTCCAATAAAGAAAGCATTATCTATCAAGTTACAGATAAAAAACAAACATCTTTTGAGGATCCTTGATTTTAGAGACTTCCCTTTCCTTCTTTTTCTTTTATGCTGAATCTTTGTTCTTGAAATGTTTTACTTAGATTTTTCTCAGCTAAGTTTTTGGAAGGGCTTACCTGGTACCTCAGACAGTGAAGAATCTGTCTGCAGTGTGGGAGACCTGGGTTTGATCCCTGGATTGGGAGGATCCCCTGGAAGACAGCATGGCAACCCATTCCAGTATTCTTGTCTGGAGAATCCCCATGGACAGAGGAGCCTGGTGGGCAACACTATGGGATCTCAAAGAGTCGGACATGACTGAACAACTAAGCATAAGTTTTTGGAAAATTTGTATAGCTGAAATAGTAAAGAAAGAATCCTTTGAAGTTTCAGTTCAGTTCAGTTCAGTCCAGTCACTCAGTCGTGTCCTACTCTTTGCGACCCCATGAATTGCAGCACGCCAGGCCTCCCTGTCCATCACCAACTCCCGGAGTTCACTCACACTCACGTCCATTGAGTCGGTGATGCCATCCAGCCATCTCATCCTCTGTCGTCCCCTTCTCCTCCTGCCCCAAATCCCTCCCAGCACCAGAGTCTTTTCTAATGAGTCAACTCCTCGCATGAGGTGGCCAAAGTACTGGAGTTTCAGCTTTAGCATCATTCCTTCCAAAGAACACCCAGGACCAACCTCCTTTAGAATGGACTGGTTGGATCTCCTTGAAGTCCAAGGGACTCTGAAGAAAAGTAATGTCTCTGCTTTTGAATATGCTATCTAGGTTGGTCATAACTTTCCTTCCAAGGAGTAAGCGTCTTTTAATTTCATGGCTGCAGTCACCATCTACAGTGATTTTGGAGCCCCCCCAAACAAAGTCTGACACTGTTTCCACTGTTACCNCAAAGTAATGTCTCTGCTTTTGAATATGCTATCTAGGTTGGTCATAACTTTTCTTCCAAGGAGTAAGCATCTTTTAATTTCATGGCAGGAATCACCATCTGCAGTTATTTTGGAGCCCCAAAAAATAAAGTCTTACACTTTTTCCACTGTTTCCCCATCTATTTCCCATGAAGTGATGGATCCAGATGCCATGATCTTCATTTTCTGAATGTTGAGCTTTAAGCCAACTTTTTCACTCTCCTCTTTTACTTTCATCAAGAGGCTCTTTAGTTCCTCTTCACTTTCTGCCGTAAGGGTGGTGTCATCTGCATATCTGAGGTTATTGATATTTCTCCCGGCAATCTTGATTCCAGCTTGTGTTTCTTCCAGTCCAGCGTTCCTCATGATGTACTCTGCATAGAAGTTAAATAAGCAGGGTAACAATATACAGCCTTGACGTACTCCTTTTCCTATTTGGAACCAGTCTGTTGTTCCATGTCCAGTTCTAACTGTTGCTTCTTGACCTGCATTAACCAAAGTAAAGTGTATATGCCTTTTCTTGAAAGCTTGTACCTTGAGAAATCCATGATATTTTAGTGTTGTCTTATAAACCCCAAAAGGATTGCTAAAAAAAAAAAAAATCATAACCAACAAATAAAGAAACCAATCATTTAAAAATCAAATAATCTACCCAGATAATTTTCCTCATCTATTAGATCAACACTCATATATCAAAGTTGTGAGAAAATAAACACTCTTGGTCCCATCACTTCATGGCAAAGAGATGGGGAAAAAAATGGAAACAGTGAGAGACTTATTTTTTTTTTTTTAACTCCAAAATCACTGCAGACAGTGACTGCAGCTATGAAATTCAAAGACACTTCCACCTTGGAAGAAAAATTATGACCAACCTAGACAGCATATTAAAAAGCAGAGACATTACTTTGTCAACAAAGGTCTTTTCTAGTCAAGGCTATGGATTTTCTAGTAGTCATTTAGGTATGTGAGAGTTGAACTATAAAGAAAGCTGTGTGCTGAAGAATTAATGCTTTTGAACTGTGGTGTTGGAGGAGCCTCTTGAGTGTCCCTTGGACTGCAAGGAGATCCAACCAGTCTATCCTAAAGGAGATCGGTCCTGAATACTCACTGTAAGGACTGATGCTAAAGATGAAACTCCAATACTTTGGCCACCTGATGTGAAGAACTGACTCGTTGTAGAAGACCCTGATGCTGGGAAAGACTGAAGGCAAGAGGAGAAGGGGATGACTGAGGATGAGATAGTTGGATGGCATCACTGACTCAATGGACATGAGTTTGAGCAAGCTCAAGGATTTGGTGATGGACAGGGAAACCTGGCATGCTGCAGTCCATGGGATCACAAAGAGCTGGACATGACTGAGAGACTTAACTGAACTGACCTCAACCCAGTACTCTGTGATGACCTAGAGGGTGGGATATGGGAGGTGGGTGGGAGTTTCAAGAGGGAGGAGATATATGTCTACTTTTGGTTGATTCATATTATATGGCAGAAAGCAACACACACTGTGAAGCAATTTTTCTTGTTGTTTAGTTGCTAAGTCATGCCCAACTCTTTTGCAATGGCATGGACTATAGCCCACCAGGCTCCTGTATTCCTCTATCCATAGGATTTTCCAGGCAAGAATACTGTAGCATGTGAACACATGCTGAAGAATATATGAATATATGCACAAGAATATATGCTTTCTGATATTCAATCACAAAAGTAAAACATCAACTAACTGTGCAGCATTCTTACAAAAGTATTTAAGCTGAAACAAACAATGAAAATTCAATCATAGAATTCCAGACTGTTGAACATTTTATAAACTTATAGGTAATTGGCCTATATTATTTTAAAAGTTGAAGAAACTACTCAAGAATAAAAAGAGATTAAAGCATACTAAGGATTCCCTGGTGGCTCAGATGGTAAAGTGGTGGCTCAAATGGTAAAGAGTCTGACTACAACCCGGGAGACTTGGCTTTGATATCTGGGTCCGGAAGATTCTCCTGGAGAAGGAAATGGCAACCCACTCCAGTATGCTTGACTGGAAAATCCTATGTATGGAGGAGCCTGGCAGGCTAGAGTCCCTGATGGACTGTAGAGTCAGACATAATTGAGTGACCCCACTTTCACTTTCAAAGAGGTAAAACAACCAAGTACATCATATNTCTCCTGGAGAAGGAAATGGCAACCCACTCCAGTATGCTTGACTGGAAAATCCTATGTATGGAGGAGCCTGGCAGGCTAGAGTCCCTGATGGACTGTAGAGTCAGACATAATTGAGTGACCCCACTTTCACTTTCAAAGAGGTAAAACAACCAAGTACATCATATTATTCTTGATTGCTTGGTGCTTAATTATTGCAAGGGCATTTTTGGACAATTGAAAAATTTTAATATTTCTATATCAGAAACTTTTCTGAAATAATCAATCTTTAAAAATGTCTAGTGGAAGAAATAAGAGCTTCTATTCATTATCACCATATACCAAGATATAAAGCTGATGATTGTCAGTTTGTTAAAAGATTATATATACCCAGATTAAGATTAGGCTATATTATATCAAATAATTTGCAACACTAAAGGGATTTTTATTTTTAACACACACACACAACACACATTGAAAATTTTATCTGAAGATTAGCTTAAATAGTGTTATTATATCAGTATTCAATTTTTCATTTTCTGAAAAAAGAAAGTGGTTACAGATAGCATAAACTCCCCCCACAAAAAAGTGGGGGCTATTTATTTGCAAGATGCTGAAATTCAAGTTTGAACATCAGTGTTTTGGGATAGCTTGAAAATAGGGGAACTCCAAGCAACCCAAGATCCAGGAGCTTACGGGCTTTCCTTCTTTAAAGGTTAAAACTAAAAAGACTCAAATTTTCAGGCACAATAATATAATATTTGAATCTTATACATCTTTCATCCTTTGGAAACATAGCAAGGAAACGATAATAGTTTTAAGCAAATAAAAATGTCAATTATTAAAATGACAATAGAAATATTCCATCAAAGAAAATTAGGTAAAAACTGCAAAGTCATTTGAAATTGGCCAAGTACCCCATATGTGTGCATGCATGTGTGCTAAGTCGCTTCAGTCATGCCTGATTCGGTGCAATGCTATAGACTATAGCCCTCCAGGCTCCTTTGTCCATGGGATTCTCCATGTCAGAATACTGGAGTTGGTTGCCATGCCCTCCTCCTGGGTATCTTCCCTACTGTGTTTCCTGCATCTCCTGTGTTGTAGGTGCCTTCTTTACCACTGAGCCACTGGGGAAACCCTAAATATCCCATATAGGAAGTTACAAAAAAGAAATGCAAGAGAGTTGAAAGAATAGGAATGATCACTTAGAAAATGCCAGCAAAATTCCACTTTTTAAAGGGAAAGGAATAATATTGTAAAACAGAATTAGTATATCATATATGCAAGATGGCTATTGGAATTGGGGTGAGAAACATCTATTGAATTCTACTGAAAAAGTAGGAGAAATAGAAATGCCTATAGGATACCACCAGTTATTAGTATTTGTAGGAAGCAATTATCTCCATGTCATCAAAAAAAAAAAAAAAGAAAAAACCTGTAAAATGTACTCTGAACATATCCTAGACCTACTCAGAAAGTAATATTTGCTGTATAAAGCACATTCAGTAAAGTCCCTAGTATAGTATCAGCAATAAAACACATGTAAGAGGATACTCTACAAAAATAAATGTGTAACTCACAAATACATAAAAATCAATTATCAGAACTATGTGATGACAAAAATCTAATACACTTTTGATCAACTATTCCATAATAAATTAAATCAGTAGTAATAAATTACTTTACAAACCAGTCATGGTAAAACAATAAAATAAATATGAGTTGGCAGAGTTCAATAAAGAAGTAAAACAATCAACAAAACAGCAAGGGAATGAAGATTAAAATAGAAGGAAAGAATAGACACAGTGAAAGAAACAATTGAGACATGATGTATTGAAACTAACAAAGCAAGCAAAGTAAAACAAAAAGAACCACCTTAAGAGGACCAAAGAAATAAAGATAGATGCAATAGATGTACAAAATAGATTAAATAAATATGTAGATATGTCTATATGTGCCTAATTAGAGTACATGGAAAAGAAAGCTTAAACAATAAAAAATAAAACATATCGGGTATATAATTTGAGAATACTTTCAATAAATGTAAAAAACTATAGATATGCAGACAACATATGTAAAATATAACAGATGCAGAAGTCAATACCACAATATAATCTAGTAAAATATTTAGCCTTCAAATATAAATAGTTCTTCTATGGCCAGTATAAAAACATCAAGTAACTTAAAGAGAAAAAAGAAAGTTTACCTTAGATTGACTTACAGCAAAATTCAGTGTCACAAAAGACATATAGCAATATCTAAAAGCATTCATAGGAAGACATTCTGAATGAAGACTTTTATATTTAGTCAATTTGTATCAGCTTTAAGAATGAAACCTATAGAAAAGTAAATTTGAACATATATAGATTTTAGAAAAAATTTTTTTTTCCCTTGAGACCATCTTAAGCATGCTGAGAGTTCACCTGGAGTACTATGATAAAGGACGTGGCAACAACTAAAAAGCTTAGCCTTTAACTAAACCAAATAGTAGAACTAAGATTACAAAATACAATGCCTTAATAACAGGGAAACAATTAAATTCTGAAAACTGGGAGACAAAAGAAAACTAGGTAAAGGTAATTTAATTTTACCTGATGTCTTGCATCTGTGACTTTAAAAGTGAAAGTGAAGTCGCTCAGTCGTGTCCAACTCTTTGCGACCCCATGGACTGTAACCTACCAGGCTCCTCTGTCCATGGGATTTTCCAGGCAATAGTTCTGGAGTGGATTGCCATTTCCTTCTCCAGGGGATCTTCCTAACCCAGGGATTGAACCCAGGTCTCCTGCATTGTAGACAGATGCTTTACCATCTCAGCCACCAGGGAAGTCTGTGACTTGAAGGACATCATTAATAATATGCAGATAAATAAATAAATAAAATAAATACAATAATAAAGCAGATAGTTTTCAAAAATATTCCATGTGTTCATAAAAAGAATAGGCCTTCTGAAGTTGTTCAGTGAAGTTCTCCATGTATATTCAGCAAATAAAGTTCATTAATTATGTTGCTCAACAACGGTAATATGCAGATAAATAAATAAATAAAATAAATACAATAATAAAGCAGATAGTTTTCAAAAATATTCCATGTGTTCATAAAAAGAATAGGCCTTCTGAAGTTGTTCAGTGAAGTTCTCCATGTATATTCAGCAAATAAAGTTCATTAATTATGTTGCTCAACAACGGTAACCTTACATAACCTTACAGAGTTTTTGTGCTTGTGTTTTCTGTTTCTTTGATATGTTTCTGGGAGACATATAGGTAAAATCTTCCATTTAATTCCTTTGCATGTGGAAACCCAGCTATCCTTCTGCAACTTTGGAAAAGACTTATTTCTCTGTGAATGATCTTGGAACCCTTATTGAAGATCAGTTAGTAACTGATGTTTGTACTTATTTCTAGACTCTTAATTATATTGCAACTAGAAAGTCTAAGCACTGCAGCTTCATTTTTTGTTTTTCAGGATAGTTTTGAATATGTAGGGCTCTTGAAAATCCATATGAATTTGAGAATTGGCATTTCCATTTTGAGAAAAAAAAAGTTTTGGAATTTTTATACGAAATATACTAAATTTATAATTCCCTGGTGGGATTCCGTAGTGGCTCAGACATAAAGCATCTGCTGCTCGTAATGCAGGAGACCGGGGTTTGATCCCCAGGTTAGGAAGATCCCCTGGAGGAGGAAATGACAACCCACTCCAGTATTCTTGCCTAGAAAATCCCGTGGATGGAGGAGCCTGGTGAGCTACAGTCCACGGGGTCACAAAGAGTCAAACACGACTGAGAAACTTCATGGGTAGTAAATTTGTAGATAATTTTTCATGATATTGATATCTTAAGAAATATTTTTTACAATTCATGGGCGTTTGATGTTTTTCCATTTATTTAGGTTGTCTTTATTTCAACAAGGTTTTGTAGTTTTCAGTGCACAAGTCTTTCACTTCCTTAGTTAAATGTATCCATATATATTTTATTGGGCTTCCCTGTTGGTTCAGAAGGTGAAAAATCTGCCTGCAATGTGGGAGACCTGGGATGGACTCCTGCGTTGGGAAGATCCCCTGGAGGAGGACATGGCAACCCATTCTAGTATTCTTGCCTGGAAAATTCCCAAGGACAGAGGAGCCTGGCAGGCTACAGTACCTGGGGTCACAAAGAGTTGGACACGTCTAAGTGACTAAGTACACACAGCACACATGTATTTCATTATTTTGATTGCTACATTTTATAAAACTATTTTCTTAATTTCCTCTTGAGATTGTCTATTACTAAGTTATTGAATCAAAATAATTTTTGTGTTAAATTGTATATACTTTCATTTTTCCTTCTTTAAGTTATAATTTAGCTATTATTTAATTTTGACTGTTTATTTAAGTAACTGCTGCTAAGTCGCTTCAGTCATGTCCGACTCTGTACGACCCCATAGACGGCACTCCACCAGGCCCCTTAATTCCTGGGATTCTCCAGGCAAGAACACTGTTGGCTATTTCCTTCTCCGATGCATGAAAGTGAAAAGTGAAAGTGAAGTCACTCAGTCGTGTCCGACTCTTAGCAACCCCATGGCCTGCAGCCTGCCATGCTCCTCTGTCCATGGAATTTTCCAGGCAAGAGTACTGGAGTGGGGTGTCATTGCCTTCTTCGATTTAAGTAACTAGTCAATCCTAAAGGAATTAATCCTGAATATTCATTGGAAAGACTGATGCTGAAGCTGAAGCTCCAATACTTTGGCCCACCTGATGCAAAGAACTAACCCATTAGAAAAAACCCTGATACTGGGAAAGACTGAAGGAAGGAGAAAGAGACTACAAAGGATGGATGAGATGGTTGGATGGCCTCACTGACTCAATGGACATGAGTTTGAGCAAGCTCTGGAAGTTGGTGATGGACAGGGAAGCCTGGCATGCTGCAGTCCATGGGGTCGCAAAGAGCAAATGAACTGAACTGACCTATTTAAGAGACAGCAATTCAATCTTAAATTTAATGTTAGGTGATACTTTCCATTTCTTCTGGAATACCTTCAAATATTTAATTCTACTTACCACTTCCTGAGTTATATCCTGTACTATTTTATACATAATTTATTAAGACAATTATGATTTTTAGCATTTCCTTCAATGTGGTTCTGCTGGTTACAAGTTATTTAATTTTTTTAATTTATGGAAAATATTTTTATTCAACCTTAATTACTGGGGAATGTTTTTGTTAAATACAGTGTTGTACACTGACAGTTATATTCTTTAAACACATAAAATACATTATTATATTTTCTTCTAGTATTCATCAATCATTTAGAGAGATTAGTTCTCAATTAATTTGTTTCTGCTATTGTTACTATTTTTTTTGTTTTTGTTTGTTTGTTTTAATATTTAACAGTTTTATTGAGGCAATGGCACCCCACTCCAGTACTCTTGCCTGGAAAATCCCATGGACGGAGGAGCCTGGTGGGCTGCAGTCCATGGGGTCGCTAAGAGTTGGACACGACTGAGTGACTTCACTTTCTCTTTTCACCTTCATGCATTGGAGAAGGAAATGATGGCAACTCACTCCAGCGTTCTTGCCTGGAGAATCCCAGGGACGGCAGAGCCTGGTGGGCTGCCGTCTATGGGGTCGCACAGAGTCGGACACAACTGAAGCGACTTAGCAGCAGCATGATTAACAAATCATATATATGATTAACAAATCATTTGTTTTTTAAGGTGTAGGATGGTTGGTGGTCATTTAGTCACTAAGTCCTGTCTGTCTCATGCTACCCCATGAACTGTAGCCCACCAGGCTCCTCTGGCCATGGGATTTCCCAAACAAGAATACTACAGTGGGTTGCCATTTCCCTCGCAATGAGGGTAGGCCTAGCCAAAAATGATTCAAGCTGATTTCTAAACCTCACCTCAGACACACTCCAATGCTACTGAGGAGAGCTCACAGATATGCTACAAAATAACCACAGATTCTTTTCCAACTCTGGAGCATGTTCCCTCGGTGCACAGTGGATGCAAATTATCTACACAGGCTTCTGCAACTCCAACACAGGCACCTCGGAAACACAGCTGTGTCCTCAAGTTACCTTAGGTAGCTGGAAGCTTATTAAGGGTTCATAAATATTTTATGTTGAGTCCTGCCCCGAGGCCACAGGTGCAGGTGCCTTTTACCAAGGCCACAGAAGCAGAGCCCAGAACCGAGGTCATCTTTGAAAGTAATTGAGTCTGTTTGTAACCATTGCCAAAAGCCACCTGTTCATTACTAACAAGCTTCCAAATTCCAAATTAGGCAAAGATGCCCACTCCAACAATAAGCCATGTATCAAACCCCAAACAATCACTCAGTGCCAACCTTCCAGCAGGACTTTTTTTTTTTTTTTTGTCTTGAGATTATAAAATTAGCTGTTAACTCATGAAAACTATCAACTCTCCCTGGTCTGTCAGGAGGTTGGCCGGCCCACTGTGCTCACAGTGCCTACACTATCTTATCTCTGCTTTTTGCTCTTAAAATTCACTCCCTTCTGAAATGCCCTGTGTCTGGAAATTCTTTTCCAATTCATACTTGGACTGCCTCAACATTCTATACATACATATATCTGATTATAGCAGACTGAATTATGGGAAAAACATGCACAATAGAGCCTATTGTAGTGTGACTTGCAACTGTCATATAAAACTGTCAGTCCACATGCCTGCCTAGGTGAACATGTGAAATCCCTGTCCTGAAAACCCCGTACTTCATCGTTCTGGTGCCAAAGCCGCTCTTGGTTTGGCCCAGCTCTTCCTTGAGGTGTTCTTTCTGTTCTTCATTAAATTTGTTTTTGCCATGAGTAAGACCTCTGATTCTTCTTTGTTTCCTTACTGAGAGTAAGAAGGGTGGAGAAGCATTCAGTTTGAGACCCACATTCTTAGCAAGTGACACAGAAAAAGATGGAGAATTGCAAGTTCAGAGGTGCTCCATTGGGAGTGAGGGCTTCAAGTCATATATCGGACACCGCAGTCCTGAAAGACAAGTTTCCTTAGCTGCTTTGCAAGCCAGTGGACTTACCAGAGGGTTGTAATAAACCAGATTCCACTTGTGAAGAGCTGCATATATACTTGTTTATCCTCAGGAATAAGGAAGAACAAACAGACTGAAAACAGTCTGAGTTCTCTTATCAGCTTCCCAAGAATACCACAGTGCACACTCATACCCAGAAAGGGGGTCAGCTCCAGTCCCTTTTGCTCAGGAGCTATCCACTAAGGCAAACATTGACATTGCCAAATAGACTGTATATAAATACTTAGAGAAAATGAAGCAAGCCTGGACTTGACCTTACCTCTGAAGAGGGCAAAGGCAGGCATTGCCAGAGTGCATGCAAAGGTGGTCGATCAAAAGCTGCCTGGGGCTCTGATGGACACTTACCCTTACTATCCCAGCATGCACTCCAACCCTCACCAAATGCCCACTCCACTCTTTCTTGTACAAACACCGGTTTTTCATTGAGGTGTAGATGCCATTAATGGGGAGAATGTATGCACACTATAGGAATAAGGCTGGTTTGGATGTTTCCATGTTTCTGAACAGGGTGAGGTTAACCACTGCCAGTGTGCACTTGGAGACAGTTGATTAGGAGCTGCCAGGGGCTCTGACTAGATTGCTGAGACTGTCCCAGTGAACCTCAGAACTGCACCTGGTAACTGCGCCAGTTACCAGGTGCTGCTTTCCACTAGGGTAGAGGGGCCATTGCTGGGCAGAGTACACACTTAGATATTAACTTGGACCTGAGACTTTGGCTTCTGATCAACTACTTTGGTCTTAACCTTGCCCTCTACAGAGCTGTGGTCATCAATAAGTAGAGAAAAAGAAGACCTGTCTCACAACTAATGCTGGCTCTAGTTCCTCCACCCCCAAACTTACTTCCCACCAAGGTAGCTGCAATCACAAACTTAGAGAAGACTTGACCCGTGTTCACTTCAGATCCAGTTCTCTCACCAAAAACAATGGGTACATGGAGACATACCTGTAAAAGGACATCTCTTCAAGGGCAGAATAGCTAACTGTTCTACCTAAATTCATAGAGACAGAGAGAGTTAAACAAAATTAGAAGAAAAAGGAGCTGGCTTAAAATGAAAAGACTAGGGAAAAATTAAAAAAAATCATAATGAAACATAGAGATAATTTATCAGATAGTCAGCTCAAAGCATTAATAAAAATAATGCTAACTGAAATTGTAAAAGAATAGATGAACACAATAAGAATTTTAATAAAGAACAAGAAAACATAAACTAGAACCAGCAGAGATAAAAAATAAAATAACTGAAATGAAAATACACTAGAAGGTATTGATAGCTTATGGTGAACAATGTCAGATTTGTGATCTCCAAAGAAGATTTAGCTTCAGAATCAGGGATTAGGCTTAATAAGTCAGAGTTTTATGTGGCAGAAGTTTTATTACAGTGCAAAAGGATAGAGAAAGCTTCTGACATAGACATCAGAAGGCAGACTGAGAGCACCCCTCCTTGCTAGTCTTATCAAGACCTTATATTCTTTTACTAGACCCACTCCTACAACACACATCTTAAATTAACAAAATCAGTCAGAAGTTTCCTATTAAGAAAGAGAAACATGTCCTCAAGCAACATACATTGTTGTTATATAATCATTAGTACAAAGCTTAAAGAAAAACATACCCTTGAGCTATTATCTCTGGACTTAAAGAAAAAAAAAAAAGTTATTAAAGTCACTACTGAAAAGTTCCTAAAGCTGAAAAAGAAAGAAACAGAAAAGAATCATATACAAAGGAACTCCACCATAAGACTATCAGCTCATTTTTCCCCTTCAAAAATCTTCACAAGACAGACGTGGGTGTCAGGATATATTTCAAATACTGAAATAAAAAGAAATACAAATATATTTTTAAAAAACTACCACTTGATTCTCTACACTGAAAACTTACCATGCTAATTAAAGGAGATAAAGAGTTTTTCTCAGAACACTGAAAACTAAGAGTCTAATACTAAGCAAACCATATTAGAGGATCTTCTCTAAGTGGAAATGAAAAGGCTACAAGAAGTAAGAATTATACAATCATAGAAATCTTACCACTAAAGGTAAATATATAGTTAGTTGTTGATCAGGCATTAAATAAACTAATATGAAGATTCAGTTCAGTTCAGTTGCTCAGTCGTGTCCGACTCTTTGCGATCCCATGAACCGCAGCACGCCAGGCCTCCATATCCATCACCAACTCCTGGAGTCCACCCAAACCCATGTCCATCGAGTCGGTGATGCCATCCAAGCATCGAGTCGGTGATGCCATCCAAGCATCTCATCATCTGTCACCCCCCTTCTCCTCCTACCCTCAATCTTTCCCAGCATCCGGGTTTTTTTCCAATGAGTCAGTTCTTCACATCAGGTGGCCAAAGTATTGGGGTTTCAGCTTCAACATCAGCCCTTCCAATGAATACTCAGGACTGATCTCCTTTAAGATGGACTGGTTGGAGCTCCTTGCAGTCCAAGGTACTCACAAGAGTCTTCTCCAAAACCACAGTTCAAAAGCATCAATTCTTCGGTATTCAGCTTTCTTTATAGTCAAACTCTCACATCCATACATGACCACAAGGAAAACCAGAGCCTTGACTAGACGGACCTTAGTCGGCAAAGTAATGTCTCTGCTTTTGAATATGCTATTTAGGTTGGTCATAACTTTCCTTCCAAGGAGTAAGCGTTTTTTAATTTCATGGCTGCAGTCACCATCTGCAGTGATTTTGGAGCCCCAAAAAATAAAGTCTGACACTGTTTCCACTGTTTCCCCATCTATTTCCCATGAAGTGATGGGACCAGATGCCATGATCTTCATTTTCTGAATGTTGAGCTTTAAGCCAACTTTTTCAGTCTCCTCTTTCACTTTCATCAAGAGGCTTTTTAGTTCCTCTTCACTTTCTGTCATAAGGGTCGTGTCATCTGCATATCTGAAGTTATTGATATTTCTCCCGGCAATCTTGATTCCAGCTTGTGTATGGACTGGTTGGAGCTCCTTGCAGTCCAAGGTACTCACAAGAGTCTTCTCCAAAACCACAGTTCAAAAGCATCAATTCTTCGGTATTCAGCTTTCTTTATAGTCAAACTCTCACATCCATACATGACCACAAGGAAAACCAGAGCCTTGACTAGACGGACCTTAGTCGGCAAAGTAATGTCTCTGCTTTTGAATATGCTATTTAGGTTGGTCATAACTTTCCTTCCAAGGAGTAAGCGTTTTTTAATTTCATGGCTGCAGTCACCATCTGCAGTGATTTTGGAGCCCCAAAAAATAAAGTCTGACACTGTTTCCACTGTTTCCCCATCTATTTCCCATGAAGTGATGGGACCAGATGCCATGATCTTCATTTTCTGAATGTTGAGCTTTAAGCCAACTTTTTCAGTCTCCTCTTTCACTTTCATCAAGAGGCTTTTTAGTTCCTCTTCACTTTCTGTCATAAGGGTCGTGTCATCTGCATATCTGAAGTTATTGATATTTCTCCCGGCAATCTTGATTCCAGCTTGTGCTTGATTCCAGCTCCAATCTTGATTCCAGCCCAGCATTCCTCATGATGTACTCTGCATAAAAGTTAAATAAGCAGGGTGACAATATACAGCCTTGAAGTACCCCTTTTCCTATTTGGAACCAATCTGTTGTTCCAGGTCCAGTTCTAACTGTTGCTTCCTGACCTGCATATAGGTTTCTCAAGAGGCAGGTCAGGTGGTCTGGTATTCCCTTCTCTTTCAGAATTTTCTACAGTTTATTGTGATCCGCACAGTCAAAGGCTTTGGCATAGTCAATAAAGCAGAAATAAATATGTTTTTGGAACTCTCTTGCTTTATCAAGGATCCAGGGTATGTTGGCTATTTGATCTCTGGCTCCTCTGTCTTTCTTAAAACCAGCTTGAACATCTGGAAGGTCATGGTTCAAGTATTGCTAAAGCCTGGCTTGGAGAATTTTGAGCATTACTTTACTAGCGTTTGAGAGGAGTGTGATTTTGTGGTAGTTTGAGTGTTCTTTGGCATTGCCTTTCTTTGGGATTGGAATGAAAACTGACCTTTTCCAAAAAGTTAATGAATATAATATTTATTGAACTTCAAGTAACAAGTAAGAGATAGACATAAAAATAAAAACTATCACATGAAAAACATAAAAGACGATAAAATGGGATAAAAAAATTGTAGATCTTTAAGAATGTGTTGAATTTAAATGACTATCAGTTTAAAACTAATATCTAAACTAATTGGTCTTCATATATGAAAGCCGTGATAACCACAGATGACCAAACTATCATAGACGCACACACATTAGAAAGAAACACAAGCATGTCACCAAAGAACATCATCAAACTACATGGGAATAAACTAAGACAAGAAGAAAAGAACTACAGAAACATAGAAAACAAGTAATGAAATGCCAATAAGTACACTCCTACAAAAAATCACATTAAATGTCAAAGGACTGTTATTATTCAGTCACTAAGTATGTCTGGCTCTTAGATTCCATGAACAGCAGCTGCCAGGCTTCCCTGTACTTCGCCATATCCTGGAGTTTGCTCAGACTCATCCATTACATCAATGATGCCATCCAACTGTTTCATCCTTTGTCGTCCTCCTCTCCTGTTGTCTTCAGTCTTTCTCATTATCAGGGTCTTTTCCAGTGAGTCAGCTCTTCACATCAGGTGGCCAACATATTGAAGCTTCAGCTTCAGTATCAATCCTTCCAATAAATGTTCAGGGTTGATTTTCTTTAAGGTTGATGACTGGTTTTATCTCCTTGCTGTTGGAAGGACTCTCAAGAGTCTTCTCCAGGACCACAATTTGAAAGCATCAATTCTTAGTGTTCAGCAGTCTCTATGGTCCAACTCTCACATATGTACATAGAAAACCATAGCTTTGACTATATGGATATTTGTTTGCAAAGAAATGACTCTGCTTTTTAATATATTGTCTAGGTTTGTCATAGTTTTCTTCCAAGGATCAAGTGTCTTTTAATTTCATGGCTGCAGTCCATCCATTGTGATTTTAGAGTTCAAGAAAGTATTTTTTTATATCCCTGGTGGCTCAGAGGTTAAAGCGTCTGCCCACAATGTGGGAGACCCCGGTTCAATCCCTGGGTAGGGAAGATCCCCTGGAGAAGGAAATGGCAACCCACTCCTGCATTCTTGCCTGGAGAATCCCATGGACGGAGGAGCCTGGTAGGCTACAGTCCACGGGGTCGCAAAGAGTCGGACATGACTGAGCCACTTCACTTCACTTCACTAAAAAAATGTATTTGCTGTCAGCAAACTCATATGATACACTTAAACTAAAGAACAAGCTAAAAATCATTTATTAATCATTCATTTATGAATTGAAACAATAAAAGTATCTACTATTTTTGCAATGGAATATAAACCATAATTCACAGTCATAAATCAGTAAGGATGGTTTTTTAAAAACAGTTTTATTTTCTTCCATTGTATTAATTTCATAAGACATATTGTAAATATTGATAGTTTTGTGTGTTTTACCAATATTTTCAAAGATTTTAGTTTTGGCTATATTATAAAGTTATTTTATTTTTCTCTTGTGTATCTAGAATTATATTTTTTCAACTTTATTTGTATCTTTCTTCCTTTAAATTGATTAGTCTTATAAGATGTTGACCACTTCACTGGACTGGATTCCATGATCTTAGTTTTTTGAATGTTAAGGGTTTGTTTTTTTTTTCCCTCTGTGTGTGTGCACTTTGCCACAGATATATTTATTCTAACTCAACTAGTTAACAAGAAGTTAGAGACCTGACCAATAAGCATAAGAATGAAAGCTAACAAACACCCTGTGCTAGGATTTGGTCAGTTTTGCTTGGCTTTTAGTCATTGCTTGCTCCCAAGTGATGCATCAGAGAAACCCTTTGCTCACAGATATTCTTTACCCTAAGCAGAACCATTAGACCCATAGTGACCTCATGGCTTAAATGAAATGGTCCAGTACATTCTGGAGAGATAGGGAGTTTAATGCTGCTGTTTGATGGCAGGCAAGGATAAGCCATGCTTTCAAATTGCAGCGCTAGAGAAGACTCTTGAGAGTCCCTTGGACTGCAAGGAGATCCAACCAGTCAATCCAAAGGAAATCAATCCTGAATATCCTGTGGAAGGACTGATGCTGAAGCTCCAATGCTCTGGCCACTCATTGTAGAAGACCCTGATGCCAGGAAAGATTGAGGGCAGGAGGAGAAAGGGGTCACAGAGAATGTGATGGTTGGATGGCATCACCCACTCAATGGACATGATTTTGAGCAAACTTCAGGAGATAGTGAAGGACAGGGAAGCCTAGAATGCTGCAGTCCAAAGGATTATTAAGTTGGATATGACTTAGCAACTGAACAACAACAACCAAACTAACACAGAGTAATTTTTTGTTTAAAAAAATATATAAAATTTGCTTAAATACATTCTTATCTTCTGATAGTTTGATATTATATAAAACATCAGTTCAGTTCAGTTCAGTCGCTCAGTCGTGTCCGACTCTTTGCGACCCCATGAATTGCAGCACACCAGGCCTCCCTGTCCATCACCAACTCCCGGAGTTCACTCAGACTCACGTCCATCAAGTCAGTGATGCCATCCAGCCATCTCATCCTCTGTCATCCCCTTCTCCTCCTGACCCCAATCCCTCCCACCATCAAAGGAAATAGAAACAGTGTCAGACTTTATTTTTTTTTTTGGCTCCAAAATCACTGCAGATATTGACTGTAGCCATGAAATTAAAAGACGCTTACTCCTTGGAAGAAAAGTTATGACCAACCTGGATAGCATATTCAAAAGCAGAGACATTACTTTGCCAACAAAGGTCCGTCTAGTCAAGGCTCTGGTTTTTCCATTGGTCATGTATGGATGTGAGAGTTGGACTGTGAAGAAGGCTGAGCACCGAAGAATTGATGCTTTTGAACTGTAGTGTTGGAGAAAACTCTTGAGAGTCCCTTGGACTGCAAGGAGATCCAGCTAGTCCATTCTGAAGGAGATCAACCCTGGGATTTCTTTGGAAGGAATGATGCTTAAGCCGAAACTCCAGTACTTTGAACACCTCATGTGAAGGGTTGACTCATTGGAAAAGACTCTGATATAAAACATCAATGCATATAAAATTTTTGGTAAATATTCTTAAATGTTTTCTGTGTCTGTACTGAGAACATTTCATTTTAACTTAGGCATATGTAGTTTCAAGGTGTACAAAGACATTCTCTTTAAGGATTATTATTCTGATTATGAAAGAAGTGACAGTGAAATTCGCTCAGTCATGTCCGACT
>SJYX01008641.1:322070-344450 GCA_006410675.1 Oreotragus oreotragus | reverse complement strand
GGGAGGTGGGAGGGGGGTTCATGTTTGGGAGTTCGTGTAAAAAAATAAATAAATACAAAAAAAAATAGAAAAAAAAAATAAATAAATACAAAAAAATAAAAATTAAAAAAAAATAAAAAATAAATAAAAAAAATAAAAATTCTAAAACTTTGGAAAAAATATGAATATATTGTGTTAGCCAAAATACTCATTTGAATTTTTCCATAATATGTGACAGAAAAACCATAAAGAACATTTTTGGCCAACTCAGTATTCTGCACAAGTGGATACGCTTATTCCAGTCTTCAGTACATGATATGTTTGAAGACCATGTCTTTGAGTAACATTTATTTATAGAATATTTATATTCTACACAACTTTATAATTAATGCTTGATTTTGTTATCATGATACTCATTATTATAGAAAAACCTATCAGCTTGAAAAACTTGCTGACTGTAATAAATTCAGAACAGAATGGGATCTAGAAAAACTAAATCAGTCTACATTAATAAATCACTATTGTGTGTACACATTCTAAACAATGTTTAGCAACAGAAATTCAAAATATATTATGAGATTTACAATGTAGAGATTTCTTTAATGAATAAATATTAAAAATCACATAGGTCCTCATACAAACATTGGCTGCTTCATAATTTTAAAAAGTTACAATTACTAGATAGATGAGACGAGAGAGGAAACACTAAAAATAAAGTCATAAAGTGAAAAAGGTTCAGTAGAGACTATAGATGGAAAATAGATGGGATATATTGAAAGCCAGAGTTTGGGTCTGCCTAACACTACTTTGAGTCTCAATACTCAACTGTTTTGGTACGTTACATGAGTTTCTAAATGTTACAATCTTTTTCCCTTAAAAATCACAAAAGTTCCCCATATCTATAGTTTAATGTGGGTATATTCTAACTTATTCCAAACACACCCCTTTCTCTGCTGATTCCACTTCAAAGAGAGAAAATAAAAGAAAGGATAAAGAAAAGGAAGGATGGGAGAAAGAAGGACAAATGGTTTCGCTTAATCTGCTGAGACATACAGCATCTTGATACCCATAGGTTGAGTGGTTTTTGATATCCAGGTAGGTGACTGAGTGGGTCAGGGTTTTGTGATGACATATCAGCCAGGCTGAATCAAATACATACTCAGAATACTTACCATAAATGTATCCTTCACTGCAGGTAAGAACAGTACTGGAGAAAAGGAACAATTCAGAAAGGATTCACAAGGACTCTTCTTCAAGAACAAGCACCTCCCTGAAAATACATCAGATCATTTGCATTAATGGTGATGTAAAACATGATGCATTATGGAGCAAGTATGTGATTAGACCAAAACTGGACAACTAAAGTTCAAGTCAAGCTTCCATGGACTTGACAATAGACAATACAACAGACATTTCCTGTAATTTTTAAGGCACTGATATAGTATGAAGTGCTACACAATACATCCATTTATTCATCTTTTCATTCATTTCATAGACTTATAGAAGAAAAATCTAAGCAAGGCACACAACTATAGGAGATGGAGATCCAAATATAAAAACGATGGCATGAATATTTCCATTAGGAAACTTACAGCCTACTGAGGGACAAGGAGGAGATCAACTCTGAATACAAATGTCTATAATGCAATGAACCTACAGTAAGTGCCAGGGCAAAGTTATAAGTAAAGAACTGAAGAATTTCACATGAGAAGAACATTACTTACAGATGGGCTATAGTAATGTCTTCAGTAGACTATGCCTTTGAGCTGAGCTTTAAAGAGTAGTTCTGTAGCAGTATTTAGTCAGGGTGTTCTACATAAAGAGCTACTACAAAGGTATATAGGCATTTGGCACAGAAAAATAAAATAAAAAAAATCAGAATGGGTACATATGCACAGACAATTGGGAAGACACTTTAGAATTACTCAGTGCATTTCCATAGACCCAGCAATTCTCTCTTAGTAACTAGCCTGAGATGCACTAATCTGAATACATAAGGTGGTAGGTGCAATGATGTGGCAGATTTTTAAGAAATGTTGCTGCTGCTGCTAAGTCACTTCAGCCGTGTCCGACTCTGTGTGACCCCATAGACGGCAGCCCACCAGGCTCCCCCGTCCCTGGGATTCTCCAGGCAAGAATACTGGAGTGGGTTGCCATTTCCTTCTCCAATGCATGAAAGAGAAAAGTGAAAGTGAAGTCGAGTGTGACCCCATAGACGGCAGCCCACCAGGCTCCCCCGTCCCTGGGATTCTCCAGGCAAGAATACTGGAGTGGGTTGCCATTTCCTTCTCCAATGCATGAAAGAGAAAAGTGAAAGTGAAGTCGCTCAGTCTGTCCGACTGTTAGCGACCCCATGGACTGCAGCCCACCAGGCTACTCCGTCCATTGGATTTTCCAGGCAAGAGTACTGGGGTGGGGTGCCATTGCCTTCCCCGAAGAAATGTTGTTAGGTAAGAAGAATATACAGAGCCCAGATAAAGTGTGTAGCATTTGTGCAAAACAAAAAAATTACACACACATTTTATAGGTGCCTATATATAATTATGCACACATGTTTTCTGAAAGGAAACCTATGAAATTAATAGCACTGCTTTCCTCTGAGAAATGTAACAGAATAGAGCTACTAATGTTATCTTTATGAGAAGATAGATTTGTGCATTGCTTTAATTAATTTATTTTTTAATTGAAGGATAATTGCTTTACAGAATTTTGTTTTCTGTCAAACCTCAATATGAATCAGCCATCAGTGTACATATATCCTCTCCCTTTTGAACCTTCCTCCCATCTCCCTCTCCATCATCCCCTCTACAGAGCCCCTGCTTGAGTTTCCTGAGCCATACAGCAAATTCCAGCTGGCTTTCCCTTTTACATTTGGTGCTGTAGCTTTCCATGTTACTCCACACATCTCGCCCTCTCCGCCCCTCTCCCCCTGTCCATAAGTCTATTCTCCACGTCTGTTTCTCCATGCTGCCCTGTAAATAAATTCTTCAGCACCATTTTTCACAGATTCTGTATATATTCAGCAGAATATGAAATTTATCTTTCTCTTTCTGACTTACTTCACTCTGTGTAATAGGTTCTAGGTTCATTCACCTCATTAAAACTGACTCAAATGCATTTCTTCTTATGGCTGAATAATAGTCCACCATGTATATGTACCGCATCTTCTTTATCCATTCATCTGTCAATGGACATTTAGATTGCTTCCATGTTCTAGCTATTATAAATAGTGCTGCAACAAAGATGTGTGCATTTCTTGTGTAATCAAAACTAATTAAAGGTATTGGGTATTACTGAGTGCATTTATATAAATAGTCCACTTGCCCTAAATAACTGAACTCACTCTTACATTTTTTTCAGTCCTCCAGAATGACCTTGTTTTTATTTTTATTTATTTATTTATTTTTACTGATTACCCACTTGACTTTGCATAAATACCTTTTATTACTATCATTTAGTGCTTTTCTTGGTAAAGTAGGGTACACTTTTTCTTAGTTGTGTTAGAGTTTTAAGAATTTTACACAGAGTACATCATAAATATCAAAAGATGAGAATAAAAGAACATTTGATTTTTTATTATCTTCTCTTCCTGTCTTGAGGACATACTATCCTTGGAATATGGTGGCTAAATGTGTCACTTCATACAGTATTGGAAAAATCGCTACTAACTTTCTGGAGAGAACTGGTGAACAGAAATGCAGTTACCACATTGGACTGTGGCAAAGACATCAGGATCATTTCTCTATCAAAAAGTGCTAAAATCTGTTTCAGGTATATGAGATTAGAACCTCTGTTTTGCATCTCATTGGAAAGCATGGCCTCTGTCAGCACAGCAGGTCTTAACAATGTGTTCTGAGACTGAAGGACAGGGTCTAAGCAGAATTGAAAGAGCTACTTATTTCATTTCCCTCCTCCTTCCAGTCCTTAGAAGCAATTCCTCTTTTTCCCTGAAGCATCACCTGTGAAGCTGATATTGGTAAAGCCCTGCATCCCTGAGAGTGGCACCCTGATGCTGCTAAGACTAAAGAGTCTAAGTGCCAATTGTGAAGGAAGCAGTTATAACAGTGGGGTACAGAGACATGGATAGAATCCTTCTGCAGAGATGGTGAGATTTGTTTCAAATGTTGTATTCTGTTGCTCCATTATTTTTAGTAATATTTAAAGGACTTCAGCAACTATATTTAAGATGGGAGAAAATTAGCATAGCCTTGAATTTTTATTTCATTCTGTAAAATTTTGAGGAACTCCACATATTTCCTTCTAAATACTATAACTTGCCTTTATTAGACATCTTGGCTTCATTTCAACCTTTGGTGCCTGAACTTCATTTTGTCTCTTGAATTATTAAATTTCAGACAAAAAAAAAAAAATCTGCTACCCTAGACAATGGTCTGACTGTAACACTTTCCTATACTTCAAATACTTCCCAATAGTCAAAAAGTTTGAGCAAACTCTGGGAGGTAGTGAAGGACAGGAAAGCTTGGTGTGCTGCAGTTCATGGGGTTGCAAAGAGTTGGACACAACTGAGTGACTAAAAACAATGACAGTCAAAGAGTCCTGGAAAGATGTTGCCTGTACAGCCCCAAAACTTTGTTCTATGATTTCCTGATTTGTACATCAAGATAATTAGCACTAACAGCACTCTGCATGGTGCTCAGGGGGCCGACATTATCCCATTTCTACCAGACCCTAGGAGGGATACCTTACTTGGCACTTCAAGCTGACATTGCTTCTCTGTGTGCTATTATAGGAAAAACTGAATACCAGAACAGGGAAGCATTTCGTGGCATAAATGCCAGAGGAATATTTAGACCAGAGCATTTGCTGATCCATATGTTTTTACTATGGCTGTTATTTTCATTTTTACAAAGGTGGAAAATATGCTCAATAAAGAATAACCTTGAAATTATTTCTGCCTCTTTCACAGATTTGCTTTGAACATATCAGGAACATACAGAAAAACCTCTTGAATTAGAAGAATATTTTGATATGATTGTATGTGAGTTTGCATTTATACTATCTGATGGTTAGAGCTTATAGGGTCTCTTAATTTTGCATTTATGTTTCTCTGGCTTTGGGTCTAATAGCATGAGACAGTAAAGAATGAGGCTGTGGTAAGAGTAATCCTTCCAGGTGGCTCTACAATGAAAAGGGGGGTGATACTAGAGGGATAAAGGACTGTGATTATAGGGCTCTGATTACTGAAGGAAGGGCAACAAAGAAAAAAATATGTCTATGGATAGAGGACACACTGAGTCTGTAACTGCTCTGGGTATTAAAGGAAACTATGCCTCTCCTCAAGCATGGCTTATATGCTGCAATACATTTCTACATAATTATAAGTTTCAAATTTTATTTGTTAGAAGAAAGAGAAAGGTTAATACCACCATCCCTATAGCTGTCTGTAATGAAGAACCATAATTAAAGGAATACCAAATATAGGTGTTCCATATACATAAATGGGCTTCCCAGGTGGAGCTAGCATTAAAGAACCTGCCTGCCAATGCAGAAGATATAAGAGATGAGGGTTTGATCCCTGGGTTGGGAAAATCCCCTGGAGGATGGCATGGAAACCCATTTCAGAATTCTTGCCTGGAGAATCCCATGGACAGAGGTGCCTAGCTGGCTACAGCCCATCAGGTCACACACAGTCAGACACAGCTGAAGCAACCTATCATGCACATACATAAATACTCCAGAAAAGACATGTTTTTTTTTTTAAAACCAATAGCAATTTATCAGGACAGGTGTTCTAGGTGATTCAATACATTAAGGAAATACTCAACAATTTGTCTTAAATGCTTTGCATTCTCTCATTAGCCTAACAGTGAAGAAGACTATAACAAATAATTTATTGAAGTTTCTTTAATATCCAACTGTTTGCAATTTTCAAACTAATACTTAAAACAATTTACCTTCCCCTTCAGTTCAGTTCAGTTCAATTCAGTCGCTCAGTTATGTCAGATTCTTTTCAACCCCATGAATCGCAGCACGCCAGGCCTCCCTGTCTATCACCAACTCCTGGAGTTTACTCAAACTCATGTCCATAGAGTCGGTGATGTCATCCAGCCGTCTCATCCTCTGTCATCCCCTTCTTCTCCTGCCCCCAATCCCTCCCAGCATTAGGGTATTTTCCAATGAGTCAACTCTTCGCATGAGGTGGCCAAAGTATTGGAGTTTCAGCTTTAGCATCAGTCCTTCCAATGAACACCCAGGGCTGATCTCCTTTAGAATGGACTGGTTGGATCTCCTTGCAGTCCAGGGGACTTTCCCCTTAAGTGCCATTAAACAATATGAGTATCATATGAATTACTCTTACCACCTTCTACCCACAAAGCAAACTCAGTCCATGTTATACTTAAGTGATGTAGTTTATTAGTCAAAAAAATAAGATGATCATAGGTCATTACTTCATGTAAACCGCAAAAAAAAAAATTATGTTCTGTTTTCTAACAAGACATGACACATTCATCTCTTCAAATGTAAACATCTTTGGTTACACAGCTAAGAAGGACACCATAAACCTCTGTCTACATTGGGAAATTGTTTAATTATTTTCTCATTTAGTATGTGTTCTAAAATGATAACTTACATTATGCTGATTAGAATAAGAAGTCTTGATTTGTAGGATATGTGTATGGACAAGCAAAAACACACATAGTAAAGCTTAATTTGATGAAGGAAACTGAAAACATTTCTTATGTTTATTGATTTTTTAGATAGTAAAAACTAATAGTAGTTGTTCTCAAAGATAGAAATTGTCCATAATGAGCTAAGTTATATTTGATAGTACAATTTTATAATGACAACTAAATTATAATTATATTGTTATGACATATATACCACAAAGATTTTTAAGGTTCTTATTTTCTGTTATCTCTGAATTCTGAAATAGCTAGTGAAAATACTGGTATTCCATATTGGCTAGATATGTTCATATTCTCATTGTAAAGACCAATGGAAAATAACTTCATCATTTTTGAATTAAAAAAAAAGTTTTATTAAAGCTGTTTGTTAACACAGTTTATGGTAGATTTTAAGATGAACAATCAAATAGTCATGTGCAAAGGAAAAAGATACTATGTTCCCAGATTTATGTTCTAAAGTTTTACTTTCCATTGCTAAGTATCTTCCATGAAAGATTTATACATGCTTATATAACCATATATTGAGTGCTACTCATTGTTAGTAATTATCAAAATAAATTGTTCTAACTAGAATTGATTTTTGTATTCAACCTAACTACTGGATTCATTAGACTCACTTTATGCTTGAAGCAGAGAAAGCAATGGCACCCCACTCCAGTACCCTTGCCTGGAAAATCCCATGGACAGAAGAGGCTGGTAGGCTGCAGTCCATGGGGTCGCTAAGAATCGGACACGACAGAGCAATTTCACTTTCACTTTTCACTTGTGTGCACTGTAGAAGGAAATGGCAACCCACTCCAGTGTTCTTGCCTGGACAATCCCAGGGATGGAGGAGGCTGATGGGCTGCCATCTATGGGGTCGCACAGAGTCGGACATGACTGAAGCGACTTAGCAGCAACAGCAGCAGCAATGCTTGAAGTAATATATCCCAAAATCAAAACTCTTCTGATGTGGCCATGATATAATAACTTATACCAGACTAGTCCTTCTACCATAAATAAGTATAAAGGAGGACAAAACATACTAAACAATACTTTTCAGACATTGTAGAAAAGCCAGTGCAGGAATGTGATTCTTAACAAAAGAGAAATATGTGTGGTAATTCCTCGGGTTACTCCAGCTTTTTGCTTTAAGGTACATTCCAGACAACAATTTAGGAAAATGGCATCTAAGCCAAGCACAATGATACTGCTGAGCTGAGGAAGCAGAATTCTGAGCTCAGTCTACTGAAGTGGCTGGTAATTGGAGGAAAGGAGGTTACTGCACAGAGTCTGCCTTTGGATACACCTTTAACTGTGCAGAGATGCAAAATGAAATTATGTAAGGTCTAGTTACTGAGAAGTTGAGGGCTGAACAGATACCATCATATGGGCCAGAAAACACAAGAATACATAGGAATTTCAAGTTGACAAAGTAGAGAGGCCATGATAAATACCTTAGATTTTCAAGTGAGATTCCGAAAGGTCATACCTTAAAAGGAGAACTACTTGCACCATTTTGTAAAACCTAGGCTTACTCTGACAAAGGTAAAATCAAGCTTGATCAGTATTACATTAATCCACCAGTAAATTAATTGCCTCTTTTTATTGTGGTAAAGAATATCCACCCACAGACTTAAAAAGCTGAATGAATTTTAAGACTCATTGAGAAAACTATTCCTAGCATATTATGGTCAAATTGTTCAAAAATAATGATAAAGGGGAAAAATTAAAAAAAAAAAAAAAGTAAATGGGAGCTAAAGGAATTACACACCTAAGAAGAATGATGAGAAATACTAACAACTTTTCTTTAGAAACAATGCAAGCACAAGCCTGTATACAATGACATTTTTATGTTCTAAGATGAAAAATGTCTCCATTCTAGAATTCCATATCAAGGAAAATGCTATTAGAAAAAGGAAGATTATATAAAGACATTTTGAGATAGACCAAAGATGAATTAATTTTTGCCAGTAATATACAATACAAACGGGTTTCCCAGGTGGCAATAGTGGTAAAGAATCCATCAGCCAATTCAGGAGACGTAAGAGACATAGGTTTGATCCCTGGGTTGGGAAGATCCTCTAGAGAAGGGAATGGCTACCTACTCCAGTATTCTTGCCTGGGGAAATCCCATGGACAGAGGAACCTGACGGTCTACAGTCCATGGAGTCACAGAGAGTCAGACATGACTGAAGCGACTTAGCATACAAGAAATGTCATAAATAGTTCTTTATGTACAATAAGTACTATGCAGATAAAATCTTGGATCTACCTAAATAAATTAAGACAATCAGACAAACATAAACTGAATGTCTGTGTCCCCTCAAAGTTCAAGTGTTTAGATCTAATTCTCCATATAATGGTATTTAGAAGTGAGGCCTCTGAAGGTGATAAGGTCATGAAGGTAGAGTGTTCATGAACTGGGATGTGTCCTTATAAAAGAGACCTCAGAGAACTCTCTTGTTTCTTCCATCATGTAAGGACTCAGAAGAGAGATGGTCATCTATGAAACAGGAGGTGGCCCTCACTAACTGCCAAATCTGCCAGTGCCTTGATTTTAGACTGCCCAGCCTGCAGAACTGTGAAGGTGAAGGTGAAGGTGAAGTCGCTCAGTTGTGTCCGACTCTTTGCGACCCCGTGGACTATAACCTATTAGGCTTCTCTGTCCATGGGATTCTCCAGGCAAGAATACTGGAGTGGATTGCCATTTCCTTCTCCAGGGGATCTTCCCGGCCCGGGGATCGAACCCGGGTCTCCCACATTGGAGGCAGACGCTTTAACCTCTGAGCCACCAGGGTGAGAAATACATTTCTGTTGTTTATAAGCCAACTAGTCTATCATATTCCATTATATCAGATAGAAAATCACAGATACAGAAGGCCACAATTAAATCCATTTAGAATTTTCAGTTTTCAGTTTGTAAGTTGTAATGAATATTATTATTGTTCTTTTATGAATAAATCATTTGTTTTTGAACGTATCTAAGTTATGACCAACATAGATGAAGAAGTGAAGTCACTCAGTCGTGTCCGATTCTTTGCGACCCCGTGGACTGTAGCCTACTAGGCTCTTCTGTCCATGGGATTTTCCAGGCAATAGTCCTGGAGTGGATTGCTGTTTCCTCCTCCAGGGGATCTTCCCAACCCAGGGATTAAACCCGGGTCTCCTGCATTGTAGACAGACGCTTTACCATCTGAGCCACCAGGGAAGCAGAGACATTACTTTGCCAACAAACGTCTGTCTAGTCAAGGCTATGGTTTTTCCAGTGGTCGTGTATGGATATGAGAGTCGGATTGTGAAGAAAACTGAGCACCAAAGAATTGATGCTTTTGAACTGTAATGCTGGATAAAACTCTTGGGAGTCCCTTGGACTGCAGGGAGATCCAACCAGTCCATCCTAAAGGAGATCAGTCCTGGATGATCAGTTCCAGTTTTCATTGGAAAGACTGATGCTAAAGCTGAAACTCCAATACTTTGGCCACCTCATGCGAAGAGTTGACTCATTGGAAAAGACTCTGATGCTGGGAGGGATTGGGGGCAGGAGGAGAAGGGGACGACTGAGGATGAGATGGCTGGATGACATCACCGACTCTATGGACATGAGTCTGAGTGAACTCCGGGAGTTGGTGATGGACAGAGAGACCTGGCATGCTGAGATTCATGGTGTCGCAAAGAGTCGGACATGACTGAGCAACTGAACTGAACTGAGCTGAACCCCAGTGAAAATCTTCTTACTTCCCTCCCATCCCCCACCACCATCCTCTATATTTTCAATGATATCAACCTTTAACTAATCCATTTGTTAATTTTAAGAGACCTGCTGTTTTCAACTATCATTATATTTATCTGCTGTATAATATTAAAAATTGATATAGTTCCCCTAACTACCAGTTCTGTATTATTTTATCCATTTTTCTTCATGAAAATGTGGATCAGTTGTTTAAAAACAGAAGTGTTACATGTCTTTTGTTTAATTTATTTTCCCAATTAAAAAAAAATGATCTCTGATCTAAAAAAATAACACAAATACTTAAAAATTTTGGATTAAGTTTCCAAACAAGCTATTATCCTGCATTAAAACAAGGAGAATTCTTTGCAGAATGTGACTATGTTCCTGCAAAGGGAATGTTCCCTGGAGGAAATGCCACTGCCCCAACTGCCTAATGTATCCATTTTTTCAGACACATTTTAATATGAATGACACAGAAATCCATTCCTGAGAAGGGAAATTAGATGAACTTTCTAAATCTGGGTAGGCTCCAGAATCTAACTAAGACAGCTCCAGTCGAGTGGCCTTGTTCAGGAGCAATTTGCCCATATTTGGGGAAAGAAAAGCCAAAATGATCATGTGAAATGACAGAAATATTTGGCAAAATGCAACCTGTAATTTTATTTTCCCTGCATCCTCCAGCGTACTGGGGATGCTATGCACTGGGAGTGAATAAATAAGTACTTATGAGAGATCTTCTTCCCAGCTGGCTCAGCACTCAACAAGCTGGGAGCGATGGCAAGGGATTTAAAACAAATAAAACCAGCTACAACAGAAGTAACAACAGTGACAAAAAAGATAAACCTTCCTATCTTCTCATGTTGTTCTAGCTAAATTGTCATTTAAATATCTAAACAGCTGTGCCTATGCTGTGTTGCCAGCTGATCCAAAGTTAAGTCTGCTTATAGCAATCAGTCCACCAGAAAAATGAGGCCTTACTATGGATGAGTTTGATAACTCATTTCCTACATCTTGATCTCTTTATAAGGTTGTTTATCTCAGTTATTAGTGATGAATTAAATAATTTTACATTACAGTGTAGTAGCAGCCATAGTAGTAACAGTATTGAATCAAGGTAAATTGGAAGTGGTCAACAGGAGATGGCAAGAGTGAACATCAACATTTTAGGAATCAGCAAACTAAAATGGACTGCTACGGGTGAACTTAACTCAGACGATCATTATATCTACTACTGTGGGCAAGAATCCCTTAGAAGAAATGAAGTTGCCATCATGGTCAACAAAAAAGTCTGAAATGCAGTACTTGGATGCAGTCTCAAAAATGATAGAATGATCTCTGTTCGTTTCCAAGGCAAGCCATTCAATATCACAGTAATCCAAGTCTATGCCCCAACCAGTAATGCTGAAAAAGCTGAAGTTGAATGGTTCTATGAAGACCTACAAGACCTAGAACTAGCACCCAAAAAAAGATGTCCTTTTCATTATAGGGGACTGGAATGCAAAGTAGGAAGTCAAGAGATACCTGGAGTGACAGGCAAATTTGGCCTTGGAGTACAAAATGAAGCACGACAAAGGCTAACAGAGTTTTGCAAAGAGAAAGCACTGGTCAGAGCAAACACCCTCTTCCAACAACACAGGAGATAACCCTACACATGGATATCACAGATGGTCAATATTGAAATCAGACTCATTATATTCTTTGCAGCCAACGATGGAGAAGCTCTATATAGTCAGAAAAACAAGATTAGGGGATGACTGTGGCTCAGATCATGAACCCCTTATTGCCAAATTCAGACTTAAATTGAAGAAAATAGGGAAAACCACTAGACCATTCAGATATGAAAAACCTTACAATTATACAGTGGAAGTGACCAATAGATTCAAGGGATTAAATCTGATAGAATGCCTGAAGAACTATGGATAGAGGTTTGTGACATTGTACCAGAGGGAGTCATTAAGACCATCCTCAAGAAAAAGAAATTTTAAAAAGGTAAAAAGGATTGTCTAAGGAGGCCTTACAAATAGCTGTGAAAAGAAGAAAAGTAAAGGCAAGGAAAGATATACCCACTCGAATGCAGAGTTCCAAAGAATAACATGGAGAAATAAGAAAGCCTTCATCAGTGATCAGTGAAAAGAAAACTAGGCATTCAATAGAATGGGAAAGACTAGAGATCTCTTAAATAAAATTAGAGATACCAAGGGAACATTTCATGCAAAGATGGCACAATCAAGGACAGAAATGATGTGGACCTAACAGAAGAAGATATTAAGAAGAGGTGGCAAGAATATACAGAAAAACTATACAAAAAAAGATCTTCATGACCCAGATAACCACGATGGTGTGATCATTCAGATAGAACCAGACATCCTGGAATGCAAAGACAAGTGGGTGTTAGGAAGTGTCACAATGAAAAAAGCTAGTGGAGGTGATGGAATTACAGTTGCACTAATTCAAATCCTAAAAGATGATGCTATGAAAGTGCTGCACTCAATATGTCAGCAAATTTGGAAAAGTCAGCAATGGCCATAGGACTGGAAAATGTCAGTTTTCATTCCAATCAAAGAAAAGAAAAGCAATGCCAAAGAACGTTCAAACTACTGCACAACTGTACTCCTCTCACACACTAGCAAAGTAATGCTCAAAATTCTCCAAGCCAGGCTTCAACAGTAGGTGAACCACGAAATTCCAGATGTTCAAAGCTGGATTTTAAAAAGGCAGAGGAATGAGAGATCAAATTGGTAACATCTGCTGGATCATCAAAAAAGCAAGAGAGTTCCAGAAAAACATTTATTTCTGCTTTATTGACTATGATAAAGCCTTTGACTGTGTGGATCACAGTAAACTATGGAAAAATCTTAAAGAAATGGCAATACCAGGCCACCTGACCTGCCTCCTGAGAAANCAAATTGGTAACATCTGCTGGATCATCAAAAAAGCAAGAGAGTTCCAGAAAAACATTTATTTCTGCTTTATTGACTATGATAAAGCCTTTGACTGTGTGGATCACAGTAAACTATGGAAAAATCTTAAAGAAATGGCAATACCAGGCCACCTGACCTGCCTCCTGAGAAATCTGTATCAGGTCAAAAAGCAACATTTAGAACTGGACATGGAAAAACAGACTGGTTCTAAATTGGGAAAGGACTACATTAAGGCTGTATATTGTCACCTTGCTTATTTAATTTCTATGCAGAGTACACCATGAGAAATGCTGGGCTGGATGAAACAAGAACAAATGAAGATTACCAGGATAAATATAAATATGCAGATGACACCACCCTTGTGGCAGAAAACGAAGAACTAAAGATCCTCTTGATGAATATGAAAGAGGAGAGTGGAAAAGTAGGCTTAAAACTCAACATTCAGAAAACTAAGATCATGACATCTGGTCCCATCACTTCATGCAAATAGTTGGGGAAATAATGGAAACAGTGAGAGACTATTTTTTCTGAGCTGTAAAATCACTGCAGATGGTGACTGAAGCCATGAAATTAAGATGCTTGCTCCTTGGAAGAAAAGCTATAACCAACCTAGGAAGCATATTAAAAAGCAGAGATACTACTTTGCAAACAAAGGTCTGTCTAGTCAAAGCTATGGTTTTTCCAGTAGTCATGTATGGATGTGAGAGTTGAACTATAAAGAAAGCTGAGCACAAAAGAATTGATGCTTTTCAACTGTGGTGTTGGAGAAGACTCTTGAGAGTCCCTTGGCCTGCAAGGAGTTCCAACCAATTAGTCCTAAAGGAGATCAGTCTTGAATNCTGTCTAGTCAAAGCTATGGTTTTTCCAGTAGTCATGTATGGATGTGAGAGTTGAACTATAAAGAAAGCTGAGCACAAAAGAATTGATGCTTTTCAACTGTGGTGTTGGAGAAGACTCTTGAGAGTCCCTTGGCCTGCAAGGAGTTCCAACCAATTAGTCCTAAAGGAGATCAGTCTTGAATATTCATTGGAAGGACTGATGCTGAAGCTGAAACTCCACAATTTTGGCCACCTGTTGTGTAGAACTGACTCATTTGAAAGGAACCTGATGCTTGGTAGATTGAAGGTGGGAAGAGACTGGACGACAGAAGATGAGATGGTTGGATGGCATCACTGACTCAATGGGCATGAGTATGAGTAATCCCTGGGAGTTGGTGATGAACAGGGAGTCCTAGAGTGCTGCAATCCATGGAGTTGCAAAGATTTGGACACGACTGAACGACTGAACTGAACTGAACTGTCGGAGAAGGCGATGGCACCCTACTCCAGTACTCTTGCCTGGAAAATCCCATGGACGAGGAGCCTGGTAGGCTTCAGTCCATGGGGTCGTGAAGAGTCGGACACCACTGAGCGACTTTACTTTCACTTTTCATTTTCATACATTAGAGAAGGAAATGGCAACCCACTCCAGTGTTCTTGCCTGGAGAATCCCAGGGATGGAGAAGCCTGTTGGGCTGCCATCTATGGGGTCACACAGAGTTGGACACGACTGAAGTGACTTAGCAGCAGCAGCAAACATGTGTTATATTTGTTAAACATGATGAAATAAGCACTGTTGTAGATCCTCCGTAGACAGTATCACATTTAATCCTCATCAAACCTTTGATGCTAGTTCTATTTATTATTCTATTGGAGAGGGAATTATTATATTACCTAAATTCACATAGCTAACAAGAACTGGAACAAATATTCAAACAGCTTATTTGTTTAGAAAACACAGTCTCAATCTAAACTAAGCTATAGCAACAACTGTATCTCACAATACCCTCAATTTTCACTCATAATCTTGATAATTTGTTCTTGGTGTAACTTAGCAAGTTATTGGATACAGCTTTCATCCTTGAGAGGGAAAGCAGACTTTCCTATGCCAAATAGATATCTGCCATTAAGTTTATTCATGGGTGTTGTCTGGGCTATGTTGGCCTTTCTATAATAGAGGCAGGAGGCTGCTGGAGAATCCCAGAGCCAGCATCTACATGACATCAACTATGCCACAGATAAGTATGAGGCAGCTGAATGCACATATTTCCCCTGTGAGTGACTGCCATCTTGTTCTCACATAAGGAACAAAAAAATGTTTCAATGTCTAGTCCAGATGGGAAAACCCAAAGATTTCCCTGCAGTTGCTTGGAGGGTATAGATTAAGTAAAGGGGTGAGGAAAAGACCAGAAAAGGGAACAAACAAAACAAGACAAAAACCCAACGATCCAAAAATGAGCATCACTGCAGTAACACAGAGCACATTTCCTAGATCTCACAGCCAAAATAATTCTGGCAAGCAAATGAATTTCTATATTATTGCAATCAAGTGGCACTAAACAGAGAGCTAGGTATTTCTCACCAAAAATGGTTATTCTGCTCTGGCCCTGAGAGATAATACACAGTCAGGAACTACAAGTTGCTTCAGTTGCCTCACAATAATTGATGTATATTAAGCCATTATCATTGTGAAAGAAGCTATTATAATTTCTTTTCCCTGTAGCCAATCTAAAAACACACAGAAGAAAACCATCGTATTGTCTAGGTGTCAAAGCCAGTGCCTTTGCTGTCAGCATTTGCGGCATAGACCAGCTGGTTTTAAAAACAGTTAAGACATTTAGGGTACGTGCAATGAGATTAGCCTTACTTGAGACAATGTAATTACTCTGCCTATTCATTCTAACGATCTTTTAAAAGAGATTGAGTTATGATGCTAGTGAAAAACAAGGAATGGGGTCTGAACAGGAAAGTGCAACATTCCTGAGAGGCAGAATGTGAAGCTGCTAAGCACAAGATAAACCAGGGTTTTTGGGAGGCAGCTCCCTGTCAAATAATGGAAACCAAATGGATCAGGAAGTGTTTTTTCCTAGTAGGTATCCTTGGTAGCCCTGAGCCATTCAAATGTAGTGACTCATTTTTGATGGAGAAAAATCTGTGATCACTACTTTTGGATAATGCTTTGAGGGTTCAATCCCTGGGTCAGGAAGATACCCCAGAATATGAAATGGCATCCCACTCCCCAGTATTCTTACTTGGAAAATTCCATGGACAGAGGAGTCTGGAGGGCTACAGTCCATGGGGCCACAGAGAGTTGGACACAACTGAGCAAAGGGACTTAGCACATAAATCTATCTACTTTTGTTTTACAAACTGAACCATATAACAATCAGAAACATAGGTTTTAAGACTCTTAGAAGTTAATTCAAACCTTAACCCCAGGACAAAAATCTCTTTCCAGAATAATCCTGACAAATGGTTACCCAATATCTGATTAAATATTGTGGTTGATGAGTCAGCTTTACTTTTAGAAGCAACCTTTCCAATAATTGGGTTTGCCTAATGGTTATAACCATGCCAAAGCCTTTGACTGTGTGGATCACAATAAACTGTGGAAAATTCTTCAAGAGATGGGAATACCAGACCACCTGATTTGCCTCTTGAGAAACCTATATGCAGGTCAGGAAGCAACAGTTAGAACTGGACATGAAACAATAGACTGGTTCCAAATAGGAAAAGGAGTACATCAAGGCTGTATACTGTCACCCTGCTTATTTAACTTATATGCAGAGTACATCATGTGAAACGCTGGGCTGGAAGAAACACAAGCTGGAATCAAGATTGCTGGGAGAAATATCAATAACCTCAGATATGCAGAAGACACCACTCTTATGGCAGAAAGTGAAAAGGAACTAAAAAGCCTCTTGATGAAAGTGAAAGTGGAGAGTGAAAAAGTTGGCTTAAAGCTCAACATTCAGAAAATGAAGATCATGGCCTCTGGTTCCATCACTTCATGACAAATAGATGGGGAAACAGTGGAAACAGTGTCAGACTTTATTTATTTAGGCTCCAAAATCACTGCAGATGGTGATTGCAGCCATGAAATTAAAAGACGCTTACTCCTTGGAAGGAAAGTTATGACCAACCCAGACAGTATATTGAAAAACAGAGACATTACTTGGCCAATAAAGTTCTGTCTAGTCAAGGCTATGGTTTTTCCAGTAGTCATATATGAATGTGAGAGTTGGACTGTGGAGAAAGCTGAGCACCAAAGAATTGATGCTTTTGAACTGTGGTGTTGGAGAAGACTCTTGAGAGTCCCTTGGACTGCAAGGGGATCCAACCAGTCCATCTTAAAGGAGATCAGTCCTGGGTGTTCATTGGAAGGAATGATGCTAAAGCTGAAACTCCAGTACTTTGGCCACCTCATGTGAAGAGTTGACTCATTGGAAAAGCCTCTGATGCTGGGAGGGATTGGGGGCAGGAGGGAAAGGGGACGACAGAGGATGATATGTCTAGATGGCATCACCGACTCAATGGATGTGAGTCTGAGTGAACTCCGGGAGTTGGTGATGGACAGGGAGGCCTGGGGCACTGCAATTCATGGGGTCGCAAAGAGTCGGACACGACTGAGCGACTGAACTGAACNGTGAAACGCTGGGCTGGAAGAAACACAAGCTGGAATCAAGATTGCTGGGAGAAATATCAATAACCTCAGATATGCAGAAGACACCACTCTTATGGCAGAAAGTGAAAAGGAACTAAAAAGCCTCTTGATGAAAGTGAAAGTGGAGAGTGAAAAAGTTGGCTTAAAGCTCAACATTCAGAAAATGAAGATCATGGCCTCTGGTTCCATCACTTCATGACAAATAGATGGGGAAACAGTGGAAACAGTGTCAGACTTTATTTATTTAGGCTCCAAAATCACTGCAGATGGTGATTGCAGCCATGAAATTAAAAGACGCTTACTCCTTGGAAGGAAAGTTATGACCAACCCAGACAGTATATTGAAAAACAGAGACATTACTTGGCCAATAAAGTTCTGTCTAGTCAAGGCTATGGTTTTTCCAGTAGTCATATATGAATGTGAGAGTTGGACTGTGGAGAAAGCTGAGCACCAAAGAATTGATGCTTTTGAACTGTGGTGTTGGAGAAGACTCTTGAGAGTCCCTTGGACTGCAAGGGGATCCAACCAGTCCATCTTAAAGGAGATCAGTCCTGGGTGTTCATTGGAAGGAATGATGCTAAAGCTGAAACTCCAGTACTTTGGCCACCTCATGTGAAGAGTTGACTCATTGGAAAAGCCTCTGATGCTGGGAGGGATTGGGGGCAGGAGGGAAAGGGGACGACAGAGGATGATATGTCTAGATGGCATCACCGACTCAATGGATGTGAGTCTGAGTGAACTCCGGGAGTTGGTGATGGACAGGGAGGCCTGGGGCACTGCAATTCATGGGGTCGCAAAGAGTCGGACACGACTGAGCGACTGAACTGAACTGAACTGAGACACTGGGGATATTATTGTGAATAAGATACATGGTGTGTTACAGAGTTTATAGCTTAATGTGGCTACAGAGAGGTAGACAGTTTTGTAAATTATGATAAAATTCCCTAGGTGCTATGATAGCATTTGAGAGGGGAAGCTAATTAGGTTTAGTACTTCACATGTTCCTCATGTGTTGGTTTACAAATCTCATCACTCTAGATACATTCTAAGTTATCAGTTGTCTTTTTAGAAGCTTTTAAACAGAAAAGGAAACTACTAAGGTGAAAAGACAATCCTCAGAATGAGAGAAAATAATAGCAAATGAAACAAATGACCAAGTATTTATCTCCAAAATATACAATCAGTTTGATACCAGAGAACTTTTCTAAAATCATCTTAAACATCAGGAAGTTCACGGTTCACATATTGCTGAAGCCTGGCTTGGTGAACTTTTTAGCATGTGAGATGAGTGCAATCATGTGGTAGTTTGAGTGTTCTTTGGGATTGCCTTTCTTTGGGATTGGAGTGAATACATTACTCAGCCATAGAAAGGAATTCATCTGAATCACTTCTAGTGAGGTGGATGAACTGAGAACCTGTTATACAGACTGACACTATTCAGAAAGAGAAAAATATTTCTCATATATTAATGCATATATATGGAATCTAGAAATGTGGTGCTGATGAACCCCTTTGCAGGACAGCATGAACATAGAGAACAGACTTGTGGACACAGAATAGGAAGGAGTGGGTGGGACAAATGGATAGAGCAGAATGGAAATTTTTACATTACCACATATAAACTAGATAGCCAGTGGGAATTTGCTGTATGACTCAAGGATCTCAAACAGGTACTCTGTGACAACCTAGAAGGGTAGGATGGGTGGTAGTTGGGAGGGAGGTTCAAGAGGGAGGACATATGTAAAACCTATGGCTGATTCATATTGATGTATGGCACAAAACAACCAATATTATAAAGCAATTATCCTTTAGTTAAAAATAAATGTATTTTTAAAAATAATAGTTAAAAATCTAATACTGCAAAGTGGATGTACTGTCAACCATAAATGAACACTGCAATATATTTTAATGAAGTAACCTAAAAAGTTACTTTTCTTTTATAATAATGCCTGTTTTCCTATGAACTTTTACCCAGTTAGATCCATTTTGCTATGCATGTAGGCTTCCCTGGTGGCTCAGTGGTAAAGATTCTGTCTCTGGTATATGAGACATGGGAGATGCAGGTTCAATCCTTGGGTCAGGATATTATATAAATCCTAGAAAATAACATTTATTCTTGTTTAGGTTTGTCTTCTAGTTGTCCCCCAAGAGGTACAGCCAACTTGACATTTTTCTTTTGTTGTTGTTGTTTAGTTGCTAAGTCCTGTCCAACTCTTTTGTGACCCCATGGACTGTAGCTCACCAGGCTCCTCTTTCTATAGGATTTCCCAGGCAAAAATATTGGAATGGGTTGTCATTTCCTTCTCCAAGGTATTTTCCAACCCAGGGATCAAACCTGTGTCTCCTGCATTGGTATGTGGATTCTTTACCACTGATCCACCAATGAAGCCCATTCTTTTATTATACTACATATTAATTATACACATCTTTTTTAAATGACCAATACTACCATGCTATTACCTAGTGTAGGATTAAAGACCTACAGTACCACAATTAATATTTACATTTCTACCAAGTTGATATAACTAGTACAGTGAATATGTAAAGAGCTAAATATGGCATTATCATTCACAACTGAATATATACAAAATATGCAGATACAGATTATTTTAAAAATAACAAAGGTAAATGATAAAACAATAACAATGGTAAATAATAGTAGGAAAACTATTTTCTGCCATTTTGAAAGTCTGATTTTTTAGAGATTATTACTAATATTTTAATGCTTTGCTTTGATATTTTAAGAATATTTCCTGGAAAATTGCTATATATCTTCTTTCTGCCCTTCCACCTATCCGTAAGATTAACTAAAGCCAAATATTATCATTCTTATTTCATAAATAAAAGCTGAGTCATGAAATACCAAAAAGCCAAAGTCAGATTGTTGGTAGCTTGTGCTAATTCACCTCAGTTGTGTCTGACTCTTTGCGACCCCCTGGACAGTAGCCCACCAGGCTCCTTTGTCCATGGGATTTTCCAGGCAAGCATATTGGAGTGGGTTGCTGTTTCCTTCTCCAAATGCTAGTAGAAACAAGACTAATAACCATAATCCTGAGATATAGTGGTCATTAAATATACTGTGTGCGTGCTAGTCACTTCAGTAGTGTCAGCTCTTTGCCACCCCATGGACTGTAGCCCTCCAGGCTCCTCTGCCCATGGGCTTCTCCAGGCAAGAATACTGGAGTGGGTTGCCATGTCCTCCTCAAGGGATTTTCCTGATCCAGAGATTGAATCCACGTTTCTTACATCTCCTGCATTGGCACATGGGTTCTTTAACCACTGCTGCTGCTGCTAAGTCACTTCAGAAGTGTCCAACTCTGTGCGACCCCATAGACGGCAGCCCACCAGGCTCTCCCGTCCCTGGGATTCTCTAGGCAAGAAGACTGGAGTGGGCTTCCATTTCCTTCTCCAACGCATGAAAGTGAAACGTGAAGGTAAAGTCGCTCAGTTATGTCCGACTCTTAGCGACCCCATGGACTGCAGCCTACCAGGCTCCTCCGTCCACGGGATTTTCCAGGCAAGAGTACTGGAGTGGGCTGCCATTGCTTTAACCACTAGCACCACAAATATACTAAAGCACAACCAAACCTTAAGTATGTGTGATTATATGCCTGTAAGCAAAAAAATTACCCTTGGTTTTCTTATTATTGACAATTTTATGCCATTGGTTAATGACAAAATAATAGCTCAAAAGCAAACAATATTCTTTGCTAACTCAAATGTTATGTGATTAATTGAGAGAATATACAATGAATTTCATTAGGATGGACTTTTCAGCAAAATACAAAAATGACCAATGCATGCAAAATTCCAGAAGTTATAAATTCAGAAGTTTCAAGGTGGATGGCATTGTACAAAGTATAATGAACTTTACATTTCTTGGCAACATTTCCTTGGTTATTAAAAGTTAATTATTCCTTAAATAAAGATATGTGAGCAGTTCAACGTACTATAAAGGAGTCTAAAATCAAGCCACTTTAATTTTCCTTTCTTACTAATAGTAGAACTATAAACTTGGACTTTCGATAAAATCAGAGCCTTTGATGTGGCCATTTATTTTTAAAAGACATTCTATAGCATACCAATTGCTGAATCTAGAAGCTCACTATTGATATTCCATTTAATAAACTAGCAAACCAGACACATTTATTTTAAATTTCAAGTTTAATTAAAAGATAAGACTAGAGTGACAAAATGGCAAGGAAAAGAGGGATGTTGAAAATTTTTGTTTATTATTGCAGAGCAGCTGCTTTTATTTTTAATTAATCTCCATTAATGTCAAATCAAAAGGCAGAAATTCTTATAGGCTTTTGCATTTGCCATGTTACCTGCTTCCCTCAGGAAATTACTGTGCACTTCCTCATTCTGGGCTGAAATCCTGTGTGAGCTCTTTATTGTCTAGCTAAACAATTCTGAGCAGTAGTTGACACGGTTACTTTTTTTTTTACTTTATTTTACTTTACAGTACTGTATTGGTTTTGGCATACATTGACATGAATCCGTCATGGGTGTACATGAACTCCCAAACATGAACCCCCCCTCCCACCTCCCACCCCACATCATCCCTCCAGATCATCCCCATACACCAGCCCCAAACATCCTGCAACGAACATAGACTGGCGATTTGTTTCTTACATGA
>SJYX01008641.1:305410-320351 GCA_006410675.1 Oreotragus oreotragus | reverse complement strand
CCCTCTCCCTCTCCCTCTCCCTCTCCCTCAGAGTCCAAAAGTCCGCTCTACACATCTGTGTCTCTTTTGCTGTCTTGCATACAAGGTCTTCATTACCATCTTTCTAAATTCCATATATATGTGTTAGTATACTTTTTAAATTAAAACACACTCAGTTATTTAATTAGCAGTATTTACTAAGCACCTCTGTTTAGGTTTAGGGTTGTTAAACAGTGAATAAACAGACCAACAGAAGCAAACAAACAAAAAGTCCTACCTTGCTGGAACTTACTTTATAATGAATGCACATTTCAGACTCAAGTAAAGCTACATAAATTAAAAAGTCAGCACTAACAGAGAGCTTGTTAACTGTTAAGACTAAGTTATGAAAAAATAACTGCTCACATTTTCAAAGATATTGTTTGGATGTCTACTTTGTTCAAATTTTTAACTATCTGCCTTTAGGACAAAGATAAGAAAAGACTTGCATAGGTAAAGGAGAAATGGGAAGAAGGAGACATTTACAGAGTAGGTCTAAAAAGTGTCTGTTAACTGTGCCAGGAGAAACTCCTCAAGACTTGGCTCTTGCAGAGTTTCTTAGTAAATGAGCCACATGCTCTCAGAAGCTTATGAGTTAGATCAAGACCTTCCAGTTTCCTAAAGTGTCCAGGATATGGATAGAAAATAAAAATTAAAACTAATGTGGAGTTCCCTGGTGGTCCAGTGATTAAGACTCAGCACTGCCACTGCCATGGCCAGAGTTCAGTCCTTGGTCAGGGAACTAAAATCCTGCAAGCCATGTGGCTCAACCAAAAAAAATCAAATAAAACTAACGAAATAGCCCTATAAGAATTTCTGAGCTCACATGCTTCATAAGGAAAAAAAAAATGCAGTACATGTAAGAGAATTTCCTTTTGAGACAAACAATGTCATGTTTTCTATTAAGTTCAAAATACATGCAAACATTACCTTCTAAAATAATTTAACATGTATTAATTTCATTAAACTATGGATTAATAATGGCAAAATAAAAAGCTCATTAAAGGCCAAAATTTAGTTTTATTCATGTAGTATATTAAAACAGCAAAGAAACTGACCACAAAGCACTTACTAAAGCATTTTTACAAATATGGCCTCATTTGATCTTCAGTACAAGCTATTATAGCTATTATTTTACAATCATCATCCTACAGATGAAAAAGCTAACAGATCGAATGGCTGACCCAAGTTGATAGGACTAATCGATACTCAAGTCATTACTCAAAACTCAGGTGTAATGACTCCAAACCACGTAGAATTTCCACTGGATTGATACAGTTTTTCACTTAACTGATCAAATGCAGATTTTGTTAGATAAAAAATATATACAGTTGAATGCTATAATTATGGCTATTTCCTTATATGAAGTGACATGAAGTCATTCAGTCATGTCTGACTCTCTGTGACCCCATGGACTGTAGCTTACCAGGCTCCTCTGTTCATGGGATTTTCCAGGCAATAGTACTGGAGTGGATTGCCATTTCCTTCTCCAGAGGATCTTCCTGACCCAGGAATCGAACCCAGGTCTCCCACATTGTAGACAGACACTTTACCATCTGAGCCACCAAGGAAGTTATATAGTCCTCTTAAATATTTTCGGGGTCAGTGTATTCTAATCATAATCTACCCTCTAGGAACAAAGAGAAATAAGGCAATTAAATCAAAATAGCCTATCACTTGGGCAAAATTATATTCTATTAGTCCTTAGACAGCAGACCTACTACTATTGATATTTACTAAGCCTTTAGGACACTCAATAATTTCAAGACTTCCCTGCACATTTTGGTAGGTTGTTCTGTAATCACAGAGATGTGCAGTGTAATAGATGTTTGTTCTGCCTCTGAGTATCAAGCTCCTTACCAGAACTTTAACTAAAAGTTGAAGGAGTAAAAATGTGAATACAGGAAAGCCTAGATATCCTGCAATGAGTTTAGGAGACAGTAGATGTAGGATTAAGAGTCCAGGTTTTTAAGTTAAACATATATGAGTTCCTATCCCCATTCTTGTATATATGGGCAATGTGAGATTAGAAATTTTAATTACTGTCTCAAAGCTGCAATTTTCTCTAATAATAATATATAAAATTATAAAGGTAAAAGAACATATAAACAAGTACGTAGAATTTGACTAATCACATCTGCTTTTCAAAGTATTATTAACATTATCAATTCCCTTCTCTCCTACTCTAAGTTTTATGTATTGTCATGAATACGTATGTTCCTTTTTGGATTTACCTGGAAACATAGGTAATCTAGGCTTACATAACAAATAGCAATGTTGGTGTTTTTTTTTAATTTAGAGCAAAAATATTGATGGAATTGAGACAATTTACATAATTTAAGTAATTTTATTTAGCTTACTTCTTAAAAAAAAATTTGAGAAAGCTTGAACTTTCATTGTAGAGTTTTAGTATAGTTGAAGCTCAGAAGAGAACATCTACGAAAAACACATGCCAAATATACTTTATTTCCAGAGAGATGACATAGAGTCAGGCTTTGAAAATTATCCTAAACTTTCTAGGTTCCAGATTATCCTAAAATCTGGAAAAAGAACTGAAATTCATTAAGTTAATTTTGCACTCAGACAAAATCTGTATGGCAAATTTCCTTACAGAATTAAGTGATTTCCTTGAAATAAAGTTAAATAAAAGAATTTATGGCAAGCTTCTCTGTTTAAGAGACACAGATTAACACAATATATAGTCTTGGTTTAATAAAAGATAGAACTGCTGTTCAAATGAATGCATCCTTATAAGGGAGAAGGAATATTAATAAATGTGGCTCAGTGAGGGGCTGATATAATTATAATTATGCCTTCAGTTCTGTTGCATTCTGATGATCTAAATTAATGTAAGAATTGTAACTTAGAGAGCCTAATGGGCACAACATCTTTTCATTCAGCTATTCTTCTTCTCAGATATTATATGTCTTAAGCAAGCATTTGGCAGGTGCTAAATTGCAGTAAATTCACGATTGAATTCTCTAACAGATACCTGTAGTGGTGATAATCTATTGCTCTGGTAAAGTGTGAGCCATATACTTCAATCATTTCTGATCCAGGCGCTATAGCCACAAAAAGAAAAAGCAAAAGGGGTAGATTTTCTCATGTAGTTATGATAGCAAACAGGGGTTGCAGAGGGCAAGCACTGTTCCAAAGTCAAGTAATTCTGATTTTGAACTGTATCTCCACCTCTCTCAGTCCTGCCTTCAATGGGAGTTCAAGGGAGGCTCATGGAAATCTATCCTTCCTGCCATTCCAAACCTCCCAGCAGTCTCAGAAAAGGCTACCATTTGAACTCATTACCTGCATTTCTTTTAGAGACTATTAAAGTTGATCCTTCTATATTTAAGTTACCACTAGAAGCCTAGGCTTGTTAGGTCATGGCTTATCACATGGGACTCTCATATTCATTAGACTACATAGTATCATCTGATTCAAAATCTTGTTCTTTCCCTCGTGTTCTCTGAAACTCAGTGTCTATTATCAGCAAAACCTCATATCAAACGCTTCTCTCTATTTTTTTCTCTAATGAAGTGTAAATGTCCTATTGAATGTAGTACTGAAGAAGACAGTCTCAGTGCTGGTATATCTTTTCCAATACCCACCTACAGCTAAACCTAAAGGAGATAGTTCTGCCTCTTCCCTAAAGCAGAATAAAAAGACATTAAATTACATGCAACTGATACATCATCTGTGCTCCTTTGAGGTCACCTCTCTTTATCCTGGGTATATATGCTTTTTCTGAAGCGTTTTTTGCACCTGGCTTACAGCTCTTTCGGAGAAGGCAATAACAACCCACTCCAGTACTCTTGCCTGGAAAATCCCATGGACGGAGGAGACTGATAGGCTGTAGTCCATGGGGTCGCTAAGAGTCAGACACGACTGAGCGATTTCACTTTCAGTTTTCACTTTCATGCATTGGAGAAAGAAATGGCAACCCACTCCAGTGTTCTTCCCTGGAGAATCCCAGGAACCGGGGAGCCTAGTGGGCTGCAGTCTATGGGGTTGCACAGAGTCGGACACGACTGAAGCGACTTAGCAGCAGTAGCAGTACAGCTTTTTTTCCACCTTGATTTCTTCATTATTCTTGGTCCTTTTAAATAATTCATCTAGCTTCCTGTGTCTCTCATCCTGTGCCCCCACTGCCAATGAATTTATTCTCATTCTCACCTCAACTGATCATTTTCATGGTCATTGATTAGACAGCACGTTTTCCAATATTATTGTACTTCATAATATTCATTTCAAGTATCTCAACTTATGGCACAATCTTTCTAAGTCACCACTCTAATATCCTAGTCATCAACTCTACTCATGAAACCTACCAACTTTTCACTGTCCTTCATGTTCTCTGTTTCATCTACACCCATTTGGCTTTCATGAATCATCTCCATACTAAAATATCTTCAGACACAGTCGACTCTCTTGATTTCTTCCTTCCTCCATCACATTCTACTGGCAAAGCCTAATTCTATTATAGCCTACTCTGTTCCTACCATAGAGTAAAATCCAACAGCCTCACTTAATTAGAGTGACCTGATTGGACTCATCACACATCAATGTCTTAAATGTTCCCTGGAGACTCAGTGCTGCCTGACATTCCTGTTTCATTTCTCTTGTCAATCCATTCTCCTCCTGTCTCTGCCAACTATTTTTTACTTTAACTGATAACCTTAGTTCTCCTTTTCTAGGAACAGAAAAGAAAAGAGAAGAGAGCTGCAGCATGTTCACATGATCAGATCTACTGACATCCTCACAATATTTGAATCCAGAACTCTATTGTTCCAGTTGTGCTGGATAACATCATTTTGATCCTATCAAAGGAACTCATCCCTTGTATACTTAATCCCATCCTCTCTCTTTCTCCAGAATCTACAGTCTTCCTCTCTTTTATATCTTTCTATTTAACAGACACATTGTGTTGATTCCTATATCCTCTTTCATGAACCCCTCCGTTTCTCTGTCCCTCTCACAGGAGGTATCTATAGTCATTATTCTCTTTATTCTCCTTCTATGACATCTTGACCTCTCTCATCAGCATCGTGTCCTCATTTGTCCTTTGGAATTACTATTGCATGTGTTACCAAGGGCCTCCACACCACCACAGCCTCGGTCATCGTCTTACCTTCTCAGTAACATCTGATGTAGTTGAGCATATTCTCTCCCTTGAATCATTTTTCTTAATTGGTTTCTGAGACACTGAACTTTTGTGGTCTATCATGTACTGCCTCATTCCATAGTTCATCAGGCACTCTATCAGATCTAGGCCCTTAAATCTATTTCTCACTTCCACTGTATAATCATAAGGGATTTGATCTAGGTCATACCTGAATGGTCTAGCGGTTTTCCCTACTTTCTTCAATTTGAGTGTGAATTTGGTAATAAGGAGTTCATGATCTGAGCCACAGTCAGCTCCTGGTCTTGTTTTTGTTGACTGTATAGAGCTTCCTCATCTTTGGCTGCATAGAATGTAATCAATCTGATTTTGGTGTTGACCATCTGGTGATGTCCATGTGTAGAGTCTTCTCTTGTGTTGTTGGAAGAGGGTGTTTGCTATGACCAGTGCATTTTCTTGGCAAAACTCTATTAGTTTTTGACCTGCTTCATTCTGCATTCCAAGGCCAAATTTGCCTCTTACTCCAGGTGTTTCTTGACTTTCTACTTTAGCATTCCAGTCGCTTATAATGAAAAAGACATCTTTTTGGGGTGTTAGTTCTAAAAGGTCTTGTAAGTCTTCATAAAACCATTCAACTTCAGCTTCTTCAGCATTACTGGTTAGGGCATAGACTTGGATAACTGTGATATTGAATTGTTTGCCTTGGAGACGAACAGAGATCATTCTGTCGTTTTTGAGATTGCATCCAAGTACTGCATTTCAGACTCTTTTGTTGACCATGATGGCTAGTCCATTTCTTCTGAGGGATTCCTGCCTGCAGTAGTAGCTTTAATGGTCATCTGAGTTAAATTCACCCATTCCAGTCCATTTTAGTTTGCTGATTCCTAGAATGTCAACATTCACCCTTGCCATCTCTTGTTTGACCACTTCCAATTTGCCTTGATTTATGGACCTGACATTCCACAGTGCATTTTCTTGGCAAAACTCTATTAGTTTTTGACCTGCTTCATTCTGCATTCCAAGGCCAAATTTGCCTCTTACTCCAGGTGTTTCTTGACTTTCTACTTTAGCATTCCAGTCGCTTATAATGAAAAAGACATCTTTTTGGGGTGTTAGTTCTAAAAGGTCTTGTAAGTCTTCATAAAACCATTCAACTTCAGCTTCTTCAGCATTACTGGTTAGGGCATAGACTTGGATAACTGTGATATTGAATTGTTTGCCTTGGAGACGAACAGAGATCATTCTGTCGTTTTTGAGATTGCATCCAAGTACTGCATTTCAGACTCTTTTGTTGACCATGATGGCTAGTCCATTTCTTCTGAGGGATTCCTGCCTGCAGTAGTAGCTTTAATGGTCATCTGAGTTAAATTCACCCATTCCAGTCCATTTTAGTTTGCTGATTCCTAGAATGTCAACATTCACCCTTGCCATCTCTTGTTTGACCACTTCCAATTTGCCTTGATTTATGGACCTGACATTCCAGGTTCCTATGCAATATTGCTTTTTATAGCACCAGATCTTGCTTCTATCACCAGTCACATGCACAGCTGGGTATTGTTTTTGCTTTGGCTCCATCCCTTCATTCTTTCTGGAGTTAATTCTCCACTGATCTTCAGTAGCATATTGGGCACCTAATGACCTGGGGAGTTCCTCTTTTGGTATCCTATCATTTTGCCTTTTCATGCTGTTCATGGGGTTCTCAAGGCAAGAATACTGAAGTGGCTTGCCATTCCCTTCTCCAGTGGACCACATTCTGTCAGACCTCTCCACCATGACCCGCCCATCTTGGGTTGCCCCGTGGGCATGGCTTAGTTTCTTTGAGTTAGACAAGGCTGTGGTCCTAGTGTGATTAGATTGACTAGTTTTCTGTGAGTATGGTTTCAGGTGTCTGCCCTCTGATGCCCTCTTGCAACACCTACCGTCTTACTTGGGTTTCTCTTACCTTGGGTGTGGGGTATCTCTTCACAGCTGCTCCAGCAAAGCACAGCCACTGCTCTACCTTGGACAAGGGGTATCTCCTTACCGCTGCCCTTCCTGACCTTCAATGTGGAATAGCTCCTCTAGGCCCTCCTACGCCCCTGCAGCCAACACCCCTCGGGTTGCTCCTCCCTGCTGCCGGCCCTGGCCCTGGACTCTGGGTGGCTCCTCAGGGTCACTGCCCCTGGCCTCGGGCATCTGGTGGCTTCTTCCGGTCGCCGCCCCTGACCTAGGACATGGGGTGTCTCCTCCCGCTCATCGCCCCTGACCTTGGACTCAGGGTGTCTCCTCGCGACCGCCACTGACCCCCACCTCGGACACAGGGTAGCTCCTCTCAGCAGTTCCTGTACTGTCACAGCCTGCACTCTAGGCTGCTGCCCCTGACCTCGGACGTGGGGTAGCTCTTCTTGGCCACGCTTAGTGCCCCAGCCAGCTCTCACAGCCGCCTGTGCTTAGTGCGCCGGCCTGCTCCCCAGCCATCTAGAAGGCAAAAAAGCAAAATGGCTGTCTGGAGAAGCCTTACAAATAGCTATGAAAAGAAGAGAGGCAAAAAGCAAAGGAGAAAAGGAAAGATATAAGCATCTGAATGCAGAGTTCCAAAGAATAGCAAGAAGAGATAAGAAAGCCTTCTTCAGCAATCAATGCTAAGAAATAGAGGAAAACAACAGAATGGGAAAGACTAGAGATCTCTTCAAGAAAATTAGAGATACCAAGGGAAAATTTCATGCAAAGATGGGCTCAATAAAGGACAGAAATGGTATGGACCTAAAAGAAGCAGAAGATATTAAGAAGAGGTGGCAAGAATACACAGAAGAACTGTACAAAAAAGATCTTCATGACCCAGATAATCATGAGGATGTGATCACTAATCTAGAGCCAGACATCTTGGAATGTGAAGTCAAGTGGGCCTTAGAAAGCATCACTAAGAACAAAGCTAGTGGAGGTGATGGAATTCCAGTTGAGCTGTTTCAAATCCTGAAAGATGATGCTGTGAAAGTNATGTGTGTGTATATGTGAGTGTATGTATATATGTATGTATATATATGTATATATAAATGTATACATATATACCTGTCTCTTATACACATCTAGATGTGTATAAGAGACAGGAGTTGGACTGTGAAGAAAGCTGAGCGCCGAAGAATCGATGCTTTTGAACTGTGGTGTTGGAGAAGACTCTTGAGAGTCCCTTGGACTGCAAGGAGATCCAACCAGTCCATTCTGAAGGAGATCAACCCTGGGATTTCTTTGGAAGGACTGATGCTAAAGCTGAAACTCCAGTACTTTGGCCACCTCATGCAAAGAGTTGACTCATTGGAAAAGACTCTGATGCTGGGAGGGATTGGGGGCAGGAGGAGAAGGGGACGACCGAGGATGAGATGGCTGGATGGCATCACGGACTCGATGGACGTGAGTCTGAGTGAACTCCGGGAGATGGTGATGGACAGGGAGGCCTGGCGTGCTGCTGTTCATGGGGTCGCAAAGAGTCGGACACGACTGAGCGACTGAACTGAACTGATGTACTGCCTTGGTCACTCCTTCCCTGTGTCTTTTATTGACATCTGTTTTAACTCCCATCAGAATCCTGGGGCAACTCCTGAGCTAAATATTAAAACTTCATCTATTTGGGGCCTAAACTGCCTCCCTTGGTGATCTCATCTAAGATTGTGATGTTAAAAATATCCTTTCCATACTCAATTTGATGACTCCAATGCACATATTTAATCACATTTCCCCTGTTTTTCACATTTTCGTATAACTACTTAATTGGCATAGTCACTTAGACTTCTAATAAGCATCTCAAGTATAGAGATTGCACTGCCAGGAGGGAGATTTTAAAATAGCTGTGATTGTAGCAGGTATCTAAGACATCCCCCTTCAGCCTCCATAAGCCCCTAAGAAACAATATATTATATTCTCAATGCTAAGATTAAATTGAGTTGAAAGTTTGTCTCATGTGAAGAGATGCTGACTATAATATTTTTTGTCTGACACCTGAAAATGGATAATGCAAGAACCCAATATAAGGCAAACTCATTGTTCTGATGGCAATCTCAAATCATTTTTGAGTTTAAATTTATTTTCTTGACAGAGTATTTAACATGAAATTAAAAATAAGTCATGCAGGCCTTACCCCTTGGTACAACTAAAATCTCCTAGATCTGACTCTACATTTGGAAAAAATAAGTAGACAAACAATGAGCAATCAATGCAATGTTACTCTATTTCTATGAATATAATTGCTGGAGAACCATGACATATTGCATTGGTAGATAGATTCAATGACAGCCTGAATGTGTAATGCAAAGAGTGTGGATGTAAAGAACAGTAGAGTTGTTCGTTTTCTCTTTCTTACTATTCTTGAGTCACAAGAATAATTATGTTTGGCAGCTTTTTACATGTTTGTAAATGAGGTGATAACATTTGCCTATAAGGTTGCTATGAAGATGAAGATACTATGTGCAAAGACCTAATTATTTTAATCATCATAACAGATGCTCAAAATTTTTAGTTTCCTTCCCTACTCCTGTGCATACTCAACAACTTTTCTTAGTCTAATACAACATATTTTCAAATGTCAGATTATTAGATAAAACTTGATAATTTTTAAATTCTACACTGTCCTTTCTAACAATTGCAGCTTCTTGAAAGTCTGGTTAATACAAGTTAGAAAAAGATAAAGGGAGTAAATAATAACTTTTACTAACTCAACAAAGTCAAAGTTTTAGCCGCTCAGTCATGCCTGACTCTTTGTGACCCTAGGGTCACAAGGCTCTTCTGTCCAAGGAATTCTCCAGGCAAGAATAGTGGAGTGGGTTGCTATTTCCTTCTCCAAGGTATCTTCCCATCCAGGAATCAAACCTGGGTCTTCTGCATTACAGCAAACTCTTTACTATCTGAGCCACCAGAGAAACCCAACAAAGTTAAAAGACTTATTAAATAGAAAGTTATGTTCTAAGCTGGTTCAAGAGAATATGCTATGACTGAGGTATATGTGGATCACAGAATCCATTCTTACAAGTGCGTATGAAAGTAGGAACTACTGAGATATCACTTTGCCACAGTTATGTATGCATTATGATATCCTTAGAACCTCTCCATTTTTTCTTCCTGATTGTCTCAAGTTAACTTATCTCTCACTTTCAAAGTTAAAACCATAAACACTAGAGGGATCCTTGTTAGAGATGTAGATGTCAGCTGACAGAAAGATAATCACCACAGCTTTGTAAAAATGTTGCCATTGTGTGCCCATAAACCGCCTTGGCAGACTCATACACTCTCCAAGGTGAGTCACTGTATAATGCACTCTAGTAAAAATACCTGTAAAATACTCACTAGTGAACTGTGAGAGCTGGGTTGAGAATTCATCAGTGTTCTGGTTTACTTGCATATATTAGTCATTTCTTATACCCTTATAAGCTCAATGCACATTATTTAGCTTGTAGCTACACATTTTAGATAGCTGTTTTGGGGGTTTGATTACATATTTTCACCTTGTCTGGTACTTTTTGCCAGCTGATATTGTTTATGCTCATTTACAACTGATTTTCCCACAGGCTATAATAGGAAGAAAACAGTCTGTCATAATCCGAGACAGAGACACTCTGAACACGAGTAACAGAATTGCACATATGAAATAGCCAGTGATTGTCTTTGGGTTTATCCTTATTTAAAGTGTGCCCCTTAATTCCATTTTTCCTTCAGATGCTTGTGAACTATAGTCACTCTGTTGATGGGCCAACAGAAAACCTGGTGAAAGCATTGATTGAAGAGAGCCATGATATCAGCTTCAGGGGCTCTGCGAGTCAGTATTCCACTTCACAAAGTATCAAGGTCCAAAACGTGATTGATTTTCTTTCTTTATTTCTTTCTTTCTTTTTTTTCAGATAGCATAATCGCCAAACACTGAAACCATTCACATTGCTTTCTCTATACTGGCTGAATTATTAATCTTTCTATCAAGTCTAATTCCTGAACCTCAGTTCAATTCCATTTCAGTAGCTGATGCCTCTGTTAGCCTCACTGCACTTGAATTTTGATCCTCCTTTGGCCATAGGCTGCTGATAAACTGTTTTTCGAGTACTTAGCAGAAAAGCTCTATGCTTAATTGACTCAGATTTTAATTTCAAATACTATTCTTACTGATCACGTACTTGAAAAAAATGTTATAAGAGGCTTTCCTCAGGCACTGAAAGATAATTAATAAATTTGATATATGTCTACAGACATAAGTTTAAGAAATTCTTTCATTCTTTATACAAATTCACTCTTTATACCTCTTATAGATTCCTGGGAATCATGGTTATGAAGGTGAAAAAATAATAACTTTAAGAAAGCTGATAGCAATAAAAAAAACTGATTTGTACCAAAAAAAAAAAAAAAAAAAAGAAGAAGAAGAAGAGAAATTAGGACCAGCTTTCACTATTTCTGAATATTCCAAAAGCAAGTCAGTTTAGTCGCTCAGTCGTGTCTGACTGTTTGCAACTCAGTGGACTACAGCACACGAGGCTTCCTGGTCCATCACCAACTCCCGGAGCTTGCGCAAACTCATGTCTACCAAGTCAGTGATTCCATCCAACCATCTCATCCTCTGTCACCCCCTTCACCTCCTGCTTTCAATCTTTCCTGGAATCAGGGTCTTTTCCAAAGAGTCAGTTCTTCACATCAAGTGGCCAAAGTATTATAGTTTCAGCTTCAGCATCAGTCCTTCCAATGAATAGTCAGGACTGATTTCCTTTAGGATCCACTGGTTTGATCTCCTTGCTGTCCAAGCAGTGTGACAATATACAAGCTTCACGTACCTCTTTCTCTATTTGGAACCAGTCTGTTGTTCCATTTCCAGTTCTAATAGTTGCTTCTTGACCTACATACAGATTTATCAGGAGGAAGGAAAGATGGTCTGGTATTCCCATCACTTTAAGAATTTTCCAGCCACAAAATCAAAGGCTTTGGTGTTGTCAATAAACCAGAAGTAGATGATTTTCTGGAACTCTCTTGCTTTTTCTGTGATAAAATATTGGCAATTTGATCCCAGGTTCCTCTGTCTTTTCTAAATCCAACTTAAACATCTGGAAGTTTACAGTTCACACAGTGTTGAGGCTTGGTTTGGAGAATTTTGAGCATTACTTTGCTAGTAGGTGAGATGAGTGCAATTGTGCAGTAGTTTGAACATTCTTTGGCATTACCTTTCTTTGAGACTGAAATGAAAACTGACCTTTTCTAGCCCTATGGCCATTGCTGAGTTTTCCAAATTTGTTGGCATATTGAGTGCAGCACTTTCACAGCATCATCTTTTAGGTTTTGAAATAGTTCTACTGGAATTCCATCACCTCCACTGGCTTTGTTCATAATAATGCTTCCTATGGCCCTCTAGACTTTGTATTCCAGGATGTCTTTCTCTAGGTGAGTGATCACACTGCTGCGGTTATCTGGGTTGAGAAGATCTTTTTTGTATAGTTCTTCTGTGTATTCTTGCCACCATTTCTTAATATCTTCTACTTCTGTTAGGTCTATACTGTTTCTGTCTTTTATTATGCCCATCTTTCCTTGAAATATTCCTTTGTATCTCTAATTTTCCTGAAGAGATCTCTCAGTTCAGTTCAGTTCAGTCACTCAGTCGTGTCCAAGTCTTTGCGACTCCATGAATCGCAGCACGCCAAGCCTCCCTGTCCATTACCATCTCCTGGAGTTCACTCAGACTCACGTCCATCGAGTCCGTGATGCCATTCAGCCATCTCATCCTTGGTCGTCCCCTTCTCCTCCTGCCCCCAATCCCTCCCAGCATCAGAGTCTTTTCCAATGAGTCAACTCTTCGCATGAGGTGGCCAAAGTACTGGAGTTTCAGCTTTAGCATCATTCCTTCCAAAGAAATTCCAGTGTTGATCTCCTTCAGAATGGACTGGTTGGATCTCCTTGCAGTCCAAGGAACTCTCAAGAGTCTTCTCCAACACCACAGTTCAAAACCATCAATTCTTCAGCATTCAGCTTTCTTCACAGTCCAACTTTCACATCCATACATGACCACAGGAAAAACCATAGGCTTGACTAGACGGACCTTAGTCGGCAAAGTAATGTCTCTGCTTTTGAATATACTATCTAGGTTGGTCATAACTTTTCTTCCAAGGAGTAAGCGTCTTCTAATTTCATGGCTGCAGTCACCATCTGCAGTGATTTTGGAGCCCAAAAAAATAAAGTCTGACACTGTTTCCACTGTTTAGATGTGTATAAGAGACAGTCACACAGCCTGTGATGATTAAACAAAGTAATACGTGGCACATAGAAAGCAGCACCAGACTGTTTCCAACATCACTGTCATTTCCATGTGCTTTCCCATCACCCCACATCTGTCTTTGTAAAAACATGCCCTCCTCCCCTGGCTCTCTTCTGGGGGGAACTGAAGGAGTCTTTGTGTCTTGTGACCCGAAGATCCTCGAGCAGCCCTTTGGTTTGGGTTGAAAGAGTTTCTGAGGATGCTGGGTTGCAGGGGGATCTGAGTTTCACATTCAGGTCCTGATCTTACCAGTTGTGGATATTTTTGTAAATTCTTAAGCTTTTCATGAGTTAGAGCGCCAGGTAGATAGGTGATCTGAAAGATTTCTTCCAGGTTTAGCATTCTGTGATGCTTAACAAACTTCCGTTAGTGTATTATCTCTGTTACATGCTAAAAAAGACTTCTTACAGGGCTATTTTGAAAATCCAGCAGTGTAAGGAGTGACAAGACTGTTATAGAGCCTTTAATCATTTACAAATAATCTTATATATGTTTGATTACATCGAACTGAGGTTCAACAACTCTACAAAGGAAGAAAGAAAGATACTCCTCTCATCTTTCTTTTCCTGATCAAAAAAAATAAGGGTTCACACAATGTGACGTTTCAAAAGTCACAGGTTAAGATATAACAAACTATTAGCTTAAAATCCCAGTTTTCTGATTCCTATATGTACCCACTCACATAGGCTCTGCTCTCCTGCCTCCTAGTCTGCAAACTCAGAATGTGCCTGAGGCCCTGGGGCTACTAGATGGGCAGAAAGGGTGGGCAGTGCTTTGGGGGCTTCAGGATGCCAATAGAGCTGGTTTTTTTTAAAAAATATTTATTTATTTGATGCATCAGGTCAAAGAAATAATTTGCAGCATGCCAGATCTTCATTGCTTCATGCAAGACCTTTACTGGGAGCAGGAGCTCTCTAGTTGTGGCGCGTTGGCTCAGGAATTGTGGTGCCTGGGCTCCAGAGCGCACGGGTCCGTAGTTATGGCTTAGTTGCTCCGTGGAATATGGGAATCTTAGTTCCCTCATCAGAAGTCGAACTCGAGTCCCCTGCAGTGGAAGTGTGGTGTCTTAACCTCTGGACTTCCAAGGAAGCCCCTAGACACACTGTTAATGGGGATTTTATGCACAATGAAGACTCAGATGGAAGAGGGCATCTACTTTTTTGGTTGGGGGGATGTTCCTCTTCAACCACACAAGGAAAGCCTATTCCAACTGTTTCCAGAAAGACCAGGCGGAGAATGGCAGGGGAGAGGAGGAGTTGGGGAAGGAAGGAGTAGGGGAAAGGTGGAGTGGGGGAGGGGAGCAGAGGAGGCAACTGGGGTGACCAGATAAAAAAGAAAAAAACCCAGGATGCAGCCATGATGGCTGGTTAATGTTTCACAACTGTCTTCCAAAAAGCAACAGTCACACACACTGGCCCTGATACTTAGCATGTGCTCATGTGGCAAGAGCATCCTGCCACGGCTGAGTCCAAGCCAGCACTCTGCTGTCACTGACTCTGGAGCCGGGCAGAGACAGACAGGGGCACAGGTCACATGGCCCCGCTGCCCAGGGGCCACTG